>RRZL01000080.1:4610233-4680127 GCA_006782975.1 Chlorella sp. Dachan | reverse complement strand
GCTGCTGCTGCTGCTGCTGCTGCTGCTGCTGCTGCTGCTGCTGCTTACGGTGGCGGCTGCGGGGGAGGAGGCTTTGGGCTTGGCGGCGGCGGAGGGTTTGGGCTTGGCGGCAGCGGAGGGTTTGGGCTTGGCGGTGGCGGAGGGTTTGGGCTTGGTGGCGGCGGCTGCGGCGGCGGCCTACACATGTGGAAATGTGGTGGGCAGGGTAAGTGGGCAGGCAGCAGCAGCAATGCACAGATGTGATGGCTTTTGAGCCATCCGGTGTGAGCCATGCAGTAGCAACGGCACGTGCTGCTGCTCCGCATGTGCTTACGGAGACGGCGGCTGTGGCGGTGGCGGCGGCGGCGGTGATGGTGGCGGCGGCGGTGGCGGTGGCGGCGGCAGCGGTGGCGGAGGCGGCTTGAACACCTCACACCTGCATTTGCGCACCACATTTCAGTCAGCGACACTGGCCATTTGCAGCCCATTTCGCGGAACCAACTTTTCAGTTGGGCCTTGCCCTGTCATGCAGCTCAGGCGGGGCAGCCAGCAAGCCAGCGGCGCCGCCCTGCCCTCGCACCGTATGTTGATGCGCAGGGAGCGGTTGCACTCTGGGCAATGCCCGCACCACTCGGCATCCCAGTACCACCAGTCTGGATTGATGAAGAAGGGGCAGATGATCCGCCCTGCGCAGGCCTGCAGTTCGGCCCATGCCTCTGGGTACGATTGCAACTGGTCCCAGGCGCAGCCCAGAATATCCACCGCTGCAGGCAGAGGGGGGACACGTGGGCGGGGCAGCGCGTGAGGTGCAGACGCATGGAAGCAACAAGGCGCGCCAGGCCATGCATGGCAGTCGCTGAGCCGCACTGCCACGCACAACCCAGCCACAACCGGCTCAGAACACACCGGTGCCCGCAAGCGCACCTGAATCAAAGACCTCCAAAATCTTGGCTCCCGGGGTGGGGCACTCTACCGTTGCCTGGACGCCCTTGTCAAAGCGAAGCATGACTTCCACAAAATCAGAGGGGGGCGGCGCCTGCGCATGTTGGGGAGACACAGAGCCAGTGAAAGGCAGTGGCAGTCCTGGGCAGGTCTGACCAATTGAGCGCGCAGTACAAGTGGGCACGCCGTGCATGCACATCATCACAATCGGCACATCATCAGCCCATGCGCGGCAGCACCCGCGGCGCGCCAGCCGTGACAGCGAAGGTGGCATCGCCGCGCCATGCCTGTATGGTGAGGCTCACCTGCGCCGAGCACCGCACAGCCAGCAGCAGCAGCGCCAGGCTCAGGGCGATGCACAGCCGTGTAGTGGCACGCTCGCGCCAGGCGGCCGTGCCCGGCCGCGCGGCGGCGGCAGCAGCGACTGCGACGGCCGCTAGTGCCGGCGGCATGGATGCCGCTGCGGCCGCAGATGTGTCGGGCGGCGGCTGCTAAGGCCTTGCGCACGGCCAGGCGCTGAGGCGAGCGGGGCTGCCACGGTGTGCCGGTCCTCAGCACTCGCCGCGCCGGGGGCTGCTCAGTACAAACCAGAGAGGCCGTCGAATCGGGAACAATCGGCGCGGGCGTGAGGTGCTGCCGACTGAGGCTGCCCGGAGTGGGGTGCGCTGCACCGCCGTCCAGAAGCCACCCGGCCTCCTCCCAAGAACTACAACACGTCGAGGCGACGCAGAATTAGCGGTCAAATAGGTCGATTAGGACGATGCCCCCTACCCCACGGTGGCCTGGTGCCAGCAGCTGCCGCCTGGGCTCCAGCTGGCCTCGCAGGTTGCATGCTGTGCTCCGGGTGTCTCTGGATTGGGCATGCCTGGGCGGAAGGACCCGTGCTCCTTGCTCCTGCTCACGTGTGCCCATGGTGCAAGCACTGTTCATGGCACATACTGGCCTCCGTCCGCCCTTTCTGCCATTGTCCCGCTGACGCTAGCGCTGCCGAAAGGCGACCTCAGGTCCAGGCTGGACCAGAGGCAGGTATGCACAGAAAGGTATGTAACCATACATGTGCACCTGTTGGCCCACATGGCGGCGGCACTGAATGCAGTTGCCCGCACCGCCAGATGCTACGCCATACATGTTCTATCGACGTCCCCAGTCGTACTCAGCGAACGAGTTTTTGAGTGTCAGCTGTTCATACTGCCACCACCCGCCCCACCATGTCGCCACACCACCACGACCGCCTGTGCAGTGGCGGGCAGCAGGGCGCGGGGGCCCGGACTCACCTGACGTTTCAAAATGTCGACATTACACAGGGTGAGGTCAGAGGACCTGCCGCCGATCGAATCGAATCTCACTCATTGGCACTCAAGAAGGGGTAACGAACCAGCGACCAAGTGCTGGGTCGCACTTTGCAGCGCGGCAATGGCACTGGTTATTGAGTCTGCACTGGCCGGGCACGAATAGATAAAAAAAATTGGAAATGGTCGGGTGAGGTGCCCTGCTTCAAGAACGAATGATGATTGGGCGGAATGACGCCGGCAGCGGAGCAGGGGCAGGCAGGCAGACTGCATCTCCAGGCTGTACAGCAACAGCAAGCAGGCAGGGCAAGAGCTGCAGGGTGTGTCACGTTGGGGTTGGGGTCGCATGTGTTTGCTGCTGTGTCATGTTGCGGCAGCCCACACGCCAGTTGGCTGCAGCGGTCACACGGTTGGCCGCGATCAGCAGGCGTCCTGCATCTCACGCAGCCGTGCCGTGATGTCTGCAAATGTGGGCCGCTGCTGCGGCTGCTGCGCCCAGCACTCTTGCAGCAGCGCCACATAGTTGGCCAGGCAAGGGAAGGTGCCGCCCGCCAGGGTAGATGGGTCGGGCGGCAGCGGCGGCCGGTGGCCGGAAGTGACGCTCTTGAAAATCTGTGCACAGGGGTGGAGGGGCAGCGTGCAGGGCCGTTGTGGGCAGAATGGAGTTGCACATACCCAAACGCCATCACCACCACCCGGCACTGCCTCGGCCTGAGGGCCGTGGGCAGTGCTTCCCCCTCACACTGCGCCCAGTGTCGCCCCCACCTGAGAGTGATACACTGCTGCCCACCCCAGCTGCCCACCAGCCCCACCTGGAAGGGGTTGGTCTGTCCTGCCCAGGGCATCTCCAGCGTCATGAGCTCCCACAAAATGATGCCCATAGCGTACACATCCTGCGGGCAGGGACCCAAACGGTGTTGCAAGGCACAGCATGCATTGCGTGCGTGCAGCCATATAGCACAGCATGCATGCACCAGGCGAGGAGCTGCAGGCTGGCACGCTGGCATGCACGCATCAGGGCGCATGGCTAAGACGCACCGAGGCGAAGGTCGCACTGTCGCCGTGCAGCACCTCTGGGCTGAGCCAGCGCGGGTTGGTGGCCGCCATGCTGGTGCCAGAGTCTCGCTCTGTGCCGTCCATGACCTGTGCCGGAGGCAAGGCAAGCAGAAGCGGTTGATACACCTTGGTTGTGTGCCTTGCCAAGAAGCGTGATGCAGTGGTGCACGCAATGGCAACATGGCAGCAGAAACAGGTGTGATGGCGACAGACCAGCACGCCAGCTCCTCCCACCTTTGCGAGGTTGTAGTCCGCAATCTTGGCGTGCCAGCCTGGTGGAGCACCAGCAGCAGTGGCACATGTGTGAGAAGATGGCGGGCAACAGGCAAGGCTGCTGTTGCCGGCCTGAGCTGCCTTGCCCTCTGCATCAGCAGAGGAAATGCTTGCGCGCTTGCGCAGAGCTCTCACCTTCGTCAATCAGGATGTTAGGGCTCTTTAGATCACGGTGCACCACCGGCGGCATGCGGCTGTGCAGATATGCCATACCGGAGGCCGCCTCAGCTGCGATGCTCAGCCGGCGGGACCAGCTGAGCACAGCGGCAGGGTCCGGCGCGAGCCGCGCTTCGCGCAGCACATCCGTCAGCGAACCTCGTGAACAAAACTCGCTAACAATGGCGGGCGGCGCCACACACACACCCTGCAGTGCAAAGGCGTGGGTGGGGCGGCGGGTGGGCGGGACCAGCAACAGGCATGCATGCATACATGCATGCAGAGTTGCGAGGGATTGCACACAGATAGCTGGCCAGGCAGGCATGCCACCCTTACACGCCATACGCGCCAGCAACAGCTCACCAGGAACTGGACGCAGCAGGGATGGCGCAGGCTGGCCATCGTCGTCGCCTCCTGCAGCAACCCCGCGGCCGCATGCGCAGCGTGACATATGCAGGCCTAGGCCAGAGGGCCAGGCTCACACCAGTGCCCCGCACGAAGCCTGCTCCAGCCACCCCCATGCGCCATCGCCTCATTGCTGAACCCTTCCGAACCCTTCTTTCAGCCCTGCAGGGCCACGCACCGCCTGCAGCCCCGCCAGCAGCGGGTTGGACAGGGACAACGGTTCATCATGCCCCGCTCCATGCAGCACCTTGACAGCCACCTCCGTCTGTGGGGTTGGGGCGCGGGGGGCTGAGCAGACTGAGTTGGCAATGTTGCGCATCGTTTGCAACAAGTACCACGGCAGGCAGAACGGCAGGGGGACCCACCCACCCACCACCCAACCGGACAACCACCTGCCCACCCACCTGATGCCAGTACGCCAGGAATACAGCGCCGTAGCTGCCGTCACCCACACGGTTGTGCAGGTCCAGGTCGGAGAAGGACAGCAGCCACGGCTTGATGTCAACTGTGGCAGTTGTTGCGGCGGAAGCCGTCGACACTTGGCGAGCAAGCGGAGCCCTCATGAATGCGGCAGCACCCGGCGCTGTTGCAACTGGAGATTCCCTATTTCCGGGCGGCAGCGTGGCCTGGTTTGCTGCACCATTCGTGCCGGCCCCGGGGCGGTGGAAGAGCGGCAGGAACCCTCCAGAGGCTGTCTTGCTGCGCTGGTGGTCCTGCAGAGCCCTCAGCCCGTTCACGCTCAGCGTTGAGGCGCGGGTGGTCATGGGCGGCAGCTCGGGGACCGCAGAGGAGGAACCTTTGGAGTTAAGCTGCTCGCCGCTGCTGTCGCCACTGCCGGCGACGGCCACCACTGAGCTCTCCTGCTGGGTGGCAGCCCGGCGGCGGTGCAGCCGCCACAGCGCCAGGCAGGCCACCGCTGCGGTTGGGGAGGTGCCACGGAGACGGCACATCAGGTGCGGTGCAGGTAGATGCAAGGCTGCATACCGTGGCAATGCGCGACCAAAGCGCCACGCGCAGACACCAGTGACCGCTCCACACGCCAGCTTGCTTGCCCCCCAAACAAGCTCACCTGCAAGCACGCCGCCCACCACTCCGCCGACCACTGCTCCCACAGGCGTGGAGCCGCTTGAGCCGCTGTCGGCAGCGGCGGGTGCTGTGCTGGCGCTCGACGGGGTGTTTGCATCAGACAAGGCCGCTTCCCGCGGACACCTGCAGAGGCAACAGGCAGGCCAGCAGTTGCGGCGCGGGCAGTCCCCTGCTGTGGCTCAGATTGGACCAGCCCCGCCGCTGGCCGGGTTGCAAGGGCGGGAGCCGGCGTCTGTGCTTCAAATCCGCATAGCGCATACTGTATGCCATTGCAAGCCCACCTGTAGGCGACGCGCAGGGAGCGCTCGCACTCCGGGCAGGTTTGGCAGTCAGGGCACCCGGCTTCCCAGTCCCACCACTCAGGCTTGACAAAAAGCGTGCAGGACGGTGTGTCCCAACATAGTTGGATCTGGAGCCATCCATCAAACTGCTCAAATTCCTGCCACGTGCGCCCCAGCACATCCACCGCTGCACGCGCACAGGGGCAGGGCAGGTCAAGCGGTCAGCAGGCCGTGCAGGAGTGAACCTGCAGCAAAGCAAGCGCAGCAACTGTACCCGCTCGAGCAGTGAGTCTCAGCGCGCTGCTGCAACCCACGAGGGCCAAGCAGGACCAGCAGCACCGCAGCCCCAATCCTCACAAGCTCCCGTGATTCCAATGATGTTGCTTGGAATGGTGCCGGGGCAGGTGAATCGGGAGGTCCGGTTGCGTGGTAACCGGACCATGACCTCCTGGTGCAGGGGAGACCACGTGGAGGCTATGAAATGGGGCCGCAGCGGGAGCGCATGAGGGGCGCTCGTACACAAGGCTGCAACGCAAGCCTGGAGCTGGATTGTAGGGGCTCACCACGGTTTTGTTGTCAATGGGCTGGATATACTTGAACTCTGGGATGAAGATATCGGAGTCGGTGTCGTTCTGCCACGGTAAACAAGGCACATCAGCAAAGTGAAGGTTTTGGGGTCACTGCCAACCTTCAACAGCAGCATGAGCGCTTGCGCCTGCCGGCGAAGGCCTGCCGTCGAGCTGAAGTTGGGCAAAGCAGCTTGCGTGAGGCGTTGCAATCCACACGCGCATCCTCACCTCTGCTGCGAAAACCCCACTGGCAAGCAGCACCAATGCCAGCGCCAGGCAGGCGCGAAGCGGCACAGGAGCCCGCATGCGGCTGCTGGCGCCCGCCGGCCGAGCTCGCAGGCAGCAGCGGCAGCGGTGCCGCCGGCGGTGGCAGTGGGAGCGGCCGACAGGCGGCGCCGGCCTCGCGGCTACACGGCCTCCCTGTGTGCAAGCCAGCCGTGCTAGGGACGGCTCGTGCACGCTCGCAAGTGCTGCCGGTCCCCGCCCGTCCAGGCGCCGGTTTCGCTGCTTCGCAGTACAAAAAAACAGCCCTATGAATCGTGAACACGAGCGGGACGAGTGAAGCGCGGGTAACCGGGGCGCCGGGAGCGGGCACCACCCTTTTAGGCAAAAGGCCGCAGCCTCCCGCGGGGTGAGACGAATCGTGAGACTGCGCTGGGCAAGGTCGCAGGGCGCGGGTGCCTTCCATGGCTCCGCACAGCCGCCGCCCAACATGACGGCGACCGGCGCTATGAGCCGCCTCGCGCTGGATCGCGCCCGCATGCCAAGCGCCGTCGCTCCTGCGCATGCAATGATCTTCGGCTGACTGCCAATGTTGGGCAGCAGTGTAGCAGGATGCCCGCCAACTCTGGCCCGTGAGTAATGCGGGTGGTTGATGAGCGGCTGTGGCGCGGCGGCACTGCTGCCGGCATGAAGGCAACATCCCGGCACCACACAGATGTGCAGAGAGAAAAACAGCGCTCAATTGAAAACAACACGAGAGCGGGCTCTGGAGCGGTGTGTCCAGGTTGAACAGGAAGAATAGTAGATAGCGGTAGGTTGCGGCAGTAGAGTAAATCCCGCCACACTTGTTTGGTGGTGGAAATGGGCAGCACAGAAGGGGAGGACAAGACTACGCAGGCAGGCACAAAGAGGTGATCGCAGCAAGTGGGTTGAACCAAAATCATGGGCCCCGCTCCACAACCGTTTTGTCGCGCTCTGGCTTGCATGCATATTGTTCACGCAGGCAAGGCAGCGAAGAGAAAGAAGTAAGCAGCGGCCAGCATCAATATTACGACTAGACAGCGGGTGTGCTGTGCAGCGCCTCAGCTGCATGCATCTGCCGGCACACTGCCTGCATCTCACGCAGCCGTGCCGTGACGTCTGCAAACGTGGGCCGCTGCTGCGGCTGCTGCGCCCAGCACTCCTGCATCAGCGCCACATAGTTGGCCAGGCAAGGGAAGGTGCCGCCTGGCAGGGTAGACAGATCGGCCGGCAGTGGCGGCCGTTGGCCAGCAGTAACGCTCTTGAAAATCTGCGCACGTGAAGGGGGGCAGCAAGCAGGTGGCTCGAGTACATCCAATGGGCACTAACCTTCGGAAGCTGTCGCAGCGGTTGCAGCCTGCCGCCCTCATTCAACGCCGTTGCCACTCAATGGCTGCTGACATTGCTGTGCCTCCCGGCGCCTGCTGCTGTGTCCACCCACCGTGAATGGGTTGGTCTGGCCTGCCCACGGCAACTCGAGCGTCATGAGCTCCCACAAAATGATGCCCATGGCGTACACGTCCTGCGGGCAGAGACATTGCAGTGCAAGTTGCGCCATGCAGTTTATTCGCACAAGCATGCATTGACAAGGCAGACGCTGCAGTGTGGCACACAGGCGTGCACACATTAAGGCGCACCGATGCAAAGTTGGCACGTCCTCCGTGCAGCACCTCGGGGCTCAGCCAGGCCGGGTTGGTTGCGGTCAAAGTGGTGCCAGCATCCGGCTCTGTGCCGTCCATGACCTGTTGGCATTTTGCAGGGGCAGGGTTCGGCAGTATGCTTGGTTATTTAGCGTTCGGCAGTTTGCTTGTGGACAGGTCTTTTCAAATGGAGGCACTGCACGAGTTGACTCAGCGTTGGTGTGTACACTCATTTTTGTACACGGCGTGTGTTATGCGCTGCAGGTGAACCGACAGTACACCAGTTCCTCCCACCTTTGCGAGGTTGTAGTCTGCAATCTTGGCGTGCCAGTCTGAGCAGGTGGGGGATGGAAGGGGGACGAGCATGTGGCAGAAGCTGGGGCGGCAAGGGGCAAGTAGCATCAATGACCGCCAATCTCAGCTTGCAAAGCGCACACAGCAGCTGGTGCAGCAACGTTAGGCAGGGGCCAGCTAGAAGGAGCCGCCTCGCCTTGGGCAGTTGCCTTAATGCCATGCTTAGCCGCACATGCGTGCACACCCATGCCCTAAAACCCCGAGCCACCCACCTCTGTCGATCAGGATGTTGGGGCTCTTCAGATCGCGGTGCACCACAGGCGGGCTGCGGCTGTGCAGGAAGGCCATGCCAGCTGAAGCTTCAGCTGCGATGCTTAGCCGCCGCTCCCAGCTGAGTGCAACGGCGGGGCTGGGGGACGCCCGCGCGAGGTGCAGCACATCCGTCAGCGACCCTCGAGAACAGAACTCGCTGACGATGGCGGGCGGTGATGCGCAAACGCCCTGAGAAAAGTAGGGTGGGGCAGGAGCGGGGAAATTCGCTGAGAACGCGAGCAGGCACATCCCTGAGAACAAGTCAGCAAACTCTGGGAGCAGGTGGGCAGTTGAGCAAGCAGCCAGGGAGGCTGGGTATGCACGCAGCCATCCTCTAGGCATCCGTGTCCCGCCGCACCAGGAACTGGACGCAGCAGGGGTGGCGCAGGCTGGCCATGGTTGTTGCCTCCTGCACAGCAGCATGCAGAGTAAGTTGGGGTTGGCTGCACACAAGGGTTGGGCACCGCTGCGCTTCGATTTCGCCAGCCACCGCCCTGCTTGCTGCTTTGCCTGGCACCAGTACCTGCACCCCACAGGACCACGCACCGCCTGCAGCCCCGCCAGCAGCGGGTTGGACAGCGACAGCGGTTCATCATGCCCCGGCCCATGCAGCACCTTGACAGCCACCTCAATCTGCGGGTGGAGAAAAGAGCAGGCACAGCAACAGCGATCGGTGGGGTTGCGGGATCGGCATGGCGTAACCAGGCAGGCCACGATTGCCGGACGGGGTGCAGGTTCACAGAAAAGGTTTGATCCTTTGTTATTTGAGCCTTTTAACAATGCCAGACCGGCTCACCTGGTGCCAGTAACCCATGAACACCTGCAAAGGGAGCAACGAAAGGCGACTCTCTTGCAACTGTTGCCCTGCAGGCTTGCAACCAGGCGGTGCAAAGTACCGCCAAAGAGTGCAACGGGCAGATGTCTACGCCCGATTGCCACAAGCTCACCGCGCCATGGCTGCCATCTCCCACACGGCTGTGCAGGTCCAGGTCGGAAAAGGGCAGCAGCCAGGGCTTGATGTCGACGGCGGCGCTGCTGGTCCCCATGACAGCTGAACCCACTGAGCTGGGGTGCCGCACATGGGTTGCCAGGGAGTTGGCGGCACTGGCGGCGGTGGGAGATGCTGGGCCTTCCGTCAGGGGTGCCGCTGTTGACCCGCCTGCGCTGCCGCCAACCTCTGGACTGTGCCAAGCGGCAGCGTACCCCGCAAGCAGAGGGGGCCCCGAGTGCGCCAGGCTGCGCTGCTGCGTCTGGAGTGCCTTGAGTGCTTCTAAGGTCAGCTGGGATGGTTGGTTGCTCATGGGAAGCTCCCAGTCGTGTGGCTTGTGGGCCTTCATGCCAAGATTGGAGCTGCCATCGCTGCCATTGCCATCGCATGCTGCTGCTGAGGCGGCGCTCTGCGCCGCGCGCTGCCGCCTGCGGTAGTAGAGCCACACCGCCAGGATCGCGGCCACTGCATGGGTGCAGGGCGGGCACAAGGTCGCTGGCCAGTGCGGGATGCATGCTGCGCCTGCAGTTTGCAGTCACCGATGTGGCACCAGACACCTGTGCACCAGTGTCTGCTGGTGGCTCACCTGCCGCCACGCCGCCCACCACACACCCCACAATGGCTCCGGCAGGAGTTGAGGTGCCAGAAGAGCCAGCAGCTTGGCTGCTGCTCGTCTGGGCTGGCTGGATTGGCAAGGCTGGTGGCGACAAGGGTGCAGGCCCCCTCAGCGACGACGCCAGCGTACATCTGCATGTGCACAATCAATGCCGGCAGGCAGCTGACGTGGCTGAGGCTGCCTGTCTGGTGGCTGCCGCAAGTAAAGCACTGCGGGCCCCCAGTGCTTGCTGCGGGGTTGTGGCAGGGGCGTGACGGGCCACCAACACAAAGCAACCCGAACTTCTGCCGTCTGCAGGTTGACCACACACGTGACGCCCTTCAGCGGCAGCAAACCCCCAAAACCAGTGATCGCAGCACGGGCTCACATGTAGTTTACGCGCAGCGAGCGGTTGCACCATGGGCAGGCTGAGCACGAGGGGCACTGCGCCGGATCGTCGGCCCACCACCAAAAGCCAGGGTCGACAAACAGCTGGCAGCTGGGCTGGCCCACACAGGGCAGCAGCTCGGTTTCGTACTCCGAATAGTAGTGAAACTCCATCCAGGAGCTGCCCAGCACGTCCACAGCTGCAGGGGGCAGGTCAGGCACAGCGCAGCGCAGCACAGCGTGCCCTCAGCGTGCCAGGTCACCAGCACGTGAAAACCACACGGTGCACACAAGCGTGTGTCCCTTGGGCATGTGATGCTGGAGGGTGCATCATTGGTGCGGCCCTGCTGCTCATGACAGCTCTCAGCGCTGCCATCCGCACCTGAGCCAATGATTCGAGAGATGATGTTGGCGGGGTTGCCCAGGCAGTCAAACACGGCTGTTGTGTTTCGAGGCAGGCGCACCATCAGCTCCTGGGCAGGGTAAGGGGTGGGAAGCTAGGGACTGTGTCCGGCCAGCTGTCAGCGGCGCGCGCTGCAGTGGCAGGAACGCTGCAGCATGCTGCAGAACGCGTGCCGCACACGGGTGCCAGAGGTGCAATGCCAGGAGCGGTCAGGTCTGCAAAAAAGCAGCGCCAGCAGCGCCTTGCACATCAACATCACCCGGGCAGCTGCCGCTGCCAGCAAGCGCAGCTCTTTGTATACGACGCCTTTTATGCCGTTGATGCCGGCATAAGTACTTTCTACCCTACAGGGCGCACCGCAGACAGGCCATCCCTGCTGGGAGTCACAGTCTCGGGCTGGATGTAGACTACTTCGGCTGCTCCACTCTGCTGGAATGTGCAGCACAGGCAGCTCCGTTTGAGTGCGTTCAGATGTGGCGCACAGGGCAGCAGGGCGCCACATGGGAATGGAGTGCTTGGTGGTGATTGGCAAGGCGGCTACAGGTTGGACAGCGGACGCAACATGGCAGCAGCAAGACTGGCAAGCGTGCACAATCAGGCTTGCCCTTTGCTGCCAGCTCAGCTACCTGGCGACGGGGTTGTGGCAGCATCTCAAACTTACAGTGTCCCCATAACCCAGGCTCACCGCTGCTGCAGTCGCCTGGCCGGCAAGCACCACGAGTGTCAGCAGCAACAGCGCAGCAGCCCGTGCAAGGACTGCACTGAGCACCGCCGCCGCAGCCTTAGCGACGGCAGGGTGGGCCATGGACTGCCGCGCCGCGCTGCAGTATTCAGCTCTCCTAGATTGTCCCAGTTGGGGACAGGTCTCTCGATGGCGAGCAGGGCGGTGTGCCGGGTCGCCCAAGCACTGTGCTGCAAGCCGCTGGCCCAATCGGACAATGGCAACGGATCAAACCGAGAGATAACAAGCTTGGCGACGCAAGGAGGGTGGTGGTCCGCCCGGGACCCCGCGCCGGAGTCGCGTCGCAAATAATGCAGACCTGTTGACACGGTGCTCTGAGGCGCAAATACACACCGGACTCTCCCCGGCTACCTAAGCCATCAAGCAGGCAGCATCATGCTGCCGGGCCGCTTGCGCTGCCGCTGCCACCGCATCATGCCGCTGTGCGGCCGCGGCTTGCGCTGGATCGCGCCAGCCCGTGCCAAAATGGGCCAATCCCATGGGCATGCCTTCAGAAAGAACGCGCGGCTTGCATCAGACAGTGGAGTCACGCAACCTGTTTCAGTGGGAATGGAACAGGAAAGAATGGGTGGGAGATTACAATCGAGCAATGGGTCACGCAGATGAGGTGGAAGGCAGACGCAAAGAAGACCGGTAGATGGGCACAGTATGTGCAGCAAAGGGTGGCCACCAGGCTACCAGGCTGTGCTTGATGCCACCAGGGCTGTCGATGAGCATAGGAAGTAGCGAGACAGCAGCAGCCAGCACCAAAGCTGGGCAGCGCCCATGCTGTGCAGCCATGCTGAGCACATGCTGAGCAGCTAAAGAGTGTGCCGCGGCCAGCAGGCATCTTGCATCTCACGCAGCCGTGCCGTGATGTCTGCAAACGTGGGCCGCTGCTGCGGCTGCTGCGCCCAGCACTCCTGCATCAGCGCCACATAGTTGGCTAGGCAGGGGAAGCTGCCGCCCAGCAGGTCGGCTGGGTTGGGCGGCACCGGCGGGCGCTCGCCCGATGTCACGCTCTTGAAAATCTGTGTGCAGGGGTGGAGGGGCAGCATGCAGGGCAGCGGTGGACAGTGCAGCCTGAGTAGCAACCAGCCGGAGCAGCCGTTCACCGCCACACCACACTCCCTTCGTTGGCGCCCCTGCCCCGACCGTTTCCAGTGCTTCCCCTCCTTCACCCCCAGCTGCCCATGCTTCAGCCGTTGGCAGATGTGCCCACCCCAGCTGCCCACCAGCCCCACCTGGAAGGGGTTGGTCTGTCCTGCCCAGGGCATCTCCAGCGTCATGAGCTCCCACAAAATGATGCCCATGGCGTACACGTCCTGCGGGTGATGGCCAGAATTCAGTTCACTTGGAAGTTATGCATACACGCAGGTTTGCGTCAGAAGGCGGGCGCTTGCATGTGTGGCGGCACACACGGGCAAGGTGGACAGCAGATCAGCATGCACCAGCATCAAAGACGCAAGACCGTAACGCACCGATGCAAAGGTTGCCCTGCCGCCGTGCAGCACCTCTGGGCTGAGCCAGCGCGGGTTGGTGGCCGCCATGCTGGTGCCTGAGTCTCGCTCCGTGCCGTCCATGACCTGTGCCGGAGGCAAGGCGAGCAGAGGCAGTTGGCACACCTTGGTCCTCTCCCTGTTGGCAAGAAGCGGATGGCAACAGGCACACCCAGCAGAAAAAGGTGTGATGGCGACAGACCAGCACGCCAGTTCCTCCCACCTTTGCGAGGTTGTAGTCCGCAATCTTGGCGTGCCAGTCTGGGGGAGCACCAGGAGCAGCGCCACACATGTGGGAGCACGGCAGGAAAACAGGCAAGGCTGGTGTCGCTGCCGCCTTGACTGCCGCCTGACCTACCCTGCCCCTCTGCCTTGCCCATGCCCCAAACGAAGCGATTTCACGCTCACACAGACCTCCCACCTTCGTCGATCAGGATGTTGGGGCTCTTCAGATCACGGTGCACCACTGGGGGGCTGCGGCTGTGCAGGTAGGCCATACCGGAGGCCGCCTCTGCAGCCATTCTCAGCCGACGCGACCAGCTGAGCGTGGCGGCGGGGCTGGATGTGGCCCTCGCTTGGCGCAACACATCAGTTAGCGACCCCCGGGCACAAAACTCGCTAACGATGGCGGGCGGTGATGCGCACACGCCCTGTGGTTCAGAACAGGAGTGGAGTTGGCATCGATTTGCACCATGCATGCACGCACAGGGGTTAGCTAAGCTTGCATGGATGCTTGCCGGCTTGCGGGTGGCTGCAATGCCAGGTGGTCCCATTGCTCACAGAGATCGCTCTTAAGTGCAACACACCCACCCACATGCCAGAACTGCTACGCACCAGGAACTGGACGCAGCAGGGATGGCGCAGGCTGGCCATCGTTGTTGCCTCCTGCAGCAACCCCGCGGCCGCATGCGCAGCGTGACATATGCAGGCCCGGGCAAGAGGGCCAGGCTCACACCAGTGCCCCGCACGAAGCCTGCTCCAGCCACCCCCATGCGCCATCGCCTCATTGCTGAACCCTTCCGAACCCTTCGTTCAGCCCCACAGGACCACGCACCGCTTGCAGCCCTGCCAGCAGCGGGTTGGACAGGGACAGCGGTTCATCATGCCCCGCTCCATGCAGCACCTTGACAGCCACCTCTGTCTGCACGGTCAGGGCGAAGACAGGCAAGAGACAGGGTTGCGCATTGCATGCAGGTTGCAGTTGCTAGCGTGTAGGTCCGTGCAGCAAGGCCATTCTGGCGGTTCCGTGCTGGGAATGCACACACCCGGTGTCCAACTCGCACTACAGATCACCTGGTGCCAGTACGCCAGGAATACAGTGCCATAGCTGCCGTCACCCACGCGGCTGTGCAGGTCCAGGTCCGAAAAAGGCAGCAGCCACGGCTTGATGTCCACTGTGCCACTGCCGCTGCCCCAAGAGGCGGATGATCCGGAAGACGTTTGCTGCGCCAGCTGTGTCACCAAAGACGCTCCCACACCTGCCCCGACGGGGTATGCTGACCGCCCGCTGAGAAGCCGGGACGGAGGCCCGACTGCAACGCTGTCAACCTGGCAGCTGTGCCACAGGGCAGTGCGCACAGCAGGCACCGAGGGCCCAGAGTGCGCCTGGCTGCGCTGCTGCGCCTGCAGTGCCTTGAGTGCATTCATCGTCAGCTGGGACGGTCGGCTGCTGGTGAGCAGTTGTCCATCACGTGGCTTGTGGCCTTTGGCGGCAATCTCTGAGCTGCTGCCGCTGCCATTGCCATCGCCTGCTGCTGCTGCTGCTGAGGCGCCGCTCTGCGCGGCGTGCTGCCGTTGGCGGTAGTAGAGCCACAGCGCCAGGACAGCGGCCGCTGCAAACGAGGATGCATTGCAGCAGAGCTTGGCAATGAGGTGGCAGCGGGTACCTGCCCGGCAAAATAGCACTGCATCAGATGGCAGCCGGGTCTCCGCACCAGGGTCTGTCTGCTGGCCGCTCACCTGCAGCCACGCCGCCCACCACACCCCCCACGATAGCTCCAACAGGAGTTGAGGTGCTGGAAGAGCCAGCTGCTTGGCTGCTGCTCGTCTGGGATGGCCGGGCTGTGGAGGCCATTGGTGGAGGTGGCGGCGATGCCAGCGGCGTGGCCAGCGCACATCTGCAGTGTTTGAAAAGATGCAGATGGGCCGATGATGTGGCGGCAGCTGCCGTGGTGGTGGTTGTGGGGCCCTGGACCATGTGGCAACCCATCAACCCGCTACCACTGCACCTCCTACCTGCCAGCAAACAAGCAACCTGGCTCACCGGTATGTGACGCGCAGGGAGCGCTGGCATTCCGGGCAGTTCTGGCAGTCGGGGCATTGCGCTGGGTCGTCAGCCCAGAGCCAAAAATCCGGGTTGGTGTACAGTTCACAGCTGGGCTGGCCCACACAGGGCAGCAGTTCGGTTTCGTACTCCGAATAGTAGTGAAACTCCATCCAGGAGAGGCCCAGCACATCCACCGCTGCAGGGGGCGGGGGCGCAGCGCAGCGCAGCGCAGCGTGGCGTGCTCTCAGCGCGCCAGGTCAGCGGCAGCGGCAGCCACCAACGTGCACAGGGAGGAAGACACACGGTCCATCCTGGCGCTTGTATGCGACTCACTGGTGTCGCTGCCACTGCCGCTGCTCAACACTACCGCTGCTCACTACTTGGCAGCGAGCACCCATCCGCACCTGAGCTGTGTATCATTGCGATGATGTTGGCAGGGTCTCCCAAGCAGTCAAACATGGCTGTTGTGTTCTTGGGCAAGTGCACAATCAAGTCCTGCAAGGGCATGGGTGGGGGGGTGGGTATGTGGGGCGTGGGGGGGTGCAGGGGTGCACCCTTGACGACAGTTCCAGGAACGCTGCAGCGTGCAGGCGGTTGCTGCGAAAGCTGCTTCTGTCTGGCTGCCTGAAGAAGGCCAGCAAGGCGGCCGCCACCGCCGCCGGGCACTTGCCACCACCACGACGCACCACAAACATGCCACCATCGCCGGGAGCCACAACCGAAGGCTCCACGTAGACGAATTCCGCGTCCGCGTCCTGTGCGGCCGGAAAACAACATGCAATGTCTGAGGGACAAGTGCAACTATGTTGTGCAATGTGCGCGCAATGCAGGGCAGACAGGCGGGCAGGCAAGAACCAGCGGTGGGCAGACGGAAGCAGTGCATCTATTCTGCACGTCCTAGATGCAAGCTCACCTCGGCTGCTGTCACCGTGCCGGTCAGCAACACCAGTGCCAGCAACACGAGTGCAGCAGCCCGCGGCTGGGCGCCGCCGCCTGAGCGGCGGCAGGGGCACGGCATCATTACCGGCGCGCCGCGCTACTGCTTGCGCTTCGCGGCTAATGTGCTGTTGGGAGCACGGCTGCCATGCTAGGGCGAGCAGGCCCTCGGCGGGGGTGTGCCGGTCGGCCCAGGCCCTTTGGGGTCCGCTTTTTACGATGCTGGGGTCTGATTGACGCGGTTTTCAGTGGAACAAGCCAGCGGAAGGCGCGGGAGGCTGCCTGGTTGACACAAGCAAAGCAGTGCGCACGAAACAGGGCCGTACGGCGGCCACCGGTCAACCCGGGGCTCCCGTGATGCACACACAGACGAGACTTTACGGCTGAGGCAGCGGAGGGCGGCCCTGCTGCCCCCCGAGCTGCCGCCGCCTCGTCGCTGATTGGACGCCTCTGCATGGTGAGGCTGCTTGCACTGCGATGGGTAGATGAACAGCCGCAGTTCTGACATGACCACTACGTGAACGAACATGGGTCGCTGAACCCTGCCTGTGTCCTGCCTGGCACCTGCCATCCGCGGCAGCCTGCACTGCACAGCGCTACTTGTGCTGCTTGGACGCACATGTGCAAAGAGCCTGACAGCCGGTGCACAGTTCATAGCGGCCTCGCACCGCTCTACAGCACCATAGGGGCACGAAAAAGGGCAGTGGGGGCGCGTCTCAAAGGTCTGCGGCTCAATGCCCCCGCCCACCACGCAAGCGTCAAAGTTCAGAGCACAGGGACACGTCACACAAAGCATACAGCAGGAGCGTTCACTGGACACGCAGCAGCACAACGTCGAGCTAAAAGTCAGCAAAGACCGCCTCTGCCTCTGCAAGCTCCTCTGGCGTCTCCTTGGGCTGGCTCCGCTGCTTGCGCTCCGTCTCCTGCAACAAGTGTTGTGGCAGGGTGGATGGCACATTTCAGCAAAGACAATGGAACAGCAGCCAGAGGGATGCAAGCACGGCACTGGCTGTGCGCTCGCCTCCTGCACCGGCGCCAGCAGAGGTTTGAGTGGGGAAGCCTGGCAACGGCAGCGGGCTGCAGGCAGCGGGGTATGCAGCAGCAGCAGCAGCAGCAGCAGCAGCAGCAGCAAAGCTCCTAATAAACCGGCAACAGAACAACGGTCGGTTGCTGTGCGTGGACGCAGGGCAGCTGCAGCTGTAGCAGCAGCACGGCAGACGCCATGCTTGCAAACACTGTCCTAGCCCAAAATGCCTGGGGGACTGCGCCAGCCGCCAACTGCAAACAAGCTCTGGCACCCATGCACCGCCAGCTCCCGAATGCACCGAGCCGCGCTCCTACACAGCGCCCTCGAAAGCCAGCACAACAGCGCCCAACCATTGCACCCACGCACCGCGAGCTCCCGAATGCGCTTGGCTGCGTCGTCGCGCGGCTTGCGCGGCGCTGCAATCTTACGGGCCGCCAGCGCATCCCAGTCAAAGCCCTCGAACCACTTGTGCTGCTTCACGTCGCGCGCCTTGCCCTGCGATGTGTGGGAGTGAGTGGAGGGGTGGGCCATTGGGAGGATGCGCTGCTTGGCCCTCCACGCTGCCCAGCTTCAAATGCTTAATCGCTTGCGGTCGGTACGTGGGAGCCAGCCTTAAGGGCTGCTCGCACCCTCCTGTGCCATTCACCGCACCTGCAGCTTGGTGGGCCTGCGCTCCAGCAGGCGCAAACAAACAGCATCCAATGCCACAGCTACCATCCACCCCCACAGCCCCAATCCCATCCAATGCACCAGCACACCTGCAGCATGCCCAGCCGCTTGGTGGGCTTGCGCTCCAGCAGGCGCAGCACAAAGTCCTTGGCGGCGGGGGACAGGTAGGGCGGGAACTTGATGGCGAAATTGTCGTCCACAATGCGGCGCATGACCACCTGTGGAGGCAGGGCGGGTGCGAGGCAGCTGAGCCTTAGCTGTTGGAGGGCAGACAGTAGGCACAACCGCCGTCCAGAAGGCACCCGCAGCTTGACACATACGGGTGCAACCGCAAAGTAGCCAACAGCAGCAGCAGCAGTGGCAGCAGCAGCATCGGCACCATTATCAGGATCAGCAGCAGCGGCGCTGGCGGCCCCCACCAAAGGAAGCAATGCAAAACAAAGCAGCTCCCACTCGCCATGGGGTCATCTGTCTTGGGGCTGCTGAAGGGCTGGCGCCCTGTGAGCAGCACATACGTGAGCACGCCCAGCCCCCACCTGCGGCAAGCAGCACGTGCTAGATTAGCAGGGCGCAGCAGCACACGGAATGCCGGCTTTGGGCTCTGCAAGGTCTCTGGCAACACAACCGCCATCAGCAAGGTTGCACACTCGCACTGCACCCCCACTGCCCGCCCACCAACTGCAGCGCACCAGTCCACCGAGTGGTTGTAACCATGTGCCAGCACATTCTCAGGTGCCACGTAGCCGGGTGTGCCGCAGAAGGTGTAGGTGCGCCGCGCGCTGCTGTCCAGCACCTGCCGCAGGGTGGGGTTGCGGCGAGAGCGGATGGATGCGGGTTTGGCAACGGCGAGGGAGTGGCGGTGCTGGGTGCTACCAAATTCCATTGCAGCTAGCCAGCATTGTGGAGCAGCCTCACGCCCCTACTCGGCCAAGGCACCCTTGCTGCCCACCTCTGAAATCAGCAACCCCCAACCAGCAGCCCGCCCCTTGGCATCAGCAGCCCCCAACCAGCAGCCCACCCCTTGACATCAGCAGCCCCCAACCAGCAGCCCACCCCTTGACATCAGCAGCCCCCAACCAGCATCCCACCTCTGACACCAGCAGCCCAAAACCAGCAGGGCCGCCCTCTGAAACCAACAGCCCAGAAGCTGCTGCGTCCAGCGACTAGCCCACCTTGGCAAACCCAAAGTCTCCCAAAGCCAGCATCCCACCTTGGCAAACCCAAAGTCTCCCAGCTTGACGTAGCCCGAGGTGTCAATGAACACATTCTCAGGCTTCAGGTCGCGGTACACTGCGGGGGAGGGTGGCGGTTAAAGCAGGGCAGGTTGTGGGACACAGGGGAGGCCCGGCAGAGGACAGCAGAGACCTCTTTGCCCGCAGGGGCAGCTAGCGGGCTCCCGCAAGGCTGGGCTGCACAGCGCCACAATGTCTGCAGGTCAACACCCACCAAGTGTGCGTGCAGATGCTCCAGCGCCAGCACGATGGAGCCTGCCCCGCCCTATCCTGCACACCACTGTAAAATGGTACTGCACAGCACCCTCCCCTGCCCACCCACCGATGTTGTGTGCGTGCAGGTACTCCAGCGCCAGCACAATGGAGCCCACGTAGAAGCGCGCCAGCGACTCGTCCAGCCCCTTGAGCACCTTGACCTGCTCAGGTGTAGCAGAATGTAGCAAGTCAGTAATTTAGCAGGCAGGAGCGGCAACCCAGGTGGGAAGGGCGCCTCGGCGCATAGGCAGCCGGGCAGCCAATGCGGCGGCCGAGCGGTGACATCAGCAGCAGCCGCGGCGGGCTGTGCCTTGCAAGTCTTCTGCTGCCCAGTGTGCGCACCTGCGGCGCGAAGCAGCCGCGCTTCAGCGCGCCCTGCGACACCCGCATTTTGATGACCTGTGGCAGAGCGGGTAGAGGAAGGATGGTTAAGACGAGTAGACCTCATTGGTGGGCAATGTTGTGCCTGCGCATGTGATAATGCAGGCCAGTGAGCGGGCCAGGATGCTGAGGTGCTTGCAAAGCGGGCATTGAGGAGGGCACCTCAGCAGCACACACCCAGCACACCTGCGCCTCCGACACCAGCACGTCCATCAGGTCGCCGCCGCTCATGAGGTCAAACAAAAAGTACAGGTGGTACTTGTCCTGCAGTGGGGCACAGAACAGCATCAACAACAGCGCGCATTCACGACCTAGTCAGCAGTTGCACAAGCACGCGCCCTTCAACGGCCAGTGCATGGCCAGGCGAGCAACTGCGTGCCCGACATCAACTGCACCTGCTGCAGGCCAACAGCACGCCAATTTGCTGACTCGGGTTGACCCGCGCTGACCCACCCCACCAACCCCATCCGCCCACACACCTGGAACGAGGCGTACTGCCGGATGCAGAAGGGGTGCGTCAGGTTGCGCGTGATGGTCTGCTCGCAAAACACGTGCTCTGGGCACTGCACAACGGCGCTCTTGCGCATGCGCTTCAGTGCGTATGTGCGGCCCGTGGTCTGCTCCGTCACTATGCTGACCCGGCTGAACGCGCCGCCGCCCAGCACATTGCCCTCTGTGAGCACGAGCTGCGCCACCGCCCCGCCGCCGTCTGCATCGCCGCCGCCGCCTGCTGCTGCTGCGCCGTTGCCGCCGCTGCCGTCGCTGCTGGGTTTGAGGTTGCGGGAGCTGTTGGTCTTGCGCAGCTCCAGCACCTCGTCTAGGTGGCCGCGAGCACGGATCACCTCCCACACGTCGGTGCCCTTGCTCTTGCTGCGCCGCCGCCGCCGCACCAGCACCTCTGCTGGCACCCGTGAGGGGCCGCCCCGTGACTGCAGCTTCATCAGCCTCTGCGCTGTCACCGCTGCCGACTTCTCACGGCTCATCAGCTGCTGCAGCGGGCCCAGCACTGCCGTGAATGTGGCACGGTCCAGCGTCAGGCAGACCAGCGGCGTGGTGGCCTCCACCGTGGCGCCGCTACGGGGAGGTAGGCAAAGATAAGCAGGGGCAGAGAGTGAGTGACCATGCCGGGCGCAGCCGGCCAACCTGCATTCATTCGGCACCAGGCGGGCCACAGCTGTGGCCAGCATCCTAACAACCCGCCTTGGCATTGGCACTGCCGGCTTGGCCTCTGAACAGTTGCTCGAACCAAGAGCAGCAGCTCACCGCGGCTCGTCCGACAGCAGGGCACCCTCGCCGAAGAAGTCGGCCTTGAACAGCTGGTTGACCCGCTTGCGGGCACCCGCCTCGCTCTCCTGGGGCCAGCGGTAAGCACACGCAGCGGCGTGGGCTGACGTGGCGGCATGGACCCACACAAGCATCTGGCTGCCGCATTGCGGGACTGGTCAAACACAGCAAAACTGCCGCCGGTCTCCTGGTACATCACTACTGCAAGCCCCACTGCTCCACTACATGTAAGCACCTGGTACACGCTGGCCTCGCCCTCCTTGATGACGTAGAACAGGTCACCTGGGTCGCCCTGCATACGTGATGCACAATGTGCACAATGTTTGAGCAACAACTTGCAAAACATGACAGGCAGGGCCCCCATGCACCCACTTGGCCAGCCAGCGACTCCAGTCGGCACCTGCTCGCCCACGCTCAACCACGCACCTGCCGCACTACCGTGTCCCCCGGCCGGAACGACTTCTCCTCAAATGCATCCAGCAGCGTCAGCTTTTCGTCCCGCGACAGCGAGGCCAGGATGGGCACTGCAGATAGCGGCGGCAGCAGCGACAGCGCAGCCGGGTCAGCAGCTCAAGCATGTGCAGGCGCAGCGGATGCAGCCCTGCCTGCTGTTGGGCAGGGTTGTACACCCCACCTGCATGCACTGCTCACGCAAAAGCAATCTCCACTCGGAGCAGCAGCAACAGCACACTCTGCACCTAGCGCTCGGTGCAGGCAGCAGCCCTATCACAACACAGCATGCACGCGCCTGCATCCAGCATTCAGCAACCCGCCCAGCCGCAGCCACCCACCCGAGTTGAGGAAGAGCTCCAGCTGGCTGGATTCGGTTTCGTGCACCTCCCGCACGTACTGCCTGAAGGTGTCGCGCTCCAGCACCCACACCACGCTGTTCTGGGTGGCTGCCACCGTGGCTGAGCGCGGGCAGTTGAACATGAGGGCCACCTCCCCAAACACGTCGCCCCGCCGCTTCATGTTCACCCGGATGTTCACGCCCTGGGCGGAGGGGGGCGGGAGGGAGCACCCCATGTTGTTGGCAGCTTGCATGTGCAGCAATTCGCATGAATGCCTGCACGCGTGGTACACGCAGCCATTTGCCGCAGCACTGCACATGGCAGTCCGCCGCAACCGCGCCCTGCGCCTGCAGCAGCCGCACCTTGCGCCGCTGCAGCACCTCAAACTCGCCGGTCTTCACCACATACAGCTCGCTGGCGCTGAGGCCTGCAGGCAGTCGCGGCGGCAGCATGCATACATCAGCAGACAGCTGCACGGGTGCAGGCATGCATCAACACATAGCAACAGCAGCGGCCTGGCAGCAGCACCAACAACGGGGCGCCATAAGGCGCTCGGCAGCAGCAGCAGCTGCTGCACAGCTTAGCTGCAGCACCACCACAGCAGCCAGCACCCAGCAGCGGCACGCACCCGTGTCCCCCTCCTGGATCAGGATCTCGCCGGCTGCGATGGGCCGCTCATACATCTCCCGCGCCACCTTGCGCTGCGCCGCCTTGTCCAGGTTGTTGAACAGGAGCACCTTGGTCAGGGACTCCTGCAAGCGGCAGAGGGAAGGAGATGTGAGGCAGTGTGCGCGGTACGGGCCTGTTCGGCGGTTGCATGTGTATCGCACGAGGAACCACACACTGTCGGCACGAATGCGCAGGCTGCGGCAGCGCCGTTTTGCTGTACTTCTCCCGGGAGGCGTGTGTTCCGGCAGTAACGGCATTCACAAGTGCAAACACACATGCCATCTGCCGCCCCGCACCTCGATGTAGGGCCAGTCCTCAGCGGACGAGCGCACGCTGTTGGGCGGCAGCGCGCGGTGCCGCCGCTTGATCTCCGTCACTGCCTGCTGGCGGCCGCCCTCCAGGCCCTCGCTGGAGAACGCGTTGCCCATGGCTGCCGGTCAAGCGGGGGTGCTGCCGGCGGCGGGGCCCTGCGGTAGCGGCAGCGGCGGCGGTAGCAGTCAGCAGGCGGCAGCCGGGTGCAGGCGGGTGAAGCTGCGGGCCGGCGGCACGGTTGGATCTGGCCGATGCGCTGGGGGCGGCGGCAGGCATCCCAACGGCGGCAGGGCAGCGCAGGCGCACCCGCTGGGCCGTTCAGCACCTTGGCGCGGGACGGGCGGTGCCGGCGATCCAGACTGGGAGCTGGTGGATCCGGCAGCTGGCCGGCGGGTCGGTCGAGCACCGCGAGCGCTCCGCTGGCGAGGTCGCCCAACCACCGTCGCGGTGCCGGCGCCGCAGCGGTCCGCAGTGCGTGATCTGGGCTCGGTATGGTTGTGGGTCGCAGTCGCCAAGCGGGGAAGTGCCGCATGAAGCCCTCGTGGCGAATGCTCGGGGACCGGGAGGAGCCCTTGGCTGGACGACCAAGCCCCCAATCGCATTTGCAGCGTGTCAACACCGCGATCGAAAGTCCCGCAGCTCCCTGCGACCCTCACAAGCAGCTGGCGCGAGGGCTTCCCCCTCCAGCGCGACGATGGCGGCTCCCGCCGAGGCCAAACAGCGCAGCATCCCCTTCAGCACGCATGTGAGCGATCGCAGCCCCTGGCAAGCTCCCCGCCCTGCCGCCGCCGCCTGCCGCCGCCGCCTGCTAACCCCCCCCCCGGCCGCCGCAGACTCCCCACCCCTCCTCTGCCTCGCCCCTCATCCGCCCAGGCGCGCGGCGTGCCGCTGTTTGACCGCGGCCGCTTCTTCGACCTGCCCCGCCATGTGGCACGCATGCTGCTGGACCTGCGAGACATCTCGTCCTCGCTCTTCTGGTTCCTCACCGTGCAAACCTGGCTCACCCTCTGGTCCTTCCTCATCACCCTCATCTCAGGTGCGGCGCAGGTTGGGTGCAGGGGGACTGCTGCTGCCCGCCCGTTGCTGAACATCGCATCGCTGCATGCCGCTGCTGCCCGCCGCTGCTGCCGCTGCCGCTGCCGCTGCCGCTGCCGCTGCCAAGGCCTCTGCGCGCCTCCGCCTCCTCTGCTGCCTGCTCCTGGCCACCCTGTGCCCGCGCGATTTCCCCTGCCCTGCAACCCTGCCACATGTTGCTGCGCTCTTTCATCTGCTGCTGCACCGCGGGCGCAAACTTGTGGTCCCGACAGCCCAATGCACCACATGACTCCCCCCCTCCCCGCCCCTTTTGTCCTCCTGTCCTGCAGTCGTGTTCTTCTCCTTCTATACCGAGAATGACAAAGTGCTCTCGGCGCCGCTGGACTTTGTGCTGATATGCTTCGTGGTGAGCTGCTGCTGCTGCTGCTGCTGCTGCTGCTGCTGCTGCTGCTGCTGCTGCTGCTGCTGCTGCTGCTGCTGCTGCTGCTGCTGCTGCTGCTGCGAAATGCTGTGGCTGGTGGGGTGGGGTACTCATCTGCTTTGTGGTGCGCGCTGCGCTGCGCTGCGCTGCGCCGCACTGTGGTGATGTAGGCTGTCTCGTGTGCAAGCTGCGCTGCTGTGCTGTGCTGTGCTGTGCTGCCATGTGCTGAGTTCTGCCGCACTGTGGTGATGAAGGAGTGGGTGGAGGAGATTGTGCCATGATTACACACGCGGTTACTGGCCGCTTACGAGTTTGATCAATATGATCTGTCCCGCCCACCTCACACCCCACCAGGCGGTGCTGCCCTCTGTGGGCTTCTTGTGGATTGCTTACATGCGGCGGGAGCGGGCGCTGGACGAGCTGGCCAAAGGTGAGGAAAGTGGGGGAGCTTGGCAGCCCTCAGGCGGCCGCTGCGTACGTTGTGGCTGCGAAGCTGGAGGGCGCCTGCGATATCTGCCGCAGCTAGGGTTGAATAGTTGGGTTGCATCCACCACGCAAATCGGCCGCTCATGCCGAATGCCCTGCCCTGTGCCGTGCAGTGCGGGTGCTGATGCTGGGCATCTTCACCGCTCACCGCGACTGGGTCCCAGCTGTGGCGCGGCCGGAGGGTCACATGCAGGCTGTGCAGGTGCGGCCGGCTGCAGGGCGGCGCCGCCGGGCCATTGGCGGGCCATGGGTGGTGCTGCTGGGCCATGGATGGTGCTGCGGCGCTGGCCGGTCACAGGATGGCTGCTGGGCCATGGGTGGTGCTGCTGGGCCGTATGCTTCCGATGCTGCGCTAGGATGCTAGAGGTGTGAGCTCAGCAGCACCTAGCGCCAACTAGTGTGCGGTACTCCCTCTGTACTCCCTCCACAGGAGGCGATGGCCATCATTGTGGATGCCATGCAGGCCTACTTCACGCCCGTGCGCTTCTACAGCAGGTGCGCATCGGTTGAAATGTTGCACCAGCCGCTGCTAACTGTTGCGGCTGAGATGCATGCTGGTAGTGTACGGGCAGGGAGGAGCTGCCTTGCATTGGGTGGTGGAGGTTCAACATTAAGGTACAATTGCAAACCCAGCTGGCCAGGCCTACTTCCCCACCTACCTTCCACCTGCACACCTTCGTGCCACCCAGGTGGTACCCCTACTTTGGCTACCGGACAGCCATGGTGCACATTGCGCTGGAGCGCACACGGCAGGTGGGTGCTGGAGCGGCCGCTCAGACCGCGCATCCTGCAGCAGCATTGTGGGCAGTTGTGTGCCGCCGCTGCATGCTACTGACTGCCCTTGTGACGGCCGACTGCTCCCTTCATACGCACATCGGTGTACTGCCATGTAACCCAATCTGTGTACTGCCATGCAAACCAAGCAGATGCGGCGCATCAGCAGCAGCATGGAGCAGCTGGAGGCGGCCACACTCGCGCTGCACGACAGCTCGGTGCCGCCGCAGCTGCTGGCGCAGGTGCGAGAAGCAGCTGAACTGCTGTGCGCGCCTGCGCATTTGCGAGTTGCAGATGGGTTGCTCTGTACATTGCTGTCCTTTTTGCGGGATGGGGCAGCTGGCATGCATGCCAGGCCGCATTCCCTCCCGCCATCCCAAATGCTGCAGCTGCACGACCGCGCGCTGCAGCTGCAGCTGGCCATCCAGCGCATGGCCAACATCAAGGAGTACCGCACGCCCCAGGTAGGCAGGCATAGCCGGGCTATGTAAGGGATTAAAACTGGGGTAAATGCGGAACAGCGGCTTTCAAGTGCATGGCCCACATCAAGGAGTACAGCACATCACACGTGGGACGATACATTGGGCACCGGGTGCATGCCACAGCTTGTGTGCTCTCATGCCTGCAAGGTTCTGATGCCTCGCAATGCGTGGGCAGCGGTTCCTCGACTATCGCACTGTTTTCACCTGTTACTGCAGGGCGTGCGCAGCCTGTGCCGCTTCTTCCTCCTCTTCTTCCTGCCCGTGTTCTTCGGCCCCTACTGGAGCTGGGTGCACGTGCAGACCAACTTTGCCTTCGCCTTTTTCTTCAGCATCCTGGTGGGTGGCTGGAGTGGGCTGTGCATTGGTTGTTGGCCGTGTCACATCCCGGCAGATGCACATCAGTTGCTGGGCGGTGCCGCGCCGCGGCTGCATGCATGCAATCTGCCACGTCATGGTACAATACAACCCGTGCTGCTGCCGCTCCTGCCTTCCTGTGCGCAGCTGCAAATCGCGGTCACCGGCCTAGTCAACGCCACCATCGCGCTGGAAGGTGCGGCAGTTGTATGAATCTTTGGGGGCCCTTCTGCATGCCCCTGCTGCCATCCATTACGTTCCAACTCAGCCTGCACGCTGCTGTTGCAAAATATTTGCTGCTGCAGCTACCCTGCTGCCGCCGCCCAAGGCGCACCACTCACCGCCGCCCAGCCCTGCCACCACCCGCCTCAACCGCCACTCCACTCCCCTGCCTGCAGACCCGTTTGCCAACAATGCAATGGACGGCGTGTTTATTGAAGAAGCCCTGTATGATGTGGAGCAGCTAGTGGGTGCTCCGCCACCCGACATGGACGGCATGCCCACCGCCACCCTTGGCGCCCCGGCAGCAGCAGACGGAGCAGCAGCACCTGCAGCAGTGGCAGCGGCGGTGGCAGCAGCGGCCGGCGGTCGGCCGGCCAGCAATCCGTTTGCAGCAGTCAGCAGGTCGGTGCCGGCGCCGCTGTCGCCCTCCAAAACGGCGCCGCCAGCCGCCGACACGGTGTGAGGCGCAGGGCGGCTCATGTGCAGCTGTGCAGTGGTTGCTGTGCATGCATTGCTCGCATGGTGAATGGATCATCTTGGCCTGGACACATGGCCTGCATGTTGAAAGAGGCCAACCCGCATGCAACTGCAGATAGTGCAGCAGTGCGTGAGCCCTGCGGTGTGAACCGTTGCGCAGTTTTGCAGCACCTAGGTTGTGGCACCATCAGGTGGTGGCGGCGTCGGGACTGCTGCCTGCCGACTGCCGCGCCCATGTGCGGCCCTGGACCCAACTGCTGCTTCCTCGTGCACTGCATATCTGCGCCCAGTACATCTGACAGATCAAGTTCGCTTTGGAACAAGTGCACAGCTTGCTGCAAGGCGGCCATCACCGCATGCCATGGCGGCGTATGGTCGAGCAGCGGCGCCCAGGACGGCCCGCCTCGACTCCTGGATACTCGGCAGTGCCGCTGTCTTTCGCTTGCCCGCCTCCTCCGCCTCGCCGTGTATGCTTGATGCGCAGCGGCAACGCCCGGCAGCCTGAGATGCACCCAAATCTGGCCGGCGGCAGCTGCCCGCCGGCTTCAGGCAAATGGCTGCACTTGCAGCGCAGTCTGCGCTTCCCTGCACACCTCGACGAAGTAAAGCGCCTCCGAAAGCACAAACAACAGCTTGCTCTCTCAACACACCGTCCGAAGAGTTCCCCCGCCTCCGACTCGTCTCACCGCCGCGCTCGCTGGTTGCGCCCTCCCCAAGTTGAGCTCGAGGCAAGTCTAGGACGCCAGCGGCGGAAGGGTTGGGCCGACATCCCGCCGCAGTGGGCCGTTCCAGCAGGCCTTGCGCGGCGCGGCGACGCCAGCCCGCCGCTGCCTTTACATTGCGCTGCCGCGCCTGCCGCCATGCCGCGGGCTTCGGGCTGGCCTGTGAGCGGAGTGCATGCAGCGGCAAGGAGAGGGGATCAGACTATGGCTGGCCCCTGGAATGAAGCCAGCTGTAGGCTATGGTGCACCTGGTGCGCCCGGTGCGCCATATGATGGTGCATTCAGCCTGAGTGCTCGCCGCGTGCCAACCATTCCTTTCAACACACCTGCTGCAGGGACCTGTGGCAAAGCAGCAAACACAGTACTTGGCCCTGTGGAATGGTCAAGTGCCCATGCGCAACCGTGAAGTTAAAGCGCTCCTGGCGGTGTTGGCTGCGGCGTGGTGAGCTCCGCCCCAAGCGGCAAACGGCTAGCTTGTCTGCCTGGCATGGCATGGCAGGGGCGTGCACTGTGCAGCGCGGGCGATTGCACATGATTGCAACATGCTGCTGAGGGCCTGGCTAGCACTTCTCTATCTGACCAACAATGTTAGTCTTGAATGTCTTGCACCGGTCTGGGCAGGCTCGTGTGCGCTGCTGCCACGCATGCCAACCCTGTGTGGCTGACCGCCGCACCTGCGGGCAGCAACACAACCAGAGACGCCCCGTGTGATGCCAGCAGGCCGTTGCCGGGTGAATGAGGGGGTGGGCTAAAACCAGCTGAGCTGACGCAGGCAGATTGCTGTTGCCTCGACATCACGCATGAGTTTGGTCGTGCAAGCCTACAAGGAGTTGCTTTGCTGCTCACCTAATAAGAGTCTTACTGCTTGTGCATGCATTTTGAAGGATCAACATGAATATGCATTCAATCGTACATCGCAGAATGCAGCCACCACACCGCCTCTGTTTATCCATGCAGCAAAACCAGCTTACCCCTATCGGCGCTTGGCCCAGACTTGCAGCGGCTGCTACAATGACGCCGGCTGCATGGGCTACAACACCTGCTACCGGCGCGTGATTGTGACCCAGGCCAGCCTATCAGTCTACAGTGGCGCATGCATGTTTTATGGCACGCTGACCACGCTGACCACCTGCCAGTGGGTGCAGTACCTGGGCGAGAAGAAAGTCAGCGAGTGTTCTGAAAACGCTTGCTATGCAAAGGTGAGTCGCCAGGAGTCAGGCGCTGCCCTTGGGTGCATCCAGACCTGCTGGAAACCATACAGATTCCAGCAAGCCTGCACTAGGCATACTTAATACTTGATTGTGCATCTGTCCTAGACTGCTGCCCAAGCATTACGGCACTGCTGCTTCACCCCTGCAGGTGTCGGCCAACGGCAAGACAGGCTGGGTGTGGCTCAATCCATGTGCTGGTGGAGGAGCCACCCTGGTGCCAGACAACAATCCTGAATGTGCGGCATACTGCCCAACAGGTGCGCTGCCGTGTTTGAGGCAACCTAAGCGGATGCAAACCTGCCGTGTCCACTGTCTGCGCTGTGATGCCTGATTCAAAATGCAATGCTGGATCGCAGGCCAGACGCAGTGCGCGGGGGCCTGCCGTGACGCCTCCTGGTTTCAGAGCAACACTGCCCACTGCGGGCAGGTGCGTGCCGGCAAGCTACTGCAGGCTGACGGGTGTTAATGAGTGGGATGCAGCAGGGACCACTGCGAGGTTGCACGGAACGCCTAACCGCAAAACGCAGTTAGAGGAGCAAGGCGGCGCCGTGTTTTGGTGCACCATTGTTGCTCCCAGTGGCAACCAGCCTCTAAGCCTCCAGCATTTGTCTCACTACTATGTAATGCAGTGCAACCGCGCATGTATGCCTGGGCAGTCATGCTGGAGCGGTTCTTGTGTTGGCTGCGCAACAGGCAAGCCACTGGTGCAGCCGAATGCCATTCCACTCTTCACCAACATAACTTTAGCTGGTACAACCACACACTCACGTTGGCTTTTCATATGGAATGCAGGCCAGACCGATTGTGCAGGAGGCTGCCGTGATGCCTCCTGGTTCCAGAGCAATACTGCCCACTGTGGCCAGGTGTGTGCCTGCATGCATCCATTGGTCCCAAGTCACTGGGGCAAAGTGTTCTGGACAGCACGAAGCATCGCACTCCCGCTGCCATCAATAAGGCACTTGCATAGCATGCCTAAATGTCAGTTGATTTCTGATCCCCAAGAACCTGCTTCGATCCTGCACAGTGCAACCGCGCATGCGCATCTGGCCAGTCATGCTGGAGTGGCTCGTGTGTTGGATGCCCAACAGGCAAGCTGGTGTTGCAACCGACTTTGAACTTCACACGTTGCAGATGACCCAAAAGCCGAGCGCCACTCCGCTGCAGGCCAGACGGACTGCGCTGGCGCCTGCCGTGATGCCTCTTGGTTCCAGAGCAACACAGCCCATTGCGGCCAGGTGCGCAGAGTGGTGTGCAACGAACGATTGATTGGTGGAGAAGGATAAAGCTTAAATAAACACAGCCTCACCATCACGCTTGCCACCTGCACCCTCCTGCCGCAGTGCAACCGTGCATGTTCATCGGTGCAGACCTGCTCGGGGGGCGCCTGCATCACCACCTGCCCCGGCTGCAACAACGATGCCGACTGCATGGGCTACAACACCTGCTACCGGCGCGTGATTGTGACCCAGAGTAGTCTGGAAGTGTACATGAGTGCGTGCTGGTGGAGCAGCACAACCACCAAGCTGACCACATGCCAGCAAGTGCAATATCTGGGCGAGAGGAAGCCAAGCGGAGAGTGCGGGGACAATGCATGCTATGCCAAGGTGCCTGTCAGGGGCACGCGTCGTGGCTGCGTGACAAGGCCTGCCTGTTTACGAACCAGCCAGCTTGGGAACTGGCCGGCCATCAGCATGCTTGCACAGGTCATGCACGCAGCAGGCTGTTCCGTTCCAGGCTTGCACCGGTGCATGGCGGCACACGCTGTGCTCCCTTCAACCCCGCAGGTGGCGGCTAATGGCAAGACAGGCTGGGTGTATCTCAACGCATGTGGTGGCATCACAGCCACGCTGGTGCCCGATGACAACCCCCAGTGCGCTGCGTACTGCCCACCGGGTGAGCTAAAAAGGGTAACGATGTGGACGCACATCTTCCATGCTACAATTGGCGAGCTGCGCTGTGACGCCTGCATCAAAATGCAATGCTGGATTGCAGGCCAGACGCAGTGCGCAGGAGCCTGCCGCGACGCCTCGTGGTTCCAGTCTAACACCGCGCATTGCGGGCAGGTGGGCAAGTGTGCATGGGCCCAGCTAGATACCGTGTGCTTGGCTGGCTGGCTGGCTTTACACCTGTCTGAATCGAACAATATGATGACAGGCCCCCGGGTGGCCCACACGGCCGGGGGGAAAAGGATCTAGGCCACTAAACAGACAGGTGGGGGAGAGAGGGGGGATGCGAACCGGTGCACTCGAGACTAGGCGGCCCGACTGGCATGGGTAGGAACAATCCCATCACTTTTCGGGTTTAAAGTCTGCGTGTCCGCAACGAAACTTGCGATACAGTCCCCCAGGAGGCAGCCTGGGGCTGAGGGAAAAGCAGTGATGGAAAAAAGGGAGGAGGTGCATCGGATATACACAGAGGGGGTGGGTGTCTGTACAAAAGTTTAAGGGGCTGTTGGGGAGGCTTCCAGCCAGCAGCGGCGGCAAGCTGCGGCGAACGGCGCGAGTCGCTTGGCAGGTTGCTCAAGGAAGGCATGCAAGGTGGCGGGGCAGTTGAACAGGTCGGGGAAGCGCAGGCGAATGGCATCGTACAGGGGGCAATCAAAAATCATGTGATGTACGGTTTCAATGCCGCCTTGGCAGTGGGGGCAGATAAGCTGCTCCTGGGGCAATTGCTGCCACCGCCCAGTTTCCTCCAGTCCCCAGAAGGAGCCGGTGCGCCACTGCGCTAGCGCCCGCCGCCGGCTGCGCTCCCGCATGCATATCAGAAGCGCGCGCCCGGCACCGCAAACTAACAGGCAAACAAACGCGCAAAATGAGCAGACAAAACAACCTGGTACCGCTGGCGGGCTGGGTTGCTGCAACAGGGGCAAACAGGGGAGCAGGGCAAGCGGGCTGGAACGGCCTGCGGCGAACAGCTGGCAAGGGTCACTGGCAGATAGTCGCAAGGGTAAACAATGTTTCTCGAGCAATGGCAGGTGACAGGTGACCGCTGTTGGCCGTGCTAGACCGCGAGAGAGCTGGAGGGAATGGTGAGTAAAAGTGGGAGTGGGGTGGGGTGGGGGGTGGGGTGGGGGCTGATAAGGCTGCTGCGTCTGGCTGCTGCCTGCTGTCAGCCCCGCTGCCGCTACCGCTATGCTGCCGCCGCTAGGGGGGCAGCCCAGCGGCCCGGCGGCCCACGCGCCGACATGCACCCGCGAAGCTGGCGAGGGCGCGTGGGGGCCGCTCGAGGAAAACGGCAAGGGAGGGGGGAGCGTGCGGGGCGCACTCAGCCTCGGGGAACAGCTCAGGGTAGCGCTGTCGCAGGCTGGAGTACAGCACGCACTCAAACAGGATGTGGCCGGCGTCCTCCACCCTGCCTGGCTGCCTGGCTGCTGCGCAGTGGGCACACTCACGCTGGTCGTGTGGGCGGCAGGCCGCACCGCGCAGGCGGTCGCGCTCCTCAGCGCCCCAGTGGACGCCGGTGCGCAGCTCCGCCAAGCCCTGCCGCCGCCAGCGCTCCCGCACCTCCGTGAGGTAGGCTGGCATGCTGTAGCCGTCTACGCTGAAGCAGCTGGGCCGCACGCTGCAGAAGTAGTGCCGCAGGCGGCTGGCGCCGGGGCGCTGTGCCGCCTCTGCCACCCGCAACAGGTAGTGCTGCATGGCTGCCCGCTGTACTGCCTCAGGATGCAGGGGGGCACGGTCGGCTGGGTCAAACTGGACCCCTGCCGCTGCCATGGCACGCTGCAGCTGTGCCACCCAAGGGAGCTGCCGCAGGGGGGCGTCGCTGTGTGCCGCTGCTAGCTGCATGCCGCCCTCTAGCACAGTGTGGAGCAGGCTGCCTGCTAGGGCCGCCACCAGATTGCTCCAAAAGCGCGCTGCACGCACCAGCCAGGTGATGTGCAGCGGCGGCTGCCCAGCCTCGGCTAGGACTGTGGCCGTGGGCGTGCGCGACGGCAGGCCCAGGTGCTCAGACCCCACAGCCCAGCCGCCCAGCCACCCAGCCAAACCCTGTGTGGGCTGGCCTGCTCACAGCAGCAGTTGCAACCTACACCTGTCTACGTGCAGTGCAACCGGCCGTGTGCATCAGGGCAGGCATGCTCCACCGGGACCTGCATCGCATCAGGCAAGCAGCGCAGTGCGGCAGTGATCCGGTATGCAAGCAAAGCCAATTCTGTGTTCCAGTCATGATGATCTACTTAGCGGCATCGCCTATATTGCAACTCGCCGCTAGGCCCTACAATCCATGCTTTTCACAGGTGACTGTGTTGTCTTCTCACATCTCCACTGCCATACTGCAGTACTGCCGTGCGACCAGGTGTCCGGCAACCGCTACTGCGTGCACTGCGGCGTCACCGGCGACCGCCAGACCTGCATTGCCAGCGGTCAGCGGTGCACAGTGGGCGTCGATACTCTGGTGATGTGCAACACCCTCCCCCAGCATGGCGGCACCAGCGCCGACGGCGCCTGTGCAACCTACATCCAATCCAACAGTGTATGGCTGCTGCACCACTCCACCCTGACCACCGCACCCAAACCACTGGATTCCGAAACCAACGCCGCCGCCAAGTGCCCCGTCGCCTGCACCCACACATCCGTGGCTGCCAACAAGTACTGCGTGCACTGCTCCCCCAGCCGCCGCCTGACGGTTGTGGCGGCAGGCGGCCAGCCGTGCATGACCAGCTACCAGGATGCCGGCAGCACCTACCCAGCGGAGCTGCGCCTTTACACAGCTGCGGGCACCCCCAGCTCGCCCGATGGCGTGTGCTACGCAACCCTGGCCGCCGGCTCACCGCCTGAAGTGTACTCCCTGCGTCCCGACGGCAAGGGCGTAAGCCTGTCCGCCGCCCTCGCCTACGACTGCTCAGGTCGGTAGGGGGGATTTGCACGTGCTAGACAGCTGCATGACGAAGCGTGCTGTTAGCCATTGCACCCAGGAGCTCGCACTGTGTGCCTGTTAAACATCCTTGGCACCAGCGCCTATATGTCTTTTGACCCTGTCCATAGCAGGTTCGGTTCAGCCCAGCCAATGCGGCAATGTGCAAGCAAACACCGACTTTAAGGGTGCCGACTTGCAGACGTGCCCCGAGCAGGGCATGCACTGCGCCTTCCCGGGGACAGCATCCCTGGCAGCCTGCTGCGACCTGTGCCGCGCCAAAGTCGGCTGTGGCAGCTACACATTCCAAGCCACAGGGGGCTGGTGCTACTTGAAGCAGGCAACAGGCTTCACTGCCACTGCAACCAGTGGGCTTCATTCCGCGGCCCTCCTTGTCGTTACAGGTGTGCAGTGTGCAAAGGCCAATGGCCGCGCACTGGTTTGAATCTGAACACTCTCATGCAGCGTGCCTATGCTGAGGCTGGGTAGCACACCACCTGCTTGCATGCTGCTGGCCTCTGCACTGACATCACTGGCTGCACAAAGCTGACTGGCTGACGATAGGCATGATCTACAGCTCACCTCCTGCTCCCTCTTGCAACAGGCTGTAATGGAGTGGGTGCACCAGGCTGCACCATCAGCGGTGCCGCTGCCTGCTGCGCCGGCCAAGGCTTGACCTGCGTCATTGCCAGCGGGGCCAGCACCGGCACTTGCATGAAGACGCCCACCCTTGCGGCCGCACCCATCGCCACGGTTACCCCAGCCACTGCGAGCGGTGTTGTCACTGCAACCGTCAAGCTGGCCGCTGCACCCGTGTCCAACACCAACGGCGGCGGTGAGGGCAGGTCTTTTGGGTATGGCGGGGGGCAACCCCCGGATCAGGTGAACGTGCTGTTTGTTAGGCACACGTATAGCAGCAGCTGCTATATGTAGCTGCTGTATGCAGCTGCTGCATATGCCCCGAAGCACGCAAAGGCCCTCGTGCAAAGCACGAGTCTGACTGATGGCTGCGCCTGCGCCCGACCCGCCCTCCCTGTCCAGGGGTCACGCGTTACAAGACCTCACTGCTTCTGGCGGGGAGCAGCAGCCCCCTGTACACAGTGGAGACGGCGGTGGTGGTGCGCGGGGCCTGGGCTTGAGGGACTGACTGCACAGCATGACACTGTTTGGGATAGCAGTGCAGAGTCGGCATGTTTTGCTGCCGGCTGCAAATACAGTGCAGCGCAGCGCAGCGCAGCGCGCCGCCCCACTGCTCACGCCCTGTGCCTAGCGTGCAGCTGTGCCCCACACGCCAAGCAGTGTACACCACTCCGAATCGCTTGAACTCCCGCAGGCCGCTGTGGTGTTCCAGGAGGGTGTGACCACACTGCTGGGTGGTGCCAAGCTGCCGGCCAGTGGATTGTGCGGGCGCAGCTTCAAGGTGCAGTTCTCTGCCCGGAACGGAGCGGGCTACTCCATCGCTGTCACCACTAGTGCCACCTACACCATGCCCGCCTGCCCGGGTGAATAGGCCTGGCGGTTACTCGCTGACTGGCTGCTGAGTGCCATGCTGCTCATGGGAGGGAGGCAGCAGCTGCCACTCGTCACTGTTGCAGGGATTTCACACAATCAATGCGCTCCCCTCGCATACTGCCGACATGTTCAGTGCTGCACCCTGCACTGGTCTGCAGCCACAACCCTGCCGTGCGACCAGGTGTCCGGCAACCGCTACTGCGTGCACTGCGGCGTCACCGGCGACCGCCAGACCTGCATTGCCAGCGGTCAGCGGTGCACAGTGGGCGTCGATGCTCTGGTGATGTGCAACACCCTCCCCCAGCATGGCGGCACCAGCGCCGACGGCGCCTGTGCAACCTACATCCAATCCAACAGTGTATGGCTGCTGCACCACTCCACCCTGACCACCGCACCCAAACCACTGGATTCCGAAACCAACGCCGCCGCCAAGTGCCCCGTCGCCTGCACCCACACATCCGTGGCTGCCAACAAGTACTGCGTGCACTGCTCCCCCAGCCGCCGCCTGACGGTTGTGGCGGCAGGCGGCCAGCCGTGCATGACCAGCTACCAGGATGCCGGCAGCACCTACCCAGCGGAGCTGCGCCTTTACACAGCTGCGGGCACCCCCAGCTCGCCCGATGGCGTGTGCTACGCAACCCTGGCCGCCGGCTCACCGCCTGAAGTGTACTCCCTGCGTCCCGACGGCAAGGGCGTAAGCCTGTCCGCCGCCCTCGCCTACGACTGCTCAGGTCGGTAGGGGGGATTTGCACGTGCTAGACAGCTGCATGACGAAGCGTGCTGTTAGCCATTGCACCCAGGAGCTCGCACTGTGTGCCTGTTAAACATCCTTGGCACCAGCGCCTATATGTCTTTTGACCCTGTCCATAGCAGGTTCGGTTCAGCCCAGTCAATGCGGCAATGTGCAAGCAAGCACCGACTTCTATGGTGCTGACCTGCACACGTGCCCTGAGCAGGGCATTGACTGCTCCTTCCCGGGGACAGCATCCCTGGCAGCGTGCTGTGGCCTGTGTCGTGCCAAAGTCGGCTGTGGCAGCTACACATTCCAAGCCACAGGGGGCTGGTGCTACTTGAAGCAGGCAACAGGCTTCACTGCCACTGCACGCAGCGGCTACCAGTCGGCAGTCCTCCCTGTAGCTACAGGTGTGCAATGTTTATAGGCTTGCAGGACGTACGCATGCGCTGAACAACAGTGGCCCTGCTACTTAGCGTGGTTCCTCAATGGCATATGGCAACCCTGCGTGCATGCTGCTGGCCTCTGCACTGACATCACTGGCTGCACAAAGCTGACTGGCTGACGATAGGCATGATCTACAGCTCACCTCCTGCTCCCTCTTGCAACAGGCTGTAATGGAGTGGGTGCACCAGGCTGCACCATCAGCGGTGCCGCCGCCTGCTGCGCCGGCCAAGGCTTGACCTGCGTCATTGCCAGCGGGGCCAGCACCGGCACTTGCATGAAGACGCCCACCCTTGCGGCCGCACCCATCGCCACGGTTACCCCAGCCACTGCGAGCGGTGTTGTCACTGCAACCGTCAAGCTGGCCGCTGCACCCGTGTCCAACACCAACGGCGGCGGTGAGGGCAGGTCTTTTGGGTATGGCGGGGGGCAACCCCCGGATCAGGTGAACGTGCTGTTTGTTAGGCACACGTATAGCAGCAGCTGCTATATGTAGCTGCTGTATGCAGCTGCTGCATATGCCCCGAAGCACGCAAAGGCCCTCGTGCAAAGCACGAGTCTGACTGATGGCTGCGCCTGCGCCCGACCCGCCCTCCCTGTCCAGGGGTCACGCGTTACAAGACCTCACTGCTTCTGGCGGGGAGCAGCAGCCCCCTGTACACAGTGGAGACGGCGGTGGTGGTGCGCGGGGCCTGGGCTTGAGGGACTGACTGTACAGCATGACACTGTTTGGGATAGCAGTGCAGAGTCGGCATGTTTTGCTGCCGGCTGCAAATACAGTGCAGCGCAGCGCAGCGCAGCGCGCCGCCCCACTGCTCACGCCCTGTGCCTAACGTGCAGCTGTGCCCCACACGCCAAGCAGTGTACACCACTCCGAATCGCTTGAACTCCCGCAGGCCGCTGTGGTGTTCCAGGAGGGTGTGACCACACTGCTGGGTGGTGCCAAGCTGCCGGCCAGTGGATTGTGCGGGCGCAGCTTCAAGGTGCAGTTCTCTGCCCGGAACGGAGCGGGCTACTCCATCGCTGTCACCACCAGTGCCACCTACACCATGCCCGCATGTCCTGGTGAGACAAAAATGTTGTGACAGCGCTGTCGGTGTGAAGTGCACGCTGCCCGAAGTTTGCCCTGCTGACGGTGCTAGCTGTGGTGAGAGGGGCTGCCACTGGCAGACACAGGCATGGGTTTGTGTGCCCATGTGTGCTCACCTGTTTGTGTAGTTAGGGTTCATACTTGCCATGCGAGCTGTACATGCGCTTCAAATGCAGCCTCCACCACATGCGGCGACTGCCCAGCCGCGGGCAGCGCTGGCGGGCCCCGCCGCATCTTCAAGGGCGACAAGAGCCCCTACTTCTCAGCCCCAACATGCGACACCAAGGCGCCCATGGGCACTCTCGCCTCCTGCACCCGCTTCTACTTCACTGGCAATCGCACAGCTTGGAGCTGTGGCGATGTGGAGCAATGCTTTGCCCAGATACAGCTGTCGCCCGCCGGCGGCAGCGGCTCCAAGTACTGGCTGCTGGATCACGCCTGCGGCAGCCGCTCCACCATCGTGCCGGACGGCAACACCGATTGCATCGGAGGTATACCACGCACCCATTTTCGCTGTCGGACAGTGGTGCTTGTTGCACAACGATACAGCCGCTGAAAGCATGGTGGTTTCACTCCGATGTGGCGCTTTGCTTTCGTTGTTGCAGTCGCGAGCACCTGCACGGACTGCGCACCTGCTGAGGGCACGGTTGGTCCTCGGCGCATTTTCAGAGGCGATACGGGCGCTTACTACACCGCACCCACCTGCGCTCCGGACCCTCCCGCTGGCACCCTCTCCTCCTGCACCCGCTTTTACTACACCGGCACACGCCAAGCGTGGAGCTGCTTGGGCGTGAAACGCTGCTTTGTCAAGATCCGCCTGTCCCCAAGCGGCATTGGCACCGATTACTGGTTGCTGGACCATGCGTGTGGTGCACGGTCATCCACTGTGCCAGATACCAATGCTGAATGCGGAGGACGTGAGTATGCTGGTCTAATGCTGTTGTTGACAGTAGGGCGTGGATGGAGATGCCACTGAGTCCACCACTGCCACACCACTTTTCTGCAGTTTCTGTCTTGTGCAACGATTGCGCAGCGCTGCAGCCTGGCACACGGCGCATCTCCCCTGGCAAGACCGGCTCCGTTTTCATGGCTGCCACATGCAGCATTGCCTCTCCGCTCAAGACACTTGCTTCCTGCGCCCGCTTCTATGTGGTGGGTCCGAGCCAGGCTATCAACTGCGATGGCACGACCAGATGCTTTATACAAGTGCAGCTGCTTGCAAATGGCGGTGGCTCTAGCTACTGGCTTCTTGGCCACACATGCGGAGGCCAGCCGGTGGACGTGGCTGGTGATTACGCGCAATGTGGTGGAGGTAAGCTGCATTTGACATGTTGCAAGGGACATGAGCTGCATGCCAAAGTTGACAAGGGCCTGGAAGCTTTACGTGCAACAAGACAAGTTCTGGCCTCGTTGTGTGGCTTGGCCAAACACCTGCCACGCCTTGCTCATGCCACCGCCCCGCCCGCCCCGCCCACCAACCCTTGCAGCACTGGTGAAGTGCAACGACTGTTCAGGAAGCGGAGGCAGTCCCGGACCCCAACGTATTCACAAAGGAGACACCGGATCCTACTTCGCTGCCCCGACCTGCACACTCGCCTCCCGCGCGGGCACTCTCGCCTCTTGCACCCGCTTCTACTTCACCGGCGTGCGCCAGGCCTGGAGCTGCAGCGGTGTACAACGCTGCTTTGCTCAGGTCCAACTGTCGCCCAGTGGTGGCAGCGGCACCAAGTACTGGCTGCTGGACCATGCCTGCGGCGCCAGGCCAACCATTGTGCCGGATGACAACACCGACTGTGTCGCAGGTAGGTCGACTCCAAAGTTTGAGCTTGTTGAGCCCTGCCGTGACTTCGATTACGGTCCCCACCGCCATTGTGTATGTTTGCAGTGCCGCAATGCTCAGCCCCGACACTTATCAACACGAATAAGTATTGCGGCATGTGTGCGCCTGGTGCTGACCCTGTCATGTGCGTGGCAGTCGGCAAGGAGTGCCAGCAAGTCATCCAGGCGGGTCAACGCGCGGGTTGCAAACGTTTTGTTCTGGGTTTGAGGGTGTTGTGCTGTGCAGCCTGACCTCGACCTTACCATCTTAATGACTTTCGATTGTGTGTGGTTAACCCCCTGCCATTTGTAGGGCGTGGAGCACACTTTGAAAAAGTGCTCTCAGCTGACACCAGTCAGCGGAGTCGTGGGCAGCTGTTACTCGATTGTGACAGCTGGCTGCAAGCAGTACTACCTTGGCACTGCAGGCCTTTTGAGTGCTGTCAAAGCAACCTCTTGCCCTGATGGTAGGGATTACGGGCGTTGTGTGCTGGGAAGCAGACGGAAGCTATGCTTGTGGTGCCCCCCATCGACTTGTGTGCCCCCCCNCCGACTTGTGTGCCCCACAAGCCTTGCCTTCTGCCTCCCTGCCGCAGCGCCGGCGTGCGACTCCATCACCCCAGCGCCACAGTTCTGCGTGCACTGTGACTCAACTTCTCCCTATCAGCCAACAATTTGTGTTGGAGGCACTGGGAAGGCCTGCAAGGCTTTGCACGAAGTGAGCCAGCATCTGTGCGTGCGGCCATGTGGCGGTTTTGTTTGTTGCATACGAAGGAAGCGAGCCAGCCCTGATGGCCTACACTGGTTCCTGCTTTAAACAGGGGGTGTGGAAGACGTTCCTGCCTTGCAAGAACCTGATCCCTGTGGGAGCTGCAACTGGTGAGTGGGGAGCCCGGCCCATGTAGTAGTTTGAGCATGCTGGCAAACCCAATGCCCAACTGCCAATCTGGAAAGAAAGAATGGAAGGAAAAGTACGGCCTGGGAGTGGGCTGAGGGTTCCAGCAGGATATTAAGCCCCTGGGGCACCAGCCAGCCACCGCAGCCCCGTGGTGCTCACACTACGGAGTGCCCCAATCTAGACAGCTTTGGTTATCAGGCAAGCAGGTGCCACATTCTTGTATCTACATAATTAGTGCCAACACAGCTGCCCAATGCGTTTGGTACAGGCATGTGCCAGAGCAAGGTGACCGTCAGCTGCAAGCAACTGCCTTTCAAGTACCAAGGGCCTCTGGAGGCCGCATTGCTGGCCAGCTGTGCGCCAGGTGAGCACATCTCAATGCCCTTACCCACACTAATGATGCCCTGCCTGCTCAGCATGTGACAAAGACAGAGTAGGCTTGGGTTATGCCCTTTTGCTGACATGTTGGATTGCACCTGCCCTGCACAGTGGCACCATGTCCAACCGCCGTCACTAGCAAGTACTGTGCAATGTGCGATCCGGGTGCGGTGCCCGTGGTGTGCATCTCAAATGGCAACGAGTGCAAGGCAACGATCAGGGTAAGACATTTAAACTCTACTCGGTAAGCGCATGCAATCAACAACAACTGAACAGCATCCGCGTACGCTCTTGCAGGGCGTGGAGCGCACTGTGGCTAGATGCGATGACTTGATGCCAGCGGGCGCCCGTTCGGGCTCTTGCTACTCAGTTGCCACTGTTGGGTGCAACCAGTTGACACTGAGAGCTGGAGGCCCACTGAGCACTGTTGTAGGAGCCAACTGCCCTGCCGGTGTGTGGCCCAAAATTGGAGTTGCCTGTTGCTATAAACAGCAAAGTCCGCCAGCTCTGCTTAGGCCATTAACCTGAGTCCAACTCCTATGCCCCTGCAGCACCCCTGTGCACCTCCATCTCTCCAGCACCACGCTTCTGTGCGCATTGTGATACGGGCGCCTCCACCCGACCTTCCATCTGTGTAGCAGGCACCGGACAGCCGTGCAAGGCGCAGTACAACGTGAGCGGCCAACAGGTGCTACCATAATTTGTGCACACAGGCAGCAAGAAGCCTCACAAACGCTCTGCCACCGCTGATGCAGGGAGTATGGACTACTTTCCTGCCTTGTCGGCATCTTATCCCACTGGGGCCTGCAGTAGGTGCGCTAAGACAGCTCAGCAGTGCAAGCTGCTTGCTCTGCTAACAGTGTAAGGTTCCTCAGGCAGACGTTGTGGCAGGGCTCTTGCGCAATGTCAACGCCTGGATTTGCAGGTGCTTGCTGGAGCACTGTCACCGTGGGATGCAAGCAACTGCGCGTGAAGAAGGCTGGCTCATTTGCTGAGGTTTCAGCAGTAACGTGTGGGCTAGGTAAGCAAAGTGCATAAGGAGCCCTCACAGCATTTCCCATTGGTGTGTCGTCCCCGGAAGTGATTACTCATGTGTGATCACCGCCACCTCTGCTTGCAGCCCCCGCATGCATATCGCCAGGCAGCTACTGTATCCACTGCGATCCATCAGGGGAGAGCGCTGACCCCGCGATATGTGTGGCAGGATCTGGTGCAGCATGCCAAGTAACCATCGACGTGAGGCACAGTTGGGCTGGGCTTTCTTTAACTGAGGATGTGACATGCTGCTCAGCAAGCCACCACTTGGCCCACTTGCTGCAGGGCAAGCAGGTGACGCTCCACAAGTGTGCAGATTTGGTTCCAATAGGCTCAGCTGGAGCTGGCGGTTGCCGCACATCTGTCACGGTCGCTGGGAGGCGGCTTCCGCTGACGCTGGCAGGGCAGACACTTGCCAACGCAATCAAGAGCGTATGCCCACACGGCACAGGTGCTCGCCTGTTGGCCCATTGTGAAAGCACGCTGGCCTAATATCATTCAAACAGCTTGGGCGAAGCTCTGCTCAGACTGTGCACTATTTTACTTGATTGCAGTGGTGTGGGTGCCAGTCAACAGTGGCAAGAACTGCGTGACAACATGCCAAGCTCGCGGGCTGTTTGCAATAAACGGCGGGGCCCAGGATCAGGCCATTTGCGCACACGAACGTGATACAAGCACCTATTTGGGTGAGTGGCTGCAATTTTATCTCAACTCCCTGCACCGCAAGGTGTCTGCCTTCTTGTTCTTGTGGTGGTCAATGATCAATCCATGTGTGGTTGCAGGCATGTGGACGAAAGCCTCGCTCGTTTGCAGCTTTGTTGACAAACGCTCCTACCTCTGGACAACCTGGCCGGAAGAGACCTTCACCTGCCTGTGCCAGTCACCAACAGCCTCCCTCGAGTGGAAGCCCAGCCCAAGTTGTGTGGCAGGTGGCGGAGCCGCCCTGCGTGGCAGCGGCGCCCCCGCTGCTTGCCGTATTCGCGATGGCAACGGGTTTGCGCTTGGATGGATTGCAATGCACAGCGATGGCAAGGCCGCAACCTGCTGGTATCCGAGCTTGGGCAGTAAGACGGCCAAGTCAGCAGTGCTTGCTGTGTCAGGCGGCCCTCTTGATGTGGAGGTCCTATGCAAATCAGGTGGGCCCAGACTCCTGCCTCTGTTCTAGGACTTACCATGCAACATCTGTGGCGGAGAGCGACGGCATCCCACACATGACTGGCTTGGTTTCCTCGATTGCAGTGTGCGACAAGGTCCCAGGCCACCTATTCTTCCCGCTAACCTATGTGGATTGCTCCAAGTTCCCGAATCGGACCCCGCCATGTGACCTCAGCCTGGAGGCGCCTGCTGCTCCATTTGAGTTTGGCAGCCGCTGCTCATCCAACCCGGCATGCAAGGCCTTCCTGACCAACGGCTGGCTCAAATCGGTAAGCCTGCGACAGTAACGTGTTGATGGGCGTATGAACCGTATGCGAGCTTGCCTTTCACAACTATGTAAAATGTTTTGGTCTGTTCTTGCTCAGCATGTGCCCTCGGCTGAGCAATGGGGCAGCACATGGTCTGGCAACACACACAAGTGTGACGGCATGTATGTCAAGTGGTCCCCTCCCACCAAAGGCGAGAACTGCTTGGGTGATACCACAAATTTACTTGCGCTGCTGCTCTCAGGCCGTTGCCAATGGGTAGTGACTGAGCTAAGCGCGCCTGTAAGTGCGCTCGCAGGTTGTTCGCCAACTATTCCTGGATACATCTTCGTCAGTAAGTGGCTTCTTGATGCATTTTATAAAAATACCCCGCGGCGACTCCCACAAAATCTCTCATCATGCAGAGGGACGGGGCATTGACTGCACACGCTATGTGAGCACACAGCCAGCCTGCCACCTGGGCTTGGCAGGTACGTTGCATGCTTCACTGATGGCAAGGTTCTGAAGCATTGGCATTGTGCTTCTGAAATAGGTAAGTTGCATCGCACCTTGCTGTGCAGGGCCAACACTAATTGAGATGGCACAGGCATGCTCAGCTGACCTGAGCTGCCAGGCATTTGCAACAAACGGCAACCTTAAGGTAAAACTCACATGAGCAAATTTACTGTGAGGTCACCACGCACAACGCCTGGCATGGCCAGTTCTTGGTCCAATACTGCAGGGATACCTGCCAAGTTCTGTGGTAGATTGGGACATCTTTCCAAATGCTGCAGCATGCGATGGGCTCTGGGTGAAAATCCCTCAGCACGGTGCGTGTGCTTGTACATCGTCCTCATCATGCGTGTATGCCTGAGAGGCAGCTGCTCACATGCAACATGCCGTGCCAACCAAGCGCAGGCTGCCCATTCCGCATCCCTGGGTTTGTGTTCCACCGAAACAAGGACCTGCCCAACAAGCACACAGCCATCCAGGTGGGTTGCATGGATTGCAACCTGGCCACAGCTCCATGAGGCTGGCAATGTACCTGCCGATTGTGAAATGGTCCCTGCCAACCATGCAGCCAGCTACCCCTGCCGCCACCGAATGGGAGTTGGCGGCAGCATGCCTGAACCACCGCGATGGCGTGGGCCAGCCTGACTGTGTCGGATTCACGCGTGACCAGTGGGGCGGAGGGGTGCTCTGGCGAGCGATGACCAACCCTTTTGATGGATGGAGCAAATGGATGGTCACGCCCACCACTCCCTGTGGCGGCATGTATGTCAAAGGTGCGTGCTGTGACCATTGCTTGATTGAGCGCTGCCTTCAGGGTACACTGGGGAGTTTTGTAACTGCAGCTATCTCATCGTGGGCAGCTGATTTGAATGCTAGAGCGCGGTAGCAAATGTTGCAACCAACGCTGTAAGGAACCGCAGTAAAGCTCTGCCTCTTCTCTGCAGAGTGCCCACGCATTCCCGGCTATGTGTTCTACTCCCTCCTTGACTCCAACCATGGAGACATTGGGGGGCAGCGCAGCGGCATGACCCTGCAGCAGCTGGCTGCCGAGTGCTCGGGCCTGAGCAACTGCCAGAGCTTCAACACGCAAGGTTACTTAAAGCTGGCCGTGAAAACAATTGACCTGTTCCAGCGGCTCACTGGAGACCCTTGCAAAGGCTTGTACGTGAAGGAGAGCATCCCAGGCAAGTGGCGACTTAGCACGTGTGGCTGGGTATGCCAGCAGGTGGATCGCTCAGTAGTCGCCAACAAACTGCGTGAACCGTGCTGGTGCAGTTTGCCCATATGCCACCCCAACTGGATACAAGTTCGAGCCACAGTGGAACTCCTTTCGGCATGACCTGAACGAGGCGTCTGCAGATCGCGGCGACTGGCTGGGCAAAGTGCCGCAGCTTGCGGCCGTGTGCAACAGCAACAACCAGTGTGCAGGCAAGTGCATTGGTGGTGGGTGCTTGCCAGGATGGCTGAACAGCAGGCATGCCATTTGGCTGCTGCCCAACTTCCTGCAGGCTTCAACACTGGAGGCTACACCAAGTCGTACGTTTTGAAAGGCACCGGCGCCTGGGGCCGGCTGCCAGGCAACATGGTCTGGCCAGGCGGCTCAACTGGATACCCTGCGTGCGATGGCATCTACATGCGCGAAGCCCTCCAGTGCGGCAGGTCTGGGCAGTACTGCGCCACCAACCGGTGTTGCGGGGGCGCCCACTGCTGCCTGGAGGGCACAAAATGTTGCGGCAAGGAGTGCTGCACTGCTAGCCAACAGTGCTGCGGTCAACAGTGCGCTGCTGAGTGCGTGGTTGTCGACCCATCGTCCGGCAGCGGGCCCACCACATATCCAGTCCAATGGGTCGAGATAGCACGTTCATCAGGTGAGCCGGCGCTGGGATAAACGGAGCCTGCTGTGCATGCGCTACACAGTCTTGCCCGGCGTCCATTTTATGCTTGGTGCAAACGCTAATGGTTGGTGTGCTGTGCCCACTGTTTGCCTTGCGATTGCAGAGAGCTGCTTCTCGAGCCCCAGCTCGAACCCACCAGTCATCTGCAAAGCATCCTTGCTGGACTTCGCCAACACACTTTCGGCACAGGCACTGCCCTCTGATGGCGGATTCGACTTTGCACAGGTCTGATGCGCACCTGCATGTATTTGGAGGCCCTCGCTCCCTCCGCACTTGGGTCTGGCAAGGGTTCAAAATGTGCCGGTCCCAACCCAGGCAGCCCGCCAGAAAGGCAGCCATCATAGTTCTCGGCTTAAGTCAAGATTTTTGGCAGTGCTGTCCCATGCTGTCCTTGCAGGCACTGGATGTCCGCAGCATTGCAGCGTTTGCAATTGAGATGTTCAACACTGCAATCTGCAGCCTGACTGCAACTGGCTTGGAGATTCGCACCTTCCAATTCAGCACAGCCTTCAACAAAGATGCTGCAGCATCAATGCAAAGTCTTATCTTGGGCGGCCTTAAGTGGATGGGAAGCATGCCAATGCACGACGACCACAGGCAAGCTCAGTTGGAGGGCAGTGTATGCACCCATACCTGCCAGCATCAATGCGGGTTGGTGCAAACTATGCCCATCTGTATTTGCAGGTACTTGTACATCCCAATAACGGTGGACGTGTGGAACCTCGGGCAAAAAATGAGGGCAGGTGCCCTGAAAGACCGAATCAAAGAGTTGAAGGCCCGCTTCCCAGTTCTCAACTACGGCATGGCCATGGCCATCAATCCGTGCACCCATGAATACCTGTGCGCGGGCATTAATTGCCATAACCTGGGTGGCAGCCCCGTCGGAGCACAGGCGTCGCCTTTTGCGGCACCATGCAAGCCGCAGTAGTTGTTCTCGTCATCCATATGTGCAGGTTTGCCTTCAAGGGGGTCAGCTTTCCGCCACCTACGTCGCCGTTGGGGATTCCCCTGGGTTACGGTCTTACTGCCCGGCTCACGGTGAACAACCTTGGGCTGACCCCTGTTCAGCCGCTGATGAACAACAAGCTGCCCAACATAAAAATTGATGGCGGTACGCATATGCGCGTGTTATGGCACAAACATGCAGGGCTTCCTTTGTTGCCCAGCAGGCGTGCTCAACTGGGTTGGCGTCGGCGGGTGATAACGCCCATCATGTGTGTGCAGGTTTATGGAGCCCGAGATGGCCCAAACAGGACCCCATAGACCTGATGAAAGGGAACGTGTATTTCAAAGGCACAGCAAGCATCGACGTTGCGGGCCTCGAAAAAGAAAACTTTTTGAACTTCATCAAACTGGAGGTTGCAGTGGCTGAAGCGGCAGTGCAACTGCTACAAAGCTTCAACCCAGTGAGAGCTGGCTTGTTAAAGGGCCACTGCCTCGTTGCAGCTTGACATATTGCTGACCTGTCTCTTTCTAGTGCTTGCCAACAGACTTCAACAACCATACACCTCAAGGTGGCCCCAAGAATCTCTGTACTGGATGTGAAGCTGCCAGTAGAGAAGTTGGCAGGCTCGGCGGAATGGACACTTTACACCAAAAATGGCGACTGGTACATGCGTGCCGTGGTCACCAACGGGGACCCCCTCGCGTTTGTGGTGAGCCGTGTCCTGGTCGCAGGTGCCAGGCTGCAACTTGCAAGTGTCACGCTGCCCACGCGCCTTTCCTTTCTTTGCCCTCACCTCCGCATTCCGTGCTCTGTAGGTTGGGATTGTTGATATGTTCAAGGGACTCAACGTGGGAGAGAATCTTCGACGCATGCTGCCCACACCCGTCCAGAACTACGCGGGCACCAAGCTGCATGTTGATGTGCGTAGGGGCAGCCGGAACATGGCGAGTTCGCGTGACAAGCAACCCACGTCAGTTGGCCATGCACGCTGCCCCTGCAGATGGTGTTTGCAAGCTTTTTCTGGGGCATTCGAGTGGGTGCCCGCATGGAAGGGCTGGAGCGGGTTATCAACCGACTACCATTTGTGAAGCTCTCGTCATCAACTGCGGTGTGGTGCGTACACACAGCGCACACCAGTTTGACAATGCTGGTCATGCAAGCAAGCAAGCCGCTCGTGATGCCTCACGAGACAGTGTGACTTTAATGCAGGATTGGCGGCAGCACATGCCCACAGACCACTGCTCTGGTGTTTGAGACCTTTACCGGCGGCCGGCTGGAAACCATGGCGGTGAGATTGTGCCTGCATCCACACAAGGGGGCCTGGCATACACGTAGGCCTGGAGCCCCGTAAGCTCCCCCTGCCCTGGTTCGATAGGGCCCACTAGCCCGACATGTAGCAGGAGAGCCACAACAAATGAACATAACCTGCTGTGACGGCCGAAGCCACCCTCTGCCCCCATCACCGCAGTTCTTTTTCTGCCACGAGGACACAGACTGCCCAAAACCACGTTGGCCCTTCTGGCAGGCTGAGTGCCTGAACTTTTGGGGCAATGCTGGCTGGCCAGGCGTGTGCATCGTGCGGAACCAGTACTACGAGGTGGACCCCGCTGCTGTCCTCACGTTCGGCCACTGTATGGTTAGATATACCGATGTATGCCCTTTCACTATGCCATGCATGCCGGATGCACCTTGCCCCTGGCGAGACGGAGACAATAGCGACCCGTGCGTCGGCAAGTTTATTCGCCCCACTTGAAAGGGAGGGGCACGAGCACATGCCAAGCCTGACCATGGCCAAGCGCATCCACGCCAGTGCATCACATGCACCCAGCATGCCCGCTTTCTGCGACACACTGCCTTTCTTCTTTAAGCCCGCCCTTCCTGGCAGTCTTCACCCTCAGCGGGTTTGACTGTTAATGCATGCAAGATAGGTCTTGCCGGCAGCGCGCCCCTTTCCTGCCTGTGTTGTTTTGGGAGGTTTGATGCTCTGTTGAGCACTCAGCTCACCTGAGCGCAACCTGCTGCCCAGCCAAGCGCACACCCATGCTGTCGGCAGCATGGCCAGTTTCATTCCTCATGCCGCGATTGTGATCTGCCCGTCCTCGCCCTGACGGTTTAATCAAAGCCAGCCCCTAGTTTGGCTCGCCTTAGCCTGCCGCAAAACAAGCTGGCATTTATTTTGTAATCTTATTTGTTTTGCTGGGAACAGAAGCGTTTCCAAGGCACGCCCTGTAGGGAGGCACCTGCCGCCCACCAAGCAGCCACCCCGTGGGGCCCGCGCTTACAGGTGCAAACTCAGGGGTTGTGCCATGCCGGGCAGCAGCGTTGCCACAGCCAGCATTTTTTCACGTGGCATTGGAATGCCATGTCAGCACTCGACCTTCCACTGCAGCCAATTAATGCAAAAACGTGTTGCAAGTGCTACCAGCGCGTCAAGTTGCAGCGTCATTGTCAGGGGGAAGGGAGAGGGGAGGGCGCCGAGGCGGTGTGCAAAGAAAGGGCAGTGCTGGGAGGAGAGGGTGGGGACGAATTCAGGGCTTCGAAGCCCTGCTTGCCTCCTCACGCTGAACGTTTTCTTTGCATGTGGTTTCCCGGAAGGTCTTCCTTGCTGGCCCTTACCCCACCTGCATGCCTTCATGCATCCTTGCCCTGCCCTGTTTTCACAATCAATGTGATGTATCAAGAGCTCTGCTCTTTGTCAAACTCCCTGGCAGCACGCACACCACAAACTGCTGTCCAGCCCAGCCCCGACCGTACTACCGGCAGCATACACAGTTGCATTTCTTAGTGCAATTGTGGAACTTCCTCTGAGCATCTGTGAGAGCCCTGCCCCCTCCCGCCTTCAGCATCACCAGCCGTCCTACTTGCTCCTGTGCCACTTCTCGCCACAACATATAAAGAGAGTAGCAGTGAACGCTTTCTTTGGAGTGGTGTCTGAGGCAAAATAGGTTGCTGAGGACTAGGCAGGTAGCAGGGAGAATTCCGCAACAGCCAAACCACTGGCAAGCTCGATCCCTCACCCTCTGCGGTCCCTAGAGCCCAGGCAGAGCGGCGCACCCCTCGGTGTAATACCTGAAACCATCCTCATTATGGTAGAGGCAGGAGTGGGTCCGGCGGGCAGGCCGCCAGGCGCAGATGCGGCCAGTGAGCCGGCTGGGAAAAGGCGTGCACTCAGGCGAGGTTGCCGGCGTGCTCTGCGGCCCTTTCCGGGAGGACTGCGTGCGCTGGAAACCCGCTGTGGACCCGGCACTACGTTTTCGGGACAGTGTTATGGTCCACATCTGCCTGTCCGCTCGGAAAAGGCGGTACCTCCACAGGCAACGGGTAAACGGGTAAACTGAGCTGGCCCGGCCACAGCTTTCCACACCCCGACAGGTTTAAAGTGCTCGCCAGCTGTCAAGGCTAGGCACCATTCAGCTTGTATGCCATCCTGTCTGAAAGCCTGGAAGAAACTCTGGCCAAGAGCTTCCCACTACAGCTGCAGCCGGGGCAGCGTTGCCTCCATGCTGCGCACCAACATCTGCAGTGGGTGTTCCTACGCTTCCTTCAACCGCAACATCAGACGCTAGCGCTAGCATCAAGGTGCGCTGCGCTGGCCATGAGAAGTGGCAGCCCTGGTGCTCCTTGGTTTACTGAGCTGATGCATTTTTTGGTGAGATGAGCGGTTGAGAGAAGCAGAAACAATTAAATGCACAGCACTCCTCACCATGCACTTCCCCAGCTCCACCCCACCCATCGCCGCTCGCCCTCCCGCCGCCACTGCTGCTGCCCCGCCAGCTGCTGCCGGGGTGCTGCAGCCGCCATCGCCCTGATTGTCCGAGGATGCCGCTGTGGCTGTGCGCTGCAATGACGGCTGGAGCCACGGATGTGCGCAGAGTTCACGGTTGAAAAGAAACTCGGGCCTGGGCCGTTGCCTCAGTCAGAAATGTGCGGAGGAGTGCAACGAGGCAAGGCACGAGCTGCCAGGCGTCAGCAAGTTGCTACTAGCCCTGCGTACTGCAGGCTGGGCAGCTGCGGTACAGCAAGGGAGTTTGCATGTCCAGCCGCATAAAATGTCTCAGATTAACAGTGTGCATCTTCCGCCAAGTGCTCGGGAAGGCTGCTGCAACTCATTTGGTGCAAGATTCGGACTCAAAACAAAGCCGCCGCTGCGGTTGCAGGTGTGCAGCAGGGCCTGTGGTGCAGGTGTGCAGGTGGCAATGAGCGCATGTCGAGTTGTGCACTATAGCAGGGTGGCGTGCTTCGCTGTGGCAGTGCTTCCTGTACGACTATCGCATGCAAGGCCACACTGCCTCATGCCTGTTGCTGGGAAAGGGGGCTGCATAGCATCCGGCACACAGCCCATGGGAGCTGCTGCCCCCATGGCACTGGTGCCAGGGGGCCGAGTGGGGAAGTCCAGCTGTGCGCCATGCATACGCTGGGGTGCTTCCATCTGTGCTGACCTGCAAGGTTGGCTGGCCCTGGCAGCCTATAGCATTCTACGCGGCTTGCGTCGCCACTGCTTCGTACCACCCGTACCTGCTGCTCAGGGAGTGTGCATTAGCCCTGCGCTGGGCGGTGGCGGCAGCGCGGCCGACCGAGCACTCTAGTTGTAGTTACAACAGGGGCGGCAGGAGACATCACTACCTGGATCCCTCCCCGGCACGTCCTCGGCACATTGCAAGGCGCGCTGGGGTCGCTGGGCGCACGCAGCTGCCAGCCCGCACGCATCCCCGTCGCTGAGGCACCGCCAGCTGCTGCCGCTGGGCCCTGCCGATCCAGCATTGTTTGTGCAGACGGGGACGCCACACTACAAGGGCCGCCGTGCAGGGCCGCTGCGCTCAGGGCGGCAGCAGAGGCGGCGGTGGCGGCGGCAACTGGCCACCAGCTTTGTTCAGGCTCATGCAGGTGCACCACAGCATTCTGTGCTTTCTCGCGTCAGTCCTATAGGTACTCTTTATGAACGGTCAGTGTCATGGTCGGATCTTCAGTTGGTGGGCGGCTCCGCCACTGGCTGTGTGCCCTCATGCAAGGCTGCTGCTGTGTGCCGAGGGCCCCCTGCCATGTTATTGTTATCATCAGCAGCAGCACGAGCGGTTGTGCGGCGTCGGGGGCAGTGACAGCAGCAGCGGCAGGAGCAGCAGCTCGGCTGAGCGGCTGAACGGGATTGACGACAGGCTGCCCTGCTGCCGGCACGCAGGCGAATAGCATGCGTGCATGCCAAGAGCAGGACGCTGGCTCCCTTGACAAGGGCCTTGTCGCTGCAACCGCCTCTCCGGAGACACCTTTGCCTGTTACCCTCTTTCTCTTAATGCATCTACAGCTGTCAGTGCGGTGGGCGTAGTTAGAGTTTAGTTGCAACTCATGCAGGGCCAAGCTCAACATGGCGTGAAGTAGATCGCAGGTGAACTGCCTCTGCAAAAGGGGCATGTCCTCCGCTTCCCTAGCGAGGCTTAGCAGAGGCAGCGACAGCGGCGGCGGCGGCAGCAACAGCGTGGCGTTTGGCAGCTGTAAATTGTTCTCCGAAGTTTGCAGGCAGGGCGTGGCAGGCTGTGCTGGTTGGGAACTGGCCGTTGTGGAACACGCAGGCTTCCAATAGAGTGTACAAGGCGCCAGCTGAGCTCGTGTACCGCGGCCTGTGCCGCACACCAGATAACGTGTCACGCTCCCTCACATGCAAGCAGTTGTCTCCGTGATACAACCAGGTTGTCTAAGCCGCCATGCAACGGTAAGAAGGGCTAGCCTCGGGCAGGCGGCGTGGTACTGGCGCCTGGACCTGCGCAGCTGCCGGTCGACCGGACGTTCCGAACATCAGCGGCCTTGCCATTCACAGGGCGGCTGCCGTGCTGCCTGCCCTTGCCACGGCTTGGCAAGAGAAGCGGATCAAACCGAGCCAGGTTAGGTGTACATAGCAACCTGCAGGCTCTGATGCGTGCGGCATGGCCAGCTCCCGTACAGTGTGTACTGACCTTGGGGACCCTTCTGCATGCTTCTGTTGCCACCGGTTGGGTTCCATGTCAGCCTACACACTGCTATTGCAACCCTGCTGTCGGCGCTGTTGCTGCCGCCCCCAAGGCAGAGGGCACACCACTCACCGCCGTCCAGTCCAACCACCACCCGCTCCCTGAACCGCCAATCCACTCCCCTGCCTGCAGACCGCCAACCAATGCAATGGACGGCGTGTTTATCGAAGAAGCCATGTATGATGTGGAACAGCTAGTGGGTGCTCCGCCACCTGACATGGAAGGCATGCCCTCCGCCACCCTTGGCGCCCCGGCAGCAGCAGAAGGTGTAGCAGTACCCGCAGCAGAGGCAGCGGCGGTGGCAGCAGCGGCCGGCGGTCGGCCGGCCAGCAATCCGTTTGCAGCAGTCAGCAGGTCGGTGCCAGCGCCGCTGTCACCCTCCAAATCGGCGCCGCCAGCCGCCGACACAGTGTGATGAGCTGAGCGACGGTGCTGGCTGGCCGGCCACCATGCATGCATGCTGCTGCATCGTTGTGCATCACACAGGATGGCCTTGCCTCCCGTACGCATGAAAGCAGTTCGCTGAACACTCACAAAATGGCCAGATTGTGCATCACATCACACATGCATATGGCAGCTGTCCGTCTCCTCTGGCAGATTCTGGCAGTCAGGGCATGCGTGCTGCTCGTGGGCATGCACAGCCTCAGGCTGCCGTTCGACTGTGGCGCAAGGTGGCGACCGGCATGCATCCGTACAGCGGGCAGAAGTGCCCAGGCTTTTGCGCGGATTCTAGTCTACTTGCCAACTTAGCCAGCTAGCTTCCTCGAAGGAACATCAAGAACACACAGACCAGCTTCAAACTGGGCGGCCTCAGTGAACTTGCGATTGCATAACCCAATGCAAACCTACTAGGCTAGTAGGCGCGGGCGGCATGCAGGACCCGCCTGCACCAGGTCCTGGACGCTGGGCAGCTCCTTCCCTTCCCTGGCTGCTCTCCTCCCCCACCCACCGCACTGAGTTCGTGAGGCTGTGGGGCACAATGGGAGGGCGTGAAAGCTGCAGGCATGCATGATCCAGCCCTGCCCGGCGGCAGGTGCCACCCAGCTCCCCCACAATGCGGCTGGGCTTGGCACGGGGTTTCTCGCTCGTTCTCGTGCAATTCAACACCGGCTGCAGAACCCAACGCCATCGAGGCACAGCCCACTTTGCCCAACACACCTCCCCGAAGACCACTCCAAGCCCGACTCGGTGCCGCGCTTGCCGGCCGCGCCTTCCCTCGCACCCACCTCCAGGCAAGTCACAGCGCGGATGCAGGCGGGGCCTGGTCAGAATCGCGGCGGGATGGAGCGCTCCCGCCCACCTTGCATGGCGGCGGACGCCGGCCCGCCGCCGCATGTTCGGCGCACTGCTGCACCTGCTGCGTCGCCTGCTGGCTTCAGGGGGGCGCAGAACTGCCGTGCGTGTGCAGAGCAGCAGAAGTGAGCGCCATGACCGATCGATTTGCACGGAGCCGCGAGGAAGCTATACATGCCACCGGCCTCCTGTACCCTGCCCTTGCAGCCGACGCATCTGGCCCCCCGGGCCTGTGCATGGTCGCAACTACCCATGGGACGCACTGACGTCTCATCCATCCTGGCCGCAATGGCTGTGGCGTGGTGAGCTGCTGTCCTGCCAACCTGCAACGCCTGCATCCAGCACCCGCCGGCGTGCGGTGCAGCATGCGGAGGGTGTGCGCATGCACATGTGAGTGTGATTCCCAGCCGGGAATGTCAACACTCGACTCTGCCTCTCACCACTGGTTCGCCAGCTGCCCATCTTGCAGGCTTCTGTGTGGCACAGCCGCGCAGACCACCCCTGCCACTGTCACCGCTGCGAACACTGCCGTCGACCCAACCATCAATGGCCCGATGCCGGGTCAGCAAGGGATTGCATGGTGCACCATGGTCCTGCTGCCCCGCCCACCCTGAGCATGCCATCGGCATATAGGGCTATCAGCCTGCCTGCGTGTGTGGTGTTTTGAGACTAGTTGCCCTAACTTCGCTACCCTGCCCCCGGCCCCTCTTGCAGCCCACTACGGTGGCGGCGGCGCCTCAAGCTCCACCTCGCCTGCCCTGCCCATCGACTTCACGACTGGCCCCGCCACCATGCCGGCGCTCATCCACGTCAGCTTTGGCATCAACGTGTGGAACCCGCAGATGACGGTGGCCATGTTCAACAAACCCGGCATCAAGGCGCTGTTTGCCCAGTCCATCAAAAACGCGGCGCCCGGTGGGTGGGTGGGTGGGTGGGAGAAGTACGCAGGGCGAGCCAGATTGCTTACGGCCAGCTGCACCAACCATGCCCAACACCATGACTGCTGCCCCCTTGACAATCACTCGCTCCTTCCTGCCACTCCACCCACTGACCCCTCGTCCCACCCACCCTGCCGCCCGATTCACCCAACCAACCACCCTAACCCCGCAGACGCCAAAGTGGTGTCCGAGGCGCTGCCCGCCACCCGCGGCATCCTGGTGCGCTCCACCATCCAGTTCCCTTTGCAAGCTGCCTCGGCAAAAGCCCAGGCAGACATTGTCGTCAAGTACCTGACCAATGCCAAGCAGCTGGGCCAGATGCTGCCGGAGGTCCAGTGGCACCCCGTCCTGGTGTACACAACATACCCGTACCTGGCGAGTGGGCGGTGATATCCTGCAGTGTGCGCCGTCTGGTGCCACAACGTTCTCAGCTACTGATAGGATCATGTGCCCAGTGCTAAATAGTTTCACTGCTGCCGCTGCTCCAGCGTCCCCTGTCCTCTACTTGTTTGCGCATCCATGTGGGAACTTGCTCATGCGGCTGCTTACTTTCCTCTCGGTACTCTGCTTCTCCACAGGCCTCACCTGTCGTCTACCCAGTCGGAACCGTTGCTGGCCGCGTCCCAAGCCTGCACTTCACGCTTCGTGTGCAAGGCATGCGCAAGGCGACATTTGATGCTCAGAAGATGGGCGCATGGAAGGCAGCCCTCAGGGCCGCCCTGCCAGGTTTGCCTGCTGGGCACGCTTTGCAAGCGTGTGCTACTGGCCAAGATCTTTGGATGAGACATACGAGGAGGACTGAGTGGTGTCTTTTCTCAGCTCACACCTGGGCAGGCCCCAACTGCTGCCCTGACAGCTTCGGCGTACCGGTCACTCAGCCCGTTGCCGGTGCCCTGCAGGCCTAACCGACCAGGGCATCACAGCTGCCACCACCGAAGTAACGGAGCTGGGCGCCCGCAACTGGTACGCCCGCACCGACACCCTGGTGCACACGCAGGTGATATACAGTGCAGGGCTTGCCGCCTGACCGTATACTGTTGCATGTGTTTTGCCTCACACGTCTGCGTCCTTAGTCAGCAAACGCAGTGCTGCCGGAGCTGAATTACACGCCCACCTAACACCCCACCACCCAAAACCCATCCACCGCAGGTGACAGGCCCCACCCTCCAGGCGCTGCGCAAGTTCTCACCCAAGCTGCTCTACAAGCCCAACAGCATTTGGTCCCGCTACGTGTTTGGTGCCGTGCAAGCGGTTCCCCGCTCCTGGGTCATCGTGGCTTTCACTCCGCCTACAGCATCGGTGAGCAATTGACCATTTGAGTGAGCTCATTGGGCCCTCGGGTACCGTAGTGTGGGGGTAATTCGCTGTAAGCGTGTGGTTGCTCACTGTGCACGCCAATAGGGCTGTCTGTGCATGCTGGTCATGGTGGGAGTCGCACAGTCTCCATGGCAGCAATGGAGCATTGGCTGCACTACCTGTCATGGACAACAGCTTCACACCACATCGCTGCGCCCTCACCGCTGCAGGGTGGCATCACCGTCTACCTGACATTCCGCGGCAAAGGGGAGCCGCTGCCCTTCACCGCACAGAAGCAGCAGCAGCTGGCCCAGGTCCTGCTGGCCGCGCTCAACCTGGATCCCAGCCTCAAATACAATCCAAAGAACATCCAGTTGAACGTGGTGAACACCCGCACAGGCCCAGGCCGCCGCCTTCAGGTCAGTGCCGCACTGAAAGCAAGGGTGTGGACAAGGTGATCGTCACGCCTGCTTGATCAGGCCTGCCGAGGTCTGCTGTTCGACAAATGGCTGCTTTGGCCTGCTCGAATTGCAGTCTGAGGTGCCGTACGTGACCATTGGATCCGAATTTCCGGAAACAGATGAGGTGACAGAAGAGACACTGCAGGATGCAGAGCCCAACATCGCCACATACTTTAGGGCGACGTCGAAACCAATTGCATCATGGTGGAAGACCGGTGAGGCGCCTCCGCATTTTACTCTTCAGGTTGAACTTCCACATGTGTTGAGTGCCAACCCCAGCCCAGTCGTGCTGCAGATACGGTGTACATTGCCAAGGACGCCCAAGGAACTCCAGACCCGGAGTTTGCTCCAATCATACCTCCTATCTTTATCTCTGACTGCGTCGTGAACATGTGCATCCTGCTCGACAGCTCCGGATCCACCGAAGGAGAACCCTGGGACGCAGAGAAGTCGATCGCAGCCTCCATTGTGCAGGCGAGTTAATGAAATTGATTACAGCCGCCATTTGTGCAGGCGAGTTATTCCCAGGTGGTGGCAGCTTTGCGTTAGCAATACTCCGTTCCAGGCCTGAACGCCGGGACGCCACGTATAATTTGAATGCAGGCGGTCGGCTACATGAGCCAGTTTGAGGTCCGACGTTTCTCTGGTGCTGGAGATGTGGAAGTGATCATCCCGCCCACTAGTCGGGTAAAGCTGGATACAGATGCCAGCATTCTACGGAAAATACTGAGTGCTGACAACCCCACCACTGGCACAGACATTGCTGGCGCCATCAACTCCTGCAAGGCGAGCTGGCTTTGGAGCACATATTGCCACTCTGCTCTGCCCGAGTAACATCAGTCCATCTGATGCATCCACAGCACCGCCACATCCTGCACGCATGCCACACTCAACAGTCACACGCTCGCATGCATGCACTGCAGGCATCGCTGCTCAAGTCCAATCCTCCGGCTGTGCCCGCACTTCAAAACGTCATTGTCCTGTTGTCGGATGGTGATGACCAGGTGGACTTGACCAAAAAGGACATGCACGCCGCCGCCGAAGCAGCCAAGAAGGCGGGCATTGTGATGGTCACCATTGGCGCCGGCCCAGACCTACAAGAGGCAGACATGAAACAGATGTCGGGCCCGGGGGCCGGCCTGGCCTTCACCGCCAAGTCATTTGACCAGCCCGTCCTCCAGCGCCTAGCTGATGACGCTTCCAAGGCAGCCTGCAAGGCGGCTGCGCAACCAGGTGGGTTGCAGGTGCACTATGACAACCTTAAAGCACTGATGCATGGGTGACCGAGTGGTCAACACACTCTGGATCTGTTCTCCTGCAGGGGCAGACTGCCCCCTGGACAATGATAAAATATATCTCTGCAAAGGAGTGTATTTCAAGGTGCTGCTGCCCTTTTTGAGGTGTCTGAAACATGCATGTGTGGTTGTGGTAAGCATTAGTCTCAACATAAAAGAACACGCCTCGCAGGTTGAAAACGGCCAGCTCAGAAGGTTTTCTGCAGCGGCCTACCGAGCATGGGGCAGCCCCCAAGAAAATTATATTGATGGAAGTGGTGTATGCCTCTTCGAGACATCTCCAGTGAAGTGTCCGCTTGGCAAGCCTATGCCAGAATCAGGTGTGGCGAGCAGCATTGTATGGCTCCCCGTAAATGCAGCCGATAAATGCAGCCGATAAATGCAGTTGATGGTTACCCTTTCTGGCTGGCCCGCAGGCCCAGACTGCTCCACCCTTCCTCGGAACCGGTATTGTGTGTTCTGCCACTACATTTACAGCGGAACTACAGAACGCCGCATGCGGTCATTTTGCGTAGGCAAAGGCGGCCAAGGGTGTGCTGTGAGCCTCAAGGTAAGCACTTCTCTCCTCTGCCCCGCTCTCGCGTGTGCAACCATGTGCAACCATGTGCGGTCAGTGAACTCAGGGTTGCAGATTGCCTTGCACCCTTGCACGTTGGCAACGTTTGATTGGTACTTGATTTAATGAATGGCTCTTCACTCTGCGCCTGGTGCCTACACGCAGGGAAAGCCCGCTCTGGTGCACTTGTGTGACGACTTGAAGGTGGCGGACAGTGTTATGGTGGATGGCGTGTGCCCTGACTCCGTCTTTAACGACGGCGCCAAGCGAAGTCTAGCCTTCTCCAACGTTGAGCTGCCACCCGATGATACCTACATCTGCCCATGGTGCCAGCCACCCACAACGACAATGCCACCACTGGCCACAACTACGGTTGTTGCCCCAGCCGCACGCATCCCCTTGCCTGCGCCCGTAAAGGCATTTATCGACAAGATCCAGGCCGCCATCAAGAAAGCAAAGGAGCTCAGGCCCGAGGAAAAAGCCTTCTGCAAACTATACGAGGCCGCCAATTCCCTCGACCTGCTGTTGAAAGGGAAGCTCACATACGCCAAGGCACTATCTGCCCCGGAGCTCCTGCGCTTGTTCGACTGCTACGAGGCCAACGACATCTCCGGCTTTGCGTGGGCGCAAGCGGAGTCATTCTTTAAAAAGGCGTGCTACTGGGGCGCAGGCGACGTCAAAGAAGCAGGCGTGTGCACCGACGCCGACCTCAAATCCCTGCGCGACTTTTATTGGGCCGAGACCGGCACTGTGCTCCATGCACCTTTCGACGCCAACAAAGCCAGCCCAGTATGCGAGTGCGCCGGCAACGGCAACGCATTTGTGCACGCATACTGGAATGCCATGTTGACTGTTGCCTTCAACGAGAAGTTTGCAAAAGGCATAACGGATGCGCACGAGCGCAATGTGCCCTGGGACTACCAAGGCATTGACAGCAAGATGGACCTGATCAACAACGGTGTTGGGCGGATGATTGGAAAGAGGTGGGTCCCGCTCCTGTGACTCACCATTGAGAGGCACCCCGCCATTGCCACCGCCCTGTCGTGTGTGCTTGCAGGTTTTGGGACGACCTGCACTTTTGGCAGAAGCCTGGCTACTTGAAACAGCTCATCATCAGCCGCGAAAAGGCTGACCCAAAGCTTGCGCGGGCGGTGGTGGCGGAGGTTGCTAAGGGGGCCTCCTCTGGCTTCAGATATGAATACAAGAACGGCCGCTTGTCCACTTTAGTCCGCATCGTGCGTTTTGGCGGTCTGCCCCAAGCTGATCCAGCTGGCCAGGTCTGCAACGCTCAACACGCTGTCATTTGTCCAACCTGCCGGCTTGCCCCGACGTCAGCCACATGCATCACAAAACAGCCTTAGAATGCCATTGACGCCCCCGTCAACCTTGTTGCATCAGCCGGTCTGCAGCAGTTGCCAAACAAACTTTGTTGCACGCTTCGAAACACCCCAGTTGACCTCCATAATGCCCTGCTAGCGCCCGCACCTTTGCAACACGCAACATGCTTTCATACAGGGCAGTGCATGACCGGCTTCCTGCGCTGCACCTATAACGTCTTTCAACCACAACTGACCCCACGTGCATCTCAACAGCAACACCAGATTTTACGCACACTGTTCACCAGTGGCACCCCGTACCCACTGGAACATGAGGGCTTTTGCACTCCAGCCATTCTTCCCGGCGCGATTGAGCGCAAACAATTGTCTGCCTCGAGCGAGCCGTGGCAGCCCCCAAGACTATTAAACCGGCCCGCCACTTGACCCCTCGCCCTCCATAGCTCTGACTAGCCCACAACCATCCCCACTTCCCGCCGCACACTCCCTGCACCTCAAGCATGAACAGCTGGCCTTTTTCCAATGCTGGCTACTCACCTCTCACGCCTCACCAGTGGCGGCAACATGCACCATGCCCCCATAACCGGCCCGCCACTTGATCCCTCCCCTCGATGACTCTGACCCAACCCACAGCCAGTCCCCTCTTGTTGGCAGCAGCCCTCCATACCTTGCCTGCCAATAACCAGATCCCGGTTTGATAATCCCGACCTGGCAAACACTCTCAGTGCACCGGCCAGCATCCAACCCATCCTTTGCAGCGGCCCCCTCTCCCCTTTCATGGCCACCATGCAGCGCCCCGAACTACCCTCCCCATTTTTGAATCACCATCTGCCGATCGACCAAGCCCCTGCCCACCCGAGTGCATGCTCTGCCTCTGTTTGCCACGAGCTGAGAATGCACTGAATGCAGCGGCAACAGTAAATTTCTGTTTTGATGGCAGAGCGCACTGTGGCGTGAGAGCTGCTGAGCTTGCATGTTCGGTGTGCGCAATTACTTGCCTTGCGGCGGTACGGCCCAACTGCTGCAGGAAGTTGATGTGCCTGTGCAGACATGAGCGCTAGTCTGAGCAGAAGCAGCTGAAACAAGGAGAACGACAGAAATCTCACCATGCGGTCCCCAGCTCCACCCCACCCATCGCCGCCGCTCACCCTCCCGCTGCTGCCGCCCCGCTCAAGTTCGTCCTCATGCTGCTGCTGCTGCGACCGCGCATGACCATTGCTTTTGTCGCTGTGTGCTGCCATGGCGGCTGGAGCCACGGGTGTGTGCAAAGTTCTCGGTTGAAATAAGACTCGGGCCTGGGGCGGGGTTTGCATCAGTCAGAACTGTGCGCAGGGGTGCAACGAAGGTAAGGCATGCCCTGTCGCATGATGGCCTCGCCGCCAGGCGCCAGCAAGTTGCAATTCGCCATGCGTACTGCAGGCTGGGCAGCGGCGGTACAGCTGGGGAGTTGCTTGTCAAGCAGCGTAACATGTTTCGAATCAGCATTGTGCATCTTCCGTCAAACATTCCAGATAGGTCGTATTGACCTTAGAGTGCAGGATGTGGCTGCGAAAAACAGCCGCCGCTGCGGCAGATGTGTGGAGGAGGGCCGCAGCCGACAGGGCGACAATGCGGCAGGCGCATGCCGAAGCTGCATTCAAAGCAGGCTGCTCGGGATTTGCTGCTTCTGTTTCTGGCAGCACAACTCTCGCATGCAGGTCCGCGCTTCCAGGGAGCTGCATGGCATCTGGCAGCAGATAGCCTCCTGAGCCACACCGCCGCACGTACGAGCATGCCGCCGACGGCGTGACAGCACAGCCCAACGGAGTGACACGTCTGCAGTGCTTCCTACCATGCCTGGCAGTCGAACATGAGGGCAACTTTAATCACTACTCCTGCCTTGCCTCCAAGCGACCCTGGCATGCTCACGCATCCGGCGAATGCCTCTCCGCCGCTCCGTTCAACGTTGACGTTTACAGCACGCCCACTGAAAGAACAACATAAATTAAATGCCGCATCAAACGGTCTCCATGAGGTCCTGCACACGTGCCTTCTGGTCCAGCTCGATCATCTCCCGGATGCTCTCCTCCAGTTTGTTGCATCACACGTGAGCCGACGAATGGAAGGCAACCGAGAATTGAAGCAACTAAACGGTCTCCATGAGGTCCTGCAGCTGCGCCTTCTGGTCCAACGTAATCATCTCCTGGATGGACTCCTCCAGCCCGCCCTCCAGCACCTTGTTGAGATCATAGTTCACCTTGGAGCGGTGGTCTGCAGCAAGTATCAGGTGCAGACGCATTCAACCTGCCAATAATAAAGGTGTAAGCCAGCAGCGGGCGTCACTGTGCACAGGGCATGTGGGCGTACACAGCACCCACATAGCAGCACTCCCATAGCAAGCTGTCAGTCTCAATCCCATGCCAATCAAACGCAGTTGCTCACCGCTCATGCGTGAGTCCTTGTAGTTGTATGTCTTGATCTTCTCGCTGCGGCTGCCGGTGCCCACCTGGCTCTTGCGCCGCGCCGAAATCTCGCTGTGGGGAGGACAATGAACAGGGGAGAGCAGGTCAGCAAACCTGTGCTTTCTGCCTGTAAACGGCATGCTATGTCAAAATAGCCAGTGCCATGCTGCCTTGGCTCCCGAGCATCAGTGCCACCGCCCTGCGGTGCGAATGCCTGTTGGCTTGTGTGTGCCCTTATTCACTCCCCCAGCCCTGCCTCTCCAGCTCCAGCTCAAACTAATTCACACGTGCTCGCAAAGGAAATCAACCAAATACTCGTCTTGCCCCTCAGCACGAAACAAACCCACCTGCGCTGCTTCTCCAGCTCCAGCTCGAACAGCTTGGCACGCAGCAGCGCCATGGCCCGCTCGCGGTTCCGCCCCTGCGTCCGCTCCTCCTGCTTGTAAAATAAGGCGGGGTTGGCCAAGCGCAGATGGGTGTGTGAGCGACAGTGTGGGCAGCAATGTGCAGTAGGCGCAGCGGCTCCCAAATGCACCTCAGCCCAGCCCAGGGCCTCAGCCCAGTCATGCGTCAGCATGCGGATGCCCCGTGGGGTTGTGCGTGAGGTCCACCGCCTCTCCGAACAGCTGCACAGCACAGCACAGCAGCACCACAGCACGCACAGCACAACACAGCACAGCGCACCTGGCAGAAGATGCGGATGCCGGTGGGCTTGTGCATGAGGTCCACTGCCGTCTCCACCTTGTTCACGTTCTGGCCGCCCGCGCCGCTGGCCCGCGCCGTGGTCAGCTCAATGTCCTGCCATGAGAGTTATCGCAGGGGGAACCAAATCGGCAGCATGCAAAGGCATGGCACAATGGGCAGCAACCGCCGCTCTGGCACGCACCGTGGTCAGCTCAATGTCCTGTTGCAAGCCGATTGGGGAGTGAAACAGGGGAAGGTTGGTGCGCAGGAGAGAGTACAGCACCACCATACAAGGAGCATCAGCGCCGCTGGCGCGCGTTGTGGTCAGCTGAGAGACATCAAATGCAGCAGCTTGGAGAGCAGCATGCACCAGGACGGCATGTTGGGCAGGCAGGATGCGGATGGGCAGGCCGCATGGGTCAACACAACGTCCAAGCGGTTGCTGGTGTGGCTGTCCCGCAGCATCAATGAAAGCAACGCGAGCACACCTTGAGGTCAATCTTCCGGGTTCCACATCGTCCACCGCAGGCATGCCGGCCATCTGCTCACCCACGGCTCAACACGACCGACGAGCCACAAAACACACCTTGGGGTCGATCTTCACGTCCACATCGTCCACCTCAGGCATGATGGCCACCGTGGCGGTCGAGGTGTGCACCCGCCCGCTTGTCTCGGTGGCGGGCACGCGCTGCACGCGGTGCACGCCTGACTCGTATTTCAGCTTGCTGTACACCCTGCAGGCGGCAAGGGGTGATCGGCAATCACAGCAGGTGTGTTACCATGGGCTAAGGAGGTGCACGCGGTGCACACCCCAAGTCGTACTTGAGCTTGCTGTACACCCTGCGGGTGGCAAGCCGAAGGGAGGGCGGCTATTAAAGTGTTGGGCAAGCAGCTTCTTGCAGCCATGATCCACCCGACCCTGCCCAACCAGCCGGGGGCAGGACAGCGGTACAACTTGTGCCTCTTCCCCCGCACCTGTCCCCTGTAATCTGCAGCACGCACTCCTTGTAGCCGCGCTTGCTTCAATAACAATGCATGCCACCCAGTTGCACACTCCCCAAGCTCCATCCGCACCTGTCGCCTGTGATCTGCAGCACGCACTCCTTGTAGCCGCCGGCCTCGGCCACCGACTCGCTCATCAGGCTGACGCGCCAGCCCTGCGGCATTAACCCAGTTGAAGGGGACAATTGAAGGACCACATGCCTCAGACCATGGCATCCGGCGGTGGAATGAGGCATGGGCGGTCGTGCCATGCCACCATGCCATGCCTGCACGGCGCCCTGCCCTGCCATGCCGTTTGCCGTGCCATGTCATGCATCCATCATGCCCATCCATGCCACCACCAAGCCACTCCTGCCCATCCCCCCGCCAATCCATCATGCCATGCGCACCTGAGCGCCAGCATACTTTTAGTACATGCCTAAGCAGTGACACACCATGCCACAACCCCAACAGGCCCCAACCGCGTGCCATGAGAATTAGCTCACCTGAGCGTCAGCATACTTTTGGTACATGCGAATAAGGTCTGCTGCCCACAGCGCCGCCTCCTCGCCGCCGGTGCCCGCCCGCACCTGTGGCATGGCAGGGGGCAAAGCAACCGCGCAAGCTGAGGCCATGGCTGCTTAGGGGTGGGTGCCATGGGGGCCCATTCGTGCTGTGCGATGCCATGCCCAACCATGTAACAGACCCCAGCCAAGCCCAACCCAGCCCAGCCCATGCCCGTGCCCATGCCCGTGCCTGTGCCCGTGCCCATGCCATGCCATGCCATGCCCATGCCCATGCCACACACCAGGGCAACCTAGCCGCACCTCCAGCATGGTGTTCTTCTCATCAAGTGGATCCTTGGGCAGCAGCAGGTACTTGAGCTTCTCCCCCTGCAGGCAGAGGCGGGGCGGGGCCATGGCATGACGCATGACACATGCTGCGCCGCCGTGTGCAGGCCGAGTCAGACCCTCGCATGCCTCACGACACATGCTGCACCGTCATGTGCAGGCCGGTTGAGACCCTCGCGTGACATGCGCGTCTCATGCCACATGCTGCACCGGCATCATGTGCAGGCAGGCCGTGGCATGCACCATCACACCATGGCATTGAATCCAGAGGGCATGCCCGCACAACAGGCAGGCGGCTGCCACGCCACGCCATGCTGTGCAAGTGCCCACCCATGCCCTCCGCCGCCGCTACAACAAGTATACCACAGCCCGCATGCTGGAGCTGTTGCTGTACAAGGGGGCGCAGCAAAAGCTTGCATCATGACCCACCTGCTCGTCAATCTGCTGCTGCAGCACCTCCACTTCCTCCCGCGCAAGCTCAGCCATCTCTGGGTCGCCTGCAGCATTGCCAAGCGAGGCACACATGAGTAAGATGAATTAGGCTGCGCCCCTCCGCACCTCCAGTGCGGAGTCCAGCACCATGCAAGCAAACATGGCATGTAATGCATGGCATGACATGGCATGGCTAGCACAGCCGCAGGCCAGGCCCTGCTACCCCCGCTGCCTAGCACGGCCCCCTTCACAGCACGCCTCCTGCCGCGCGCACCGTCCAACTCCCGCAGCAGCTCTTTTGCAGAGCATCACCAGGCACACATGGCCAGCAGCTGCATGCACGACTGTGCCCCTGGCATGGCCTCTCCAACCAACCGCAAGCTTCCCGCGTGCGGCACGCACCGTCCGACTCCCGCAGCAGCTCTTTTGCGTCCGCCAGTTGCCGCTCTACATCCTTGTAAGCCGCATACGCGTCCACAGCTTCCTGCACGAGAGAGAGTGGGAGGGAGGTGGTGGCACAGGGTGAGCGGAAGAACAAGCTGTGCGCCACACCTGTGCGCCACAGCACGCATCAAGAGCAAGTGGAGCAGCAGCGGCGGCAGCGGCAGGGGGATGCGGCAGCAGCGGGGGCGCGGCAACTGCGGTGACGGCTCAGATCCCCCAGCCGACAACTTCGAAATGCTTGCCTGGATGTCGGACACCGCCCGCACGAGCTTTTGGTACTCTGTGTTGTTGCTGCTCACTTCTGGGTCCGCCATGCGTGCCTGCACACAGGAGAGCGCTAGCAGTACAGCTCGATGCATGTGGCAGCGCCGCAGCTGGGTGCACCAACGGAACTGCACCCAAAAGTGCACAAGAAGGCGGCATTGCAGCACGGGGAGCAGGGCCAGGCAAGTGCATGCGGCAGGCTCGTGTGGCAAATGTAGGCAACGCATGCGACTACACCAACCAGCACCCGCCTGCAGCTCCTTGAACGACTTTTCCGTCTCCTCCAGCTTGGCCAGCACATACTGGTCCTGCAAACATACAATGAACGGTGCAAGCCAACGCGGTTGGCCAGCGGCAGCGGCACCGCCCAGTGGCGGCAGTGGCGGCGGCAGCGGCAGGGCCTCCACAAGCCGGGGCGCATTGCGCCTAATTCAGTTGCGATGCGGCTGCCAAGTGCATGGCGCAGGTCGCCCCGTCGTCTCGCCCTCAGGGCTTACCGCTGCCGCTCGCACTGCCAGCCCCAGCGGCCGCCGCTGCCTGCTGCCAGCGCCGCTCCTGCTGCTAAACGGCGTCTTGCAGGGCACAGCCCGCAGGCTGCAAGCCGCAGCGCGCATACTGTGGGCGCGAGCGAGCCTCCTTTGCTGCTGCCGGCTGGGGCTATACGCGTCGCTACAGGTTCCTGGTGATCGTAGGACGGTACAAATTGGGCAGGACGGCGCAGTGCTTGCAATGGCCCTGGCCGCCGCCCATCCCGCTCACGTGCTGTGCCGCGCTGCCGCCGGCCCGCACCACCCAGCCCGTGCTTGCTGCCGCCTCTCGTCTCTAACAGGCGGGGCCGAGTGTGCTGCTCAGGAAGGCATGAAAGGGGAGGAAAAACACAGCCCGGTGTTTCAGGGCCACAGGCAGCAGGAGAGAATGAACTACGTCTACACGAAAGAGGGAGGTTGGATTGGCAAAGTGTGCCGAGGCAGGCAAGAGCGTTTGCGCTGCCCACGGCAGGCAGCGCCAGTAGCTTTGATTAATTTAAATAGCGCGCTCCGCGGCTCCCGCCCCGCACTGCTTGCCCACCCTCGGGCCTCACAGCACGGCGGCGGGCACAGCGGCAGCACGGACTGTGCAGACAAAAATCAGTGGCGGCCGCGCGCAGCAGCCGCGGCGCCCGCAGCGGCAGCCGCATCAGCAGCCGCGCCTGTGGCAGCAAAGGCAGCGCACGCCGCCCCCTCCTTGTCCCGCCCTTCCGCCGGCTCGGCGCCGCTCAGCAGCACAGCGGGCAGGCGGTCAAAGGGTGTGGTGTTGCCCACACAGAACCAGGCGTGGGTGCGGTACTTGTCCCGCACTGCAGCCAGGGGAGCGGCGGGGGAGATGGCGGTGGGGTGGTATTCGGGTTTCACGCTGCAACAGGCAAGCAGGCAGTGGCATCCAGCGGCCCAGCAGTTGCCGGCAGCAGCATTGGAGGGCACAACAACGCAGCCGTGATGGTTGATGTGGTGACTGGTGATGGCTAGCTGCAGCGTGCGGCACCCAGCAGCAGCAGCAGCAGCAGTGGCGGCAGCCGCCTGGACTGCAAATAACAAGGCTACGCAGTGCAACCGGCAGCAAGGCAACCAACCCACCCGCCAGGTAGGGGGAGGCGAAATCGGTGGCGGCGTGCGCGCTGCGCTGCAGCGCCAGCAGCTGCCGCATGCACGGCTTCAGATCATCTGTTGAGTAGTTGGTCACAGAGGGCATGTGGCTGCAGGGAGGGCGTGTGGGCAGCTTGCGAGGAGTCAGCAGGGGAGCTTTCTGAGAAGTGTACATTCATCAGATCGAGTAGTTGGTCATCCTGTGCCGACCACCCCTACCGTCAGTAGCGGACCAGAGCAGATAGCAGTGCTCACTTGATGCCCTGGGTTTCGTTCGTGTAGGGCTTGGCTACCAGCTTCTCTCAAGCCATACCGCACCAAGCCTACCCTACTGTAATAAACAGTGCTCACTTGATGCCCTGGGTTTCGTTCGTGTAGAGCTTGGCCAGCAGCACCGCGGCGGACGCGATGTGCGAGGGCCGGAACGTCAGCAGTTCGTATTCAAGCATGCCCAGCTCCTGCGGAACCAGTAAGAAAAGGCAGGCAGCGTGATGCTCAAAGCCAGAAAGGGCTTGCAGAGCGTCAGCAGCTCGTACTCAAGCATACCCAGCTCCTGCAGCAATGAAGGGCCAGGCAATGCACAATTGAAGGGCCAGGCAATGCATAGAAAGCGTCCAAGTAAGGTGCAGTGCCAGAGGGTCAGCAGCTTGACACTCAAGCATGCCCAGCTCCGGCGGGAAGAAATTATGCCAACATACTGAGCAGGCTACCCGCGACAGCAACGCAATGCCAAGCAGCCGTGCAGGCGCCTTGTGAGAGCGGCAGCGGCCACACCAGCAGTGCAGGGAAACAGCAGACTCACTGCTAGGTAGCTGGCGAGTGCGCAGGTGCGCGGCTGCAGCCCCAGAGCCTGCAGAGGGGGAGAGTGAAAGGGCACCGCACAGGCATTGGGCAGGCGTAGTTGACCCACACGCTGGCGACATGAGCAGGGCGGCAGGCAGCCGCGTGCGTGCCAGCCATACTCCACGGACATTTGCGCCACCACTCCAAATTCAAACCACCCACCTGCTTGAACATCGACAGGAAGGTGTGGGCCGTGGGCGTGTTGATGCGGAATCCCAGCACGTCCAGCACCACCGCCTCCATGCGAAGCAGGTCGCCGGGCTGCAAACAAAGGGGCAGCGGCAGCAGCAGATTAGGGCGCCTGGTTAGGGTTCTGCAAACCCAAGGGGTCCAGCATCACGGCCTGCATGCCCAGCAGGGCGCGGGGCTGCAAAGGGCAGCCGATGTGTGGCCGGCTGCTTGTCATGCAGCGGCATTGCGCTCAGAACGCGTCTGGCTAGCAGGCACCGTCATTGGACGTGGTGGGCGTGCGCAAGGCATCCTGATCAGGCTGGTTGTACGCTACAACCGCCAGGTTGGTTGTACGTTGCGTTTAATCCGTCAGGTTGGTTGCACGCTACACGGAAACAGCCATACGCAGGGGCTCACCAGGAAGCAGTTGTCGGCAATGTTGGTGAAGTCCAGCACCGAGGGGTGCATCTCCTGCAGCAGTGACAAGCAGCAGCGGCGCACAAGCATCCACGTGAGCAAGCAAGCTACCCACATGAGCAAGCAGCACAGCGTACCAACAGACGGTGCAAGCGTTAGGGCGGCAGTAACATGAGTGCCACCCACTGCAGGCCCCAGCAGCGCTGGTACCGGCCTGGGCGTACCAGCCACGGCACATGCACCAGCGGTCACTGGCGTTGTGCCAGCGCAGGCGGTGCATGCAATCCCCTCAACACCACAAGCAATGCATCAGAGCATGGCACAGCACAGCACACCTCCTCGTGCTTGGCGGCCACCAGCATGCAGGCCACGCACACCAGCTGCAGCTGCGTCCGAGGCACGCCCTGCGCAGACAAACGGGAGGGGAGTGCACCAGCGGCAGCGTTTGCACAACCGCCAACCCCATGGCAGCAGGATGCAGTACAGCTGCAGCAGCGACTTCCAGCAGGATCACTGCGTGCGATCCAGCTGGCAAGTCAGATTGCGCAGCCCGTGCAACCGCCGCAGCGCGCCACCCCGCAGCAGCAGACGGCACCAACACCCGCTGCTGGCCCACCTTTGCTGATGACAGGAATCGGTCCAGCAGTGCGGCTGCCAGGAACAGCGTCTCCTGGTGCAGCCCAAACTCGGCCGCCACCTCCACCAGCCAGCTGGTGGCTGTGCGGCGCATCGTGGCGTCTAGGAACAGGTCCGGGGACACGCAGGGGCTGTGCAGCTCGAGGTAGGTGCAGCTGGGCTGCAGCTGCATCTCTGTGTCACACAGCACGCTGCAGAGAGGCGAATTGGGGAGGGATACGACAGTTAGGAGGGTGCAGGGGGGTATGGGGTGGGAGGGGGCCAAGGTCGGCGGCCGGCGGGCGGGCGGGAGATGAGCG
>RRZL01000080.1:4592925-4609857 GCA_006782975.1 Chlorella sp. Dachan | reverse complement strand
TGCTGCCTGGCCCGTCCTCCACGGTGCAGGCCAGGGACAGCAGCTTGCACGGCTCGGCGACGTCCTGCAGCGGCGCGGCGCAGGCCTGCGGCGGGGAGGGCCGTCGGCGGGGGGCGGTGTCGGCAGCCTTGTCCGGTGCGGCGGCCGTCCCGACGACAACAGGCAGCGGCTGGCGCCCGCCCCCCCGGTCGCCCCTGCGCATCGGCTGGATCCCCAGCACCGGTGATCAGTCGGGCAGACCCCGTGGAGCGCGGTGCAGGCAGGGCCACGGCTTCCCGCCACTCACCTCTCCGACGCGACGGCGCTTGGCATCGGGCTGCCAGGGCCCTAGGCTGCTCTCTAGGGTCTGGGGCGGCAGCACGGGGTGGCCGGCCTGCGGGCAGCGGGGGCAGGGCTTGTGCAAGGGGGCTTCGAGCCTGGAGCAGCTACGGCCGCCCCGCCGCCTTCCCCCAACCCTGGCAGTCTCAGGGGGCCGCTGGCGATTGGCACCCGCCCCTTGCACGCACCAGGAGGGGCCGGCCGCTGCAGAGCTGCTCGCCCGCGCAGGGTGCCGCCGTCCAGGCCGACGCATCGCTTTGAGACGAGAATGAAGCGGCCCTGCCAAACATGGCGGCGGGCCGGGGCCCCGCTGCGCTCGGCTCGCAACTCTCACTGGGCCATACTGGCTCTAGGGATGGCTGTGAGGTTTCCAAACGGGGTGGGAGAACGGGTGGGTGAGATCAAACGCCGCCGCCAGCCCAAACAGCGGGTTGTGAGGCTGCGCCGATGCGCGCCATGGGACTGCCCATGCGCGCTCGAAGGCGCCGATATGCAATGCCCGTCCCCCCACCCCCAGACCCCAGCCCCACCCCAGCTCATCTCCAACTGCCGAGTGTCGTTACATTCAGAGGAAGAGGGTGTCATGCGGGCGCACCAATGCGGCGCCGCGCCGCAAGTAGTGAGCGGGGAAATACGGGTGCTAGCACTGAAGTGACGGAACGAGTGGGGGAGGGGTGAGGGCGGCCGCCTGCTGCTGCGCGGCCGCTCACACGTTCTTGCCGACCTGCTTGGCGGGGGCAATCTCCAGCAGGTTGCCGGGCTTGCCAGGCAGGGAGCCCTTCACCACCAGAGCGCCCTTCTCAGCATCCACCGCCAGCACCTCAACCTTCCGAAGCTTGGCACGCACGTTGCCCATCTGCAATGCAAGGATGCAGTTGCAAGGGCCGCCAGCCATCAGTAGGCGGCGTGGGGCGAACATGGCGCGGCTGGCGGGCACATGGGCAGTGCAACAGGCTGCGCTGTGCAGCCGTCCACACTGCCGCAGAGCAGCGGCCGGTGCGCGGCGGGTACCGGGTGCTCAGCGCCGTTCAGCAGGCTCTGCAGCTCTCCTGCTGCCGCCACCCTCTCTGCCCCTGTGCCTTTTCTAACTTGCTAGAAAACAGAGCCCTGTGTTCACACCTGGCCGGCTGCCTTGAGGCCGGGGAACACGCGGCCGGGGGTGGAGCCAGGGCCCGTGGAGCCTGCAAATCGAGCAGGGGGGAATGAGCACATAAGCTAGTCAGCATGCGGCAATCGACCCCTGGCACGTCGCATGGTTGAGCGTGCTCCCGCTGCGGCGCACGCGAGAGATCCCAGGCATGCCGCCTCAGCTGCAAGGAGGCCCCGTCTGCCGTGCCCCAGGCATGCGGCGGCCAGCCCGTGCCGCCAGCCAGTTGCACCAGCGTGCACTTTCCGCAGCCCCAGCCGCGCGCCCCCAGCAGCAGCGTGCCATGCTCGCGTTTGGTCTCTGGCTGTTCCAACCAGCCAGCAGCAAGGCGGCGACATGGCACGCACCGTGCTCGCGCTTGCTCTTGGAACCGTGGGTCATGTTGCCGCGGGCAAAGCCCCAGCGCTTGATGCCGCCCTGGAAGCCCTTGCCGATAGTGGTGCCCGCCACATCCACCAGGTCGCCCGGCTGCGGGAAAAAGAGGGGGAATCCGACGGGAAATCAGGGTGCGCTCACGTAACCGGAGAGCGCAGCGGCGTGCACGGAAGCCGGATCTCTGGCGGTGCCCGCCACGCCCACCAGGCCGCGCGGATGCACAAGGACGTGGCAGACATTCACTTGGCATGGTGTTGCGGCCTGCACCCGAACAACTCGTCCGCAGCAGCACGGACCAGTGCACGGTGACGATATGCATGCCCCGCCGCGTGCGCGCACCTGGAACATCTCCTCAACCTTCAGCTGCTGCCCTGCCTCGTAGCCGCTCACGTCCTTGACCTGCGGCGGAAAAATAAGGTTCAAAGAGGCAGATGAGCAGCAGATGAGCAGCTGCAACAAACAGAGGAGCAGAGGAGAGCATCGCAGCTGCGCAGCATGTACAAAGGCGGGCCCTCGACGCGCCGCAGCGGGCGGAATGCGCAGGCTGCACGACATGATGGCATGCAGCTGCAACAGGCATGCCCGCATGCAGCCTGTGCCTGCAGCAGCAGCGGCAGCGGCGGCGGCAGCAAAGGCACAACAGGCATGGCTGGAACTGCGGTTGGACCTGCACCTGAACTCACAGGTGCTTCACGGCGGGTCGGCAGCTCCCAATCAAACGACCCAACAACCGCGCACCACCCGCTGCCCAACCAAACGACCCCCACAGCTGCGCACCACCAACGGGATCCGCACCTTGAACTCGCGCAGGTGCTTCATGGTGGGCACGCCCGCCTTCTGCAGGTGGCCCAGCTCCGGCTTGGTCACCTTGCGGTCGGGCACCACCCGGTAGCCAACCTGCGGGTGGGGTGGGCAGTTAAAAGCTGTTGAGTTAGGACGGCCGCAGGTGCACGGCTGTGGAACCGCCACGACCTGGCGCCGCAGCAAGCGCGCAGCAACAAGTGCGCAACCCTTCGCAACACAGCAACAGCTGCGTGGCTGCGAGCGCACCTGCACTGCCGCGTAGCCGTCCTTGTCGGCCGTCTTGACCTGCGTCACGACGTTGCCGGCCTCCAGAGCAATCACAGTGGCGGGCAGCGACGCGCCGTCCTTGTAAAACTGCACCGCAAGGGGCGTGCGGGGAGCGCGACGGCGACGGCTTGAATGCGTGGGGTGAGTGCGCACGCGCCGCAGCTGGAGGCAGCTTGTGGGCAGCAACGCCCTAGGGTGGGAGGCAGCGCGACAGAGTCCTCGCAGAGCTCCAGCATGGCCGTGGCGCAATGCATGGCGGGCCGGATAGCGGCAGCGGCAGGGCAAACCGAGTGCGTGGCGCAGCGGCGGGCTCAACGCCGCTTTGCGAGGCCCACGGCCAACTCCGGCATGCTGAAAAAAGCAACCTGCAACATCAGCAGCGCGCCGCACAACGAGCGCAGCTGCACAGGTGCTGGGAACGAGCCACAACACGCCGCGCCCGGCGGCGCCGCCGCTCCCCGCCCCCACCTGCATCATGCCCGCCTTGGTGCCATAGATGCCCACGCCTGCAGGCACATCGGGCACAGCATGGCTTCAGGAACAGCCCGCAGCGGCGGCAGGGCCGCAGGGCCGCGCGCATGGGGCTGGCCACGCACCTGCCTCCAGCGTCCGGCACTGCACTGGCTGCCTGAGCACGGCGCTGCGTGCCACGCTGCTGCTCTTCGCCACGACCCGCTGGCCGGCGAAGCTGCTGCTGCGGAAAGGTGTGAAGGTGGCCGCCTGCGCCATGGTTGCTGGTGCGACCGCTGCGCGCTTCACAAAACCTCCAGCAGTCCACCGAGCCACAATGCAGTTGGCTGGGCGGCTGTTTTGTGGCGCCGGGCGGCGCCCACCCCCATGCGCATGAGATGACTTTCCCTCGCGGCTTCCCCAGGGGCGCTTGGTCGCCGCTACCTAATCTGCAGTCTGCAACAATTTCATCTGTATGCGAGGCCAGCAGGGAGAGGCACCTGCGCTTGGTCTCTGGGCGGCCTGGCCTGCCCGCTCTCTTCCCAGCAAGGCAGCGTGAAGGGCCAGGCACACGCAGTCATGTGGATCCGACGCTGCTCCGCGGCGATGGCTGCAACTGCTGCCCCCACCGCCGGACTGCTGCCGCCTGCAGACCGGCGGCGGCGCCGGCAGCTTAGCGGCCGAGCAGCGGCGTTCCTCAGCAGTCTGCAGCGCACTGCTCCTCAGTCACGACCCTCCACTGCTGGCGATCCAGAGTTGATTGGGCCAGCGGTGGCACACTGCTCCCATACATGGAGTTTGCTGCGGCCCAGGCAGGAGGGTTCACAGCATCCCCGCCGCAAGCAGCTTTCGCACCCGCGCCAGTTTGGGCCATCGTGGGCATGTCCGCCTACTCGAGCTGTACGGGACAAAGTGTGTCATCACGTGGCGCGTGTTGTTGTGAGTATGGGGCGCATCAGTGGTTGTTCATCAGCACGAATGCATGGCTGCATACCGATGGGCAGCCCTGCTGCTGTGGACCGGCCCATGGGTGTTGAAATGACCAGAGAATCACGAGTTACATGGACAAGGAGGGAGATGGGGGTGGGGTGGGATTTGGGTATGGCGTGCAGCTGTGAGACAACAGCCGCATGCAAGGGGCGGAGTGAGAAGAGCATCGGCAGCAATCACGAATCACACATGAATAGCACACGGAACACGGGTGAGGTACTGCACCGTTGCATGAGCAAATGCAGAAAGGTATGCAGGAAGTGTTAGTCACATAAGCGGGGTGGAGCAAGTGCTGTGCATGGGCGCTGGGTGCCCCCTGGTGGGTCGGTGGCTGGTGGGTGGGTGGGTGGGGTGCGGGGTTGGGAAAGGCAGGAGAGCACCAGAAGAGACATGAACAAACTGTGTATCTGCCACCCTACAACAAAGGTACTACTGGAGGCGGCGAGCAGCAGGTGCCATGTTCCAGCCGGCGGGCAGGCTACAGCCCAGCTGGCGGCCAGCAGCAGCCAGCCGCTTGGGTTCGGGCCGCCACTCTTAAGCCAGACGCCACATGCCGGTGCCCATGGCGAGCAGTGCGCTGCCGGAGTTCAGCGCCTGCAGCTGCCAGTTGGCGTACCGGTCCACCTCCTGCTGAGTGAAGGTGGCATTAACCTGCTGGGCCCACTTGGTGCCATTCAACGTGTGCGTCACCGTCGTTGCCTTCTTGCCGGCGGTGGGCGGCATGTGGGTCAGGGTGACCACCGCGCGGCGGGCGGGTGCCACGCTGACCTGCAGCTGCGGCGTGGTGATGAGAGGCCACACAGGGTGGGCCGGCAGCTGCTTCACGGTGGTCTTGAGTACAGTTGTCCACTTACTGCCATCGTACTGCTGGAGATGCGCTGCCGCCTGGTTGGCGCTGTTGCTGGGCTGCTGCTCCCACATCAGCGCAAACTGGGCGCTGGCGGCATCGAAGGCTAGGAAGCGGCCGGGGTAGGTGCCGGTGGTGCCGGCGGCTTTCTGCGGGGCAGGGCAGGGAGGAGTTGGGGGTGGAAGAGTGGAGGAGTTGGACGTGGAGTGGAGTGCAAGCATGTGTGCACAGCGACGGCGAGCGCAGGGGGGTGGGTGGTCTGTAGAAGAGTGGACATGGTGGCAGCAGGGCAGCAAGACGGCAATGCACATGTATGCATGCACGTCATGCACCGCAGAGCAACCCATTTTCGCCCACCATTTCAGTGCATTTGGAGCTGCACAGCAGCAGCGTCTCGGTAGTACGGCCATTGGTCTTCCTGAACAGCTGAGCCCAGACGGTGGCTGGCGTGGTGTACATCGCGGGCACTGCCTTGAGCAAGGTAACCGACTCCCCTGTACCGCCCTTGCGGATCTGCTCCCAGCGGAACCCGTCCCAGCGCAGGATGTCGCCTGCAGGGGTGAGGTTGCCAGGGGGCCGGGAAGTTGGAGATGTGTCACGCACTGTGCAGGGTACACACACGGCCGCGGGGTTTCCAGTGCGGCATGCATGGCAAGGCGGCTGCTCTGTTGGGCTGAACATGCACGAAACACCTGGCTTGCCTGACTTGCGGAGGGGCATCCAGGCGGCCTTGGGGCTGGCGATCATAACCTGTCCGCTGGACGGCTGGGCCAGCTGAAGTCAACAAATTGGGTGGAGCCACAGGTGGTCAGGTGGGCCAACGGTAGGGTGGGTCAGTAAGGTGGCTGTCCCAGGCACGGCAGTCACGGGGCAGCAGCTGCTGCTCCGCAGGTGGGCTTGCTTGCAGCTTGGGGCATTTCATCGGCCGCCTGCCACCACAAGGCAACGATGTCGCGACCTGGCATGCTGCGGCACAGCGTGGGAATTGCATCCACGCGCCTCCCAACGGCTTGCCTTGGTGACCTTCCAGGTGGCGCCGCCGCTCCAGTACCAGGTGCAGGACACTCGGCTCTTGTTCTTTAACAGGACGGTACCAGCGGCAATGGCCTGGGCCTTGTCGGGCACAGGGCCCACGGTGGCAAACTCAACGAGCTCGATGGAGCTTCCCATGCCTGTTGGCAGCTCCACAGACATGTTGTACCACCGCCGCTCGCCCTCAGACCAGCTGCGGGTCAAGGTTTGGGAGCAGGGACCGTCACTCAGCGATGCGTGATCTGTGGTGCAACAAGGGTACTTTGGGCCAGATGCCAGTGCGGTATCCACCACCGTGCCATGCGTTGCTGGCGGCATGTGGCATAGCATGCAGCTGGTGGGGCACGGGCCACAGTGCGGGTTGTGAACTCACAGGAGCGGCTTGGTGAAGGTGACGTCCCCCGTTTCTGCGTATGTGAGAGCAATGAGACCGTGTCCAGTGCCTGTAGTGAAGTAGTACATGGGAGCCGAGCCGTTGGGCGCCCTGGCCGAGCGCTTCCAGGCAAAGGTCCTGAGGTGAAGGGCAGGCGGCGAAGAGGGCGGCAGTGAGAGTCGTGCAGGGCAGCGCGCGCGTGCAGCGGCACGTGCCCCATGCGCATGGCACCGGGCCCAGGCATGCCGGCAGTTGGGCCGCGCGTGGGCAGGTGGGGATTCGGTAACTGTGCCAGGCTGACTCCGATTCGCCCTTCCTCCAGAACCGCACACACCCGCACCAACAGCGGCAGGCAAGCTGCTGCACAGCTGCCTACCAGGGACGCCTAGGCTGCCCCCAGACACGTGAGTAGCTACTCACTTGCCGCCGTCCTCCGTGCGGGAAAAGACGTTGAACTGGTCTGGTGTGTAGGCGGCGGCATAGCCTTTGCCTAGAGAGGCGGACAACACAGCGGGTTTGAGTTAGGCAAGGCGTGGCGTGTGAAATGGCCATATGGCGCCGGACGGCGGCGCCGGATGGTGACATGGTGGCGGAGTACATGCGTGCTACTGAACAACAGGGGGCATGCCGGGCATGCGTGCAAATGCCGGGCATGCGCGCAAATGCTGGGCGGGCGGGCGGGCGGGCGGGCGGGCGGGCGGGCAGGCACCACCCCTCCTACCAACCTGAGGGCCCCACGCTCATGTCCCAGCTCTTGTTGGCTGTGAAGCTGCTCACGAGCTGCCATGACGTCCCGCTGGCCTGCGGCATAAATGGACGTGGTGGCAGGGTTTGGCTCAGTTGGAGCAGGTGTGCGAACCAGCAAGCGGTGGCGGCACGGCAGGCCCCGCACGTGCAGCAAGCCATGTATGCATGCACACCCAACGGGGCCCCCGGGAAGTGCCGTGCCCACCACAGACCATGCAGCATGTGCGTGGCTGCAGCACACGCAGCGCATGGCAGTCCTCAGTAGGGCACTGCGAATGGCTTCCTGGCCTGCCTGCTATAGGCCCGCAGGCTGCTTCGGCCTTGAAAGGCGCGGGCTCACCGGTGCCAGCAGCGCGAGCAGGGAAAGAGCCACCGATAGCATGCCGCTTCTCATGGTGGGGTGAGGCGTGTGCCTATTTTTCTGGTGCGTTCTTTCCTGAAAGGGGGAGCGCGGTGCGCATCACTAGCAGGGGACATGCATGCCCAGGCGGTCGATTGACGGCAGCGACAAGGGGGCGGCGGGGCGGCGGCGGCGAGCGCGGCTTCCCAGAGCAAGCAGGGGCGCCGCCGTGCATTCCCAGCTTTGCTGTGATGCACGCAGCCATGCATGCAGCTTCCAGCTTCCTTGAGGCAGCGAGCCTGAGTGTACTAACGGCTCTGCACATTGTACTACAAGTGACACACCTGCTCTGCACACGGCCTTTCGGCACCTTTTGCTCTCAAACAGCGCCTGGCAGCCGCTGGTGACCAACCAGGTAGTACAGGCTGGCAGGGCACGTCGCCTCCCTCTTAGATCTGCCGACTGAGAGGTGAAAAGCCGCGGTCGGGCTGTGAAATCGCCTCATTTCCATCTGCCCAGGCCACCCCACGGCGGCTGGGCGCATCTAGCACGTAAGCCGGGCTTTGGCGTTCTGTTCGGCTTCCCCGAGGACCGTTCGTGCATGCCCGCACGCTCTCTGCAGCCCAGCTGGGCTGCCAGAGAATGCTTGCGTTGGTGCCACGCTGCGCCGGCCGGCACTGAGTCGCCGGCGCCGCCGCACCCCTGCCGCCGCACCTCTGCCGCCGCCCTGCCGCCGCCCCGGCTGCCACCGGTGACATGCATGCCCAAGCGCCCGCTGACGTGCGTGCCTTCGCTCTATCCACCCTGCATGCAGCAGACGGAGACCATGACACGCGTCATGCAAGTGCTGGGGCTGGCCCTGCCCCTGCTCGTCCTGCTGGTGCCTGCGGTGAGCCGGCGCCTGCCTGCCGCCTTTGACATTAAAGCGGCTCAAAACACGCCTGCCTGGCTACACTTGCTAAACCTGTGCGCTGCCGCCATGCGCCTGCCCGCAAAGCGGTGATGGCTCCATCTCTTGTCTGTTGGCATGCACGCCAGCCAGCGCATGCACGCCATCGGTCACAAGCTGCCCACAAAGTGTCCGCTTGAAGCAAGCCGCCCTCTGGCTGCTGTCTGGACAACTCCTGCCAGCTGACTGCCGCCTCCCCACCTTCCCGCTGTTGCACCGCACCTCACCACTCCACCTACCCTCTACATCTCGCGCAGGCCCGTGCGGCGGCGTGGCAGCGCGTCACCGGCCGCACCGACACTCGTGACTGGGACCTGGGAGTGCTTCCCTCGGGCGTCGGCTACGCCACCTCCGGTGCATCCATCAACAGCACCCAGGACGGCGGCAAGTGAGTCAATCATGGGGCGTTCAGGCTCCGGCGGCCAGGCTGGCGGCCCACAGCAGTGTACCCCGTCTCTCCTGTTACATACCCTGCTTAGAGGGCCCTATCGGACCAGGGCAGGGGGGGCTTCAGGGGCCCCAAGCCTGCTTGTGTCTGCTAACCCCAGCGCTCGAGGCCCCCATCCCAACTGGGGCGGCAGACCTTGACATGGGCCTCCCGTCCCGTGCAGTCTGTGCAGTGAAGCAGCTGCTAGTGTGCACTGGCCCAGGCTCCACCTCATTGTCGCCCAATGCCCTCCTCACAGGACCTGGAAGAGCCTTTCACCGCCAAAGGGCACCTCTCCTGGCTACTACCTGACTGCGGGCACTGGCACCACCCTGCTGGCGTTCCACACCGAACATAACCAGGAAAAGGCGCCCTTGTGAGTCACACCAGCGCTGCCGGCCGCTGCACCGCCTGCCACGAGCATGCCATGCACAGCACAGCAATGACTGCCATACCGCTGCGGATCTCTGCTATGATAGCAACGTGACACAGGCCACACCAGCCTCAACAGCACGCGCCGCTGTCCGGGTAGCTTATCGTGCGTCTGCATGCCTGCTCCTGCCCCGCAGCTGGACGGACGCCAGCAAGAAGTGGACCAACGTGACTGTGGAAGTCCCCAAGGGCGTGAAGCCTTCCTACATTGAGATGGCTTACATTTATGCCATCCCCGGCGTCAACCAGGCGGTTGCTGCAGGATCCATTGAGACGACAGTCGGCAGCTGGGTCAACTGCTTCTGGCATTGGAACGGTGCTGCCACCTGGAAGGTCACCACGGTGAGAGTTTGGCTCCTCCTCCTCCTCCTCCTGCGATGACAAATGTGACTGTTGCTAAAGGTGGCTGTTGATAGTCACATAGGCAAGCCAGGGGGGGCGCCATCGGCTCATGCGTTGCAACGCTGGCATAATCGCATGCATGCAAACAGCCCCGCTGGGTATTCGTGTGTGCGCATCGCGCCCGTGCTGGCCCCCAGCCACTGACTGCTCCGACTGTGCCTGTGCGCAAGCGCAGATGCCCCGATGGATGTCTGGGTTTGCTGTGGCCAGCCCAACTGTCGCTTGGATGTCTTTCAACAAACCAGGCAAGTGGGTGCGATTCTTGGTCACGCATGTTTGGAGCCTGGTGACGCTTGTCGGACCGGAGGCTGCTGCTGCGTGAGGCAGTGCTGACGGCAGGCCCATGCATTGCCCGCCCGTAGCAGCCAGGTGCAATGTGCGCAAGCAGCGGCAGCGTCATGGCGTGCCAACATGCAGGCCCAACATGCAGGCTGTAGCAACGGCAGCAGCAGTAGCGGCTGGCCGCCCGCCCACGCCGCCGCCAGCGGCGGCAGCTCAGTTTCCGCGCGGCCCGCAGCGATCGGAGCCACGCGTTGCTTGCATCTTCATTAGCAATTGCCTTTGAAGCTGCTCACGCGGCCTCTCCGCGTACAGCTGTCCCCGCGGCCCCCGCGTCCCCGCGGCCCGGCCCAACCTATATAACCCGGCCTCCGCCTTGCCTTGCATCAATCACTCAATCATTCCTTGCCTTCTTCATTCTCTTCTCAAGTAACTACTAGCGACCAGACCTGCAGCCTCCAGGGCCTGCAGTACCAGAGACCGGCCGGCGTGCTACAATTTGGCGCCCGATGTGGGGCTGCGTTCGTGCCTGAGCGCCCCCAAAAATCCACCAGACTACCAGAAGCCCGCTAGAACCCCGACTGGACGAGACCCGACTAGAACGCGCGCAGGCGCCTCGCAGCCCCAACCACTGATCGCGCCCCGCCGGACAACTTCGAGAACCAACTAGACACCGCCAGAAGCCCGCGAGAATGGAGAACACACCGGAGAACCCCGAGGCGGCCGCAGCTGCCGCTGCCGCCGCCGCCGCCGCCACCGCCGCCGTCACCGCGGCCATGACCGCTGCCCAAGAACAAGTCACCGCTGCGGGCATCAACCTGCCAGAGCAGCAGCTACGGGACTTCGTGCTCAACGTCATCCACCAGCACTCTGGAGCGGCCATCGCCCCTCAAGTCGCCCAAGCAGAGGCAACCCGGCTGGCATGCGACGCTCACGCCCGCCTGCCCAAGCCCGACAAATTTGATGGCGGCAAGCGGCCCAAGGACGCAGAGGAGTGGCTTTTTGTCATCGACAACTACCTCAACGCCTCCCGGGTCACCCTGGACATCGAGCGCATCACCGTCGCCAGCGGCTACCTGACCGGACCCGCGCTCACCTGGTGGCGCAGCCTGCAAGACAAGCACCCGCCCGAGCGACCAACCACATGGAAGGACTTCCGCCAGGCGCTGCTCGACACCTTCCGGTCCATCAACCCAGTGGAGAACGCGCGCGACATGCTGGCACGGCTGCGGCAGACAACGAGTGTCAGGCAGTACGCCACCTCCATGCGGGATGCGGCCCTGACCATCGCCAACATCACCGACGACGAGCTGAAGGACCGATTCATCCGCGGCCTGAAGTCAGCCACCCAGATGGAAGTGCGGATGCGCGCCCCGGCCACCTTTGCTGAAGCAGTGCAGCTGGCAGAGCGGTACGACAACCTACGCTACGCCACCATGCGGTCCAGCCACCCTGCCAATCCTTTTCGGGGTGGCGGCTCCAACGGCCCAGTGCCTATGGAGCTGGGAGCCGCCGTCGACGCCAAGTACAGCTCCCCGGCGCACCACAAGCAGCGGCGTCCACCACGGCTCAACCCACAGCTGCGGCAGCAGCTGATCAAGGAGGGCAAATGCTTCTACTGCCGGCAGCCCGGCCACATGGCGCTGGACTGCCCGGAGAAGAAGAAGCAGGGCAAGTGACCAAGTACCCAGCTCTGGCAGCAATCAGAACGGCACCACCGCCAGAGCTGACAGGCGAGGATGCAGACCCTCTGCCTCCCCACCTAGCCGTCACCGTGGACCCTTTCGCCCACACCAGCGGCCCTATGCTGATTTACGCCGGCAAAGTTGGCCGCTGCCCAGCAGCCCTTCTCATCGATTCTGGAGCTTCCTACAACTTCATCGCCGACGCCTACATCGCCAAGCACCACCTGACTACGACTCCCATCAACGGCCCTACCATTCAGCTGGCAGACGGCACCCTCTACGCCATCAACCGCCAGCTCACCGCCACCGTGCGAATAGGCAGTTATGTCGGCAAGTTTACGGCCTACGCCCTACCACTGGCCGGTTCCTATGACGTCATCCTAGGAACACCTTGGCTGGCAAGCACCAACCCAGCCATCGATTGGAGGCAGCGCTCCATGACCATCCAGCAACACGGCCAGAGCATCGTGCTGCTACCTACGGACCTGCCCCAAGACTTCCAGACCCCTCTACTAACGGCAATCCAAGTCTATCATCAAGTCAACCGCGGCGCAAAAGTATTCCTGGCCATGGTACGCGAGAAAGTTCCGGCAAACGAGACCTACGAGATCGACAGCCTCGAGACCGAGCAGGACCTGAGCTCCCCTGCTCAGGCTGACGCACCAGACACATCAGCACCACCAGAATCCAAGACCGACTACCCACCGGAGATACAAGCCGCCGTGGACCGGCACGTGCAGCGGCTGAAGCGAGACTACGCTGATGTGATGCCACCAGAACTGCCCAAGGAGTTACCTCCTCACCGACCTGGGCACGACTTCAAGATTGAGCTGGTCCCTGGCGCTACACCGCCAAACCTGCCCTACTATCGGCTATCCTACGAAGAAGAAGCAGAGTGCCGACGCCAGATTGAAGACGGCCTGGAGCGTGGCTTCGTCCGTCCAAGTACCAGCCCGTGGGGCTCACCCGTGCTTTTCGTGAAGAAAAAGGACGGCACGCTTCGCATGTGCGTGGACTATCGAGCCTTGAACCGTCTCACCCTCAAGAACCGAGCGGCACTACCCCGAATTGATGACCTACTGGACCGAATGAACGGCGCACGCTACTTCACCACCCTGGACCTAAGATCTGGCTACAACCAGATGCGTGTGGAGGAGTCTAGCATTCCCTACACCGCTTTCAAGACCAAGTGGGGCCTCTTCGAGTACACCGTCCTAAGTTTTGGACTATGCAACGCCCCAGCGAGTTTCCAAGCCCTGATGACCGACATTTTTCGAGCCTACCTGGACCAGTGGCTGGTCATCTTCATCGACGACCTATGCGCCTGGGACACCGACCTAGATACACACGTGGAGCACCTGGAGATCATCTTGTCAACCCTACGAGCGCACAAGCTCTACATTAAGGAGAGCAAGTGCGAATGGATCAAGCCTGAAGTCAGCTTTCTCGGCCACCGCATCAGCCAAGACGGAGTATCGATGGAGAGCGGCAAGGTCCAAGCCATACTGGACTGGCCAGCACCTCAGAATGTAGCAGACCTACGCTCATTCCTGGGGTTGGCTGGTTTCTACCGCCACTTCGTCCACCACTTCGCCCAAGAATCATCGGTGCTCACGGACCTACTATGCAAGGCTCAAACCTGGATCTGGGGACCTGAACAACAAGCAACCTTTGAAGACCTGAAGACCAAGCTGACAACCGCACCAGTGCTCATCTTTCCGGACCCCGACAAGCCCTTCGTCGTCACCACCGACGCTTCATCTCGAGCCATTGGAGCAGTGCTAACTCAAGACCACGGCAAGGGCCAGCAACCCATCGCCTACTACTCCCGAAAGCTCAACCCAGCCGAGCGCAACTACGCCGCCTACGAACGGGAGTTACTGGCTCTGATTAAAGCCATCAAGCACTGGCGACACTACCTACGTGGAGCTGTCAGGAACCAGGCCTACACCGACCACAAGGCGCTGAAGTTCTTCACTGAGCAAAAGACCCTCAACACGCGTCAGGCCCGCTGGATAGGCATCCTACAAGAAAACAACGTCTACATTGACTACCTACCCGGCAAAACCAACGTGGTTGCGGATGCCCTAAGCAGGCGGCCTGACCTGCTAGCGGCAGTCACTACGGTGCACACCCTCGGCAATTTCCTAGCCGACCTGAAGGCCAGCTACGGCAACGACAGCGAGAGCAAGGCCATTCTTGAAGGCCTGCAGCACGGCACAGCGAACGGCTACAGCCTGCAAGACGGCCTGATTATGCGGCTCAACGGCAACCAGAAGCAGCTGTACATCCCACCTGCAGCCAAGGACCTGCGGCGAACACTGCTGGCAGAGCACCACGACAGCGTTCTCGCCGGCCACCTTGGCCAGGACAAGACCTACGCCTGCTTACAGCGCAACTTCTGGTGGCCCACCATGCGGCAGGAAGTGCGGACCTACGTCAACACCTGCCCATGCTGCCAAGTCAACAAGGCGCGCACCCGGCGCCCTTACGGCTTGCTGCAGCCCATGCCGATACCGGAGCAGCCGTGGGAGAGCATCAGCATGGACTTCATCACCCATCTGCCCACAACTGCTGACGGCCACGACTCCATCCTGACGGTAGTGGACCGACTGACCAAGATGGTGCACGCCATTCCGACTCGCACCAACGTCACCGCTCAGGAAGTGGCTCGGCAGTACTACGCCAACATCATCCGCCTACACGGCATCCAGAAGAGCATCGTCTCCGATCGAGACCCCAAGTTCACCAGCGCATTCTGGGAGGAGCTGACCAAGCTATGGGACACCCGCCTGGGTCGCTCCACAGCTTTTCACCCCCAGACTGACGGCCAGACTGAGAGGGCCAACCGCGTGCTGCAAGAGATTCTACGAGCCTACGTCAACGAACGGCATAACGATTGGGACAAGCGCCTAACCTCAGCCGAGTTCGCCATCAACAATGCACCATCGGCATCCACTGGGCAGTCCCCTTTCTACCTCAACTACGGCCGTCACCCGTTGACACCAGCAACGGTGGACCTACTTGCGGCAGACCGAGCTCGCTCTCAAGCAGCTGGGGACTTTATTCGGCAAATGAACGAGGACCTGGAAGCAGCCAAAACCATAATCCAAGAAGCCCAAGCACGGCAAGCAGAGTACGCCAACACCAAGCGACAGGACATCGAATTCAGGACTGGCGACCAAGTACTTCTGTCTACTGCCAACCTGCGACTGCGCACTGACGGCCCAGCCTCCAAGTTCAACTCCAAGTGGACTGGCCCCTTCACCATCACAGAGCGGATTGGGAAGGTAGCCTACCGACTGGAGCTGCCCGACAACATGCGCGTCCATCCAGTGTTCCACGTCTCACTGCTGAAGCCCTATCAGCAGCCGGACGTAGATGATACCGAGCGCCCAGCACCACCACCACCACCCATCATCGGCGAAAACATCTACGAAGCCGAGCGTATCTCCAACCGGCGCACCATCAAGGTCAACGGCAGAATGCAGACGCAGTACTTGGTGCACTGGAAGGGCTACCCCGACTCCGACGCCACCTGGGAGCCCGCCAGCCATTTACTCGGCAAAACCTGCAAAGCCTGGCGCAAGGCTATCGACACGGCAATGGCAGAAACAGGGCAAACCGCTATACAAGCAGCGGACAGCCCGACAGCACCTGCAGCACCGCCGCCGCCGGCAGCAGCCGACCAGCGGCAGCGTCGCCGCAGCCCACGGACAGCGACAGAGCGCGCTCCGTCCAGCACAGCGGCACCAGCAGGACCTACACAGCCCGATCCCACGCCCAAACAGCCAGCAGCGACTCGCACCACCGCGAGCCGACCGGCAACTCGCTACAGCCTGCGACCCCGCGCGAACCGCTAGCCTCAACGGCATCAGTTTCACCCCAGCGCCAGCTAACAACGCGGCTGGAGCTGAGGGCACGCGCGCGGCACCGCGGACGCAACACCGCGACCCCTGGCTATTTAGCCGTGATCCCTGACCGCAGCGGCATTCCGATCAACATGAAGACCCACAACCAGCTGTTCGCACGCAAACAGCCTACCACCAGGTGCCCTGCTGATAGTGCGCACCCTGGCGGCACCCGTCGGCCCCGGCCTCCCGCCACCGCCGGTGCCAGCCCAGCGCATCATCACCCCGGCAGTACCCAAGGGCAAGAAGAAAAGCATTCTACACCAAGTGGCCAAGACCGGCAAACTGCCATCTCAAGCCAACCGGTTCAAGCCTCAACGCATCGGCCCGCATCGCCCCGGCGCCTTACCCACTATCGCCACCGCCGACACCAAGGCCCAAGCCTCCGAGCTCACCCAGCTCAAGAAGAGGCTAGCTGCGGCAGAAGCACGCTGCAAGGATCTCGAGGAGCTAGCCCAGGAAGCCTCTCAAACCACCACCTGGATCGCCGGCACCATCGAAAGCAACATCGCCGCCGCCAACGCGCGAACCCAAGCCGCCACCACCGCCTACACCAACCTGGCACACCTGTATAACACTCTACTGATCACCTGCGACGTGCACATCCCCAAGCGAGCTGGATGGGACTTTCCACCTTACCCTGAGAGCCAAGTTCGCCAGCGGCTCAACCGCATCTACTACGACTTGCAAGCTGCCCGCCGCCGACGAGCCGACGAGCGCACCCATTGGGACGCAAGCCAGATCACGGCTCCTCTACCCCTGAACCCGGAGTTCCGGCCGTGAGGACACGGCCTTCTTGAAGGGGGGAGTAGTTGTAGCAACGGCAGCAGCAGTAGCGGCTGGCCGCCCGCCCACGCCGCCGCCAGCGGCGGCAGCTCAGTTTCCGCGCGGCCCGCAGCGATCGGAGCCACGCGTTGCTTGCACCTTCATTAGCAATTGCCTTTGAAGCTGCTCACGCGGCCTCTCCGCGTACAGCTGTCCCCGCGGCCCCCGCGTCCCCGCGGCCCGGCCCAACCTATATAACCCGGCCTCCGCCTTGCCTTGCATCAATCACTCAATCATTCCTTGCCTTCTTCATTCTCTTCTCAAGTAACTACTAGCGACCAGACCTGCAGCCTCCAGGGCCTGCAGTACCAGAGACCGGCCGGCGTGCTACA
>RRZL01000080.1:4530506-4586947 GCA_006782975.1 Chlorella sp. Dachan | reverse complement strand
GCGGGGCGGGGGCGGGGGGGCAGTGGGTGTGGATGCAGCACCAGAGTGAGCGCGATCGAGGTGCCGCAGGGAGCCTTGGGCAGGTGCCAGAAGACACCTGCCTGCCACCGCCGGTTGACGGTGGCTAGGACAAAGCCCTGCCGCGCATTCCTGGGACTGCGATGCCCTGGCCCTGACTGTGAAGTCGCACCATCATAGTCACTAGGTTGGACCCCTCACACGTACCTGCCCTCCCCCACCTCCCTCCTCCCATCCGCAGCGCCGTGACCGTGACTGCGGATCCCAAGAACGAGCTGACCGGCCTCCTGGTGCCTGCCCTGCTCTGAACGCCTTGAAAACCTCAACCAAATGGCCCTCCCCTTGGCCTCATGGCCTCGTGGCCGCCCTCCCCTTCTTCGAAATGTGCCCCACCCCCACAATGATTCTCGTGGCTGGCCACCGCAGCCGCCGGGCATGCCTTGCCTCACCCAGAGGCCCGGCGCGCTGAGTGCATGCGGCCGTGCCATGCCATGCGTGACCTCCCTCCACTGATCCTGATCTGCCTTGATGCCTCCCAGACCCTCCCCTTGATGACTCCTGACCAACCAGTCCTGCACATCTCTTGCCAGCGCATTGCATAGCCCTGCTGCCTACAATAGATGCCCCCTCCCCGAACCCCCTCCCGACTTTCCCAAGCGCTGGCCTGCCACTGCCTGCCCAGATTCCCATTCCGAACTGGGCCCGTCTGTAAGCCCCCGCTGACTCACCATGCCAGTAACGGTGCCAAGTGCTTCGAGGCACGGCATTGTAGCAGCAGCCCGCCCGCCGTCGCTATATGGGACCTGCTCTATCCGTCCGGGACGGATGCCAGACTTTCTGTGCAGAGCATGAAGTACGGTATGCCACTGTGGGGGGACGCTAGGGTTGAAGTGGGTGGGTAGGGTGGGCCACCAGGGGAGGGAACGCAGACAGGCATTGCAGGCAGGAGAACTACCAAGGGCAGGACCAGCGGGGGCAGGTGCCCTGCATCTCTCATGGGGAGCCGGTGTCTGTTCTTGCCTGTGTCGACGTAAGCGTGGGGACTTTGGTTGCGGCTTTGTACTGCTCTACTGCTGTACTGCTGCTGTGCGCTGTCTGATCTGCTTGCTGTCGCGGCAGCTTCATGGCGCGTAGCTGGAAGCGCTCTGCTTCGCATTCCGCTGCTCCCTTCACTCCAAGCCAGCAGGTGCTGGCTGGACCACACCGCAGCTCATGACAATGCCTCCTGCCCTCCTGCTTTCTGTTCTGCAGATGATGCAGTGAGAGGGGGGAGAGCGCGTGGCGTTCGGAGGGCAGCTTGCTCTGTCCTGAGGCGGCATTGTGGAGCTTTGCAACAGCGGATTGGAGCAGTGGTGTGCTTGCCTGCGACGCGCAGGCCAGCAGCAGCCAGGTGGTCTGCCTGAAGCACGTCCCGTCTGCGTGCTTGCCTGCCTGCTCTGCTCGGTGTGCATACCCTCCTGAGCATTTGCTGCCAGGGAAGCGCATGTAACCTCGTTGCTGCCATACACAGCCGCTGGCGAGCAGGCAGGCTGTTTCGCAGTGGCTGCACGAGTGGCTGCATGAGTGGCTGCATGAGCTTTGAGCTCAGGCGGTTTGGACCCGAGAGCGCGTGGCGTGTCTCGTTGTATCTGCCTTTATGTTGTAGCACCTGCAGCTGGCGGGCAGGCTGCTACAACGCCGTGCCTCGCAGCACTTGGCACCGTTACTGGCATGGTGCGTCAGCGGGGGCTTACAGACGGGCCCAGTTCGGGAATCTGGGCAGGCAGTGGCAGGCCAGCGCTTGGGAAAGTCGGGAGGGGGTTCGGGAAGGGGGCATCTATTGTGGGCAGCAGGGCTATGCAATGCGCTAACAAGAGATGTAAGGGGGTGGGCGGTCAGGAGTCATCAAGGGGAGGGTCTGGGAGGCATCAAGGCAGATCAGGATCAGGGGAGGGAGGTCACGCATGGCATGGCACGGCCGCGTGCACTCAGCGCGCCGGGCCTCTGGGTGAGGCAAGGCATGCCTGGCGTCTGCAGCGGCCAGCCACAAGAATCAGTGTGGGAGTGGGTCACATTTCGAAGAAGGGGAGGGCGGCCACGAGGCCATGAGGCCAAGGGGAGGGCCGTTTGGTTGAGGTTTTCAAGGCTTCTAGGCATCAGCGGGGGCAGGCACCAGGAGGCCGGTCAGCTCGTTCTTGGGCTCCGCAGTCAGGGTCACGGCGCTGCGGATGGGAGGGAGGTGGGGGAGGGCAGGTACGTGTGAGGGGTCCAACCTAGTGACCAGAGGAGCGACTTTGCAGTCAGGCTGGGTAGGCAGCTGGTGGGATGAGCAGTGACGGGGCCAAGGGCCACCAGGCGGAGCCTGACCTGCAGGCCCAGCTGGCCACCGCCAAGCATCGGTGGCAGGCAGGTGACTGCACGCACCTGCCCAAGGCTCCCTGCGGCACCTCGATCGCGCTCACTCTGGTGCTGCATCCACACCCACCGCACCCCGCCCCCGCCCCGCCCCCTGCACCCCTCCCTCCCCATGCCCCCACTTACGCCGTCACGAAGGACGCGTAGCGGCCCTTGACCCAGCGGGGGGAGCCCTTGGGGGGCCTGACATAGGGCTGGGTGACCACAATCTTGATGAAGGGCTTGACCACAATCTCCACCTCGCGGGGGTGGAACGGCCGGGCCTTGTAGGTGATGCTCACCTGGGGAGGGAGGAGGGGAGGGAGGCAGGAAGCAGAGAGGAGTGTGTGACGGTTGGCGTGGATGGAGCGAATGCTTCCTGCCTAGGCGTGGCTGGCCGAGGGCCGCAGCCCTCCCGCAAGCTAGGGGATGAGCAGATAGAGAGGAGGTGGGCGGGAACCCTAGGGCGCTTCCAACCCACCCGCCCTTGCAGCGGCGGGGCTTGCTGCCGTCACCGTGGAGGTGCGTGCAACAAAGAGAGTTCGCGCGCGAGCGAGTTGAGTAGCAAGTGTGCTCACCAGGGGGCCCAGGTTGAGGGTGCGGCCGGGCTTGATGACCTGCACCTTGTCGCCGTACAGGGTCACGGTCAGCTTGGAGTCCACGACGGTCACGTTGTCCTTAGCCAGGACGTCCTCGGTCACTGCCTTGACCACGGCGCCGTAGGCCCAGGTCACGTTGGCCAGGTTGTACACGCCCTGCAGTTGCAAGGGGCAAGCTTGCAAGGTGTGGACACAGATACAATGTAGGGGCAGCAGTTGCACGTCTGGCCGGGCTGTTGGAAGCCCTCCGGCGCTGAGCACGTGCTGAACGTGGAGCCAAGCGCCGGCAGGGAGGGCAGCTGTACGTGGCGCTGCCGGATGGCTAGGGATGGTGTGCAGCGCAAGTTGCCACAGCCAGAGAAAGGAAGGATGTACGATGCACACCGACTCATCCCCGCAGGCAGCATGTGACTAAACGGCTCACCGAGTCAGCCTCGGTCTCGTAGGCGTCGCCCACCACCTGCCAGTCCATGTCGGGGCCGTCCAGGGAGGACACAATCTGCGAGGGCAGGGCGCCAGGGCAGAGGGGGGCTTGCTTCTCAGCACGCTGTCGGTGCATTGCGCATGCTTGGCCGGCTCAGGCTGGGAACCGGCTGCGGGCAGGGCCAGGTGCGGGGCGCTGGTCCGGCGCATAGCGGGGGGCTCACGTTCACTTTGCCGGTTTCCACATCATCGGGGATCCAGGTGAAGGGCTGGCGGGCAAAGTCGATGCCCTTGCTGTCAGCCAGGACTGCGCACAGGTGGGAATGATGGTGGCTGGGAGTCAGCGGGGTGTGGGATTTGGGTGGCAAAGCGCGCAGCCCGCGTGTGCACAGGAGCTAAAGACGAGTGTGCCATGGCGTTGATGCTTGGGGCCCGCTGGATATTCATCCCGGGGGGTACCGGCCAGCCCCCGTGTATAAGCAGCCAGCACACCACCGCGTGGCCTCGAGGGCCATGCAGCGCGCTCACCCTTGCCGGTCACGGCCCTCCAGGGCTTGGGCTTGGGGGGATACTTGCCCTTGGGAGGACCAGCCAGGGAAGGGGTGGCCAGCAGGGCCACCAGGGCGATGCACAGGAGGACGCGCATGGTGGGGCCTGCGCGGGCGGGGCGGGGCGAGCACGAGGGGAACACAAGGTGAGTGGGTCGGCCAAGTGCCGGTACAGACGCGCAGAGGGGACGGTGCACATGCATGGGGTGGCGCATTATGGCAACAAGGTGACAGCGGCAGCATCCACAGTGGGAAGACAGGGCAGCTGCTGGCGCCTCAGCTGGCGCCTCACGCATGCAAGGCAAGCAAGGCGAGCGGCGAGCGGGGGGAGGGTGCCCGTGCATGCATGCATGCATTGAGCCAGCCAACCACGCCACAGGGCCAGCCACAACGCCCCAGGCTGCACCCCGCCTCACCTGGGGTTCAGTCACTCGTGCAGAGGTGCCTGCAGGGAGCAAGGGGCAGCGGTGCTTGCAAGTCAGTCCCGCGGCAGCGGCGAGGTGTACTTTATGACATAACTGGATCGGCGGGCCAACCCGGCGGGACTGCCCGCGTGTTCGCGCGGTGATCGCACATTGCAACACGCCAACAAGCGGGCAGGGCCCGCAGGCAGCAGACATGCCCGAGCCGAGTCCCGCACAGGACGCTGCGCACCGCCGCCCGCCGCTGCGGCTGGCGCAATTGGCACCGCACATCGCGGCAGACTTGCCTGGGGTGCGAACACAAGGCGGGTTGGCCTGTACTCGATGTGCGGACTCCTGACCGTCGGTGGGGAGGTCTGCGGGGGCTTGCGGGCTTCCTGGAGGAGGCTCGGCGGCAGGGATGACAGAGAGGAATGCCAATTGTGAGCGGGGCGGCTGCTTACATGAGCCCAATTGCCATGCCGGCACAGCGCGCAGCGTGCCGCCCCAGGCGGTGAACACCTGCTCACGCCAGAGGCCTGGGCGCACGACCGCCGAACACAGCGAACACCGCTCCAAAATGAGGGTGGTGAGTGGGTGCAGGGACGAACAAGGAGGTTCCTGCGTGTTCACCGGCAGCTGCCAGCTCCTGCCGCCTTGCTGTGCCGCTGGGTCCGTACCGGCGCTGGGTGCATGCAGACAGCCGCGACTGGTGCAGCTGCTTGCCCACATGCAGCCTAGCACCGTGCAGTCAGACAGCCCGCTGGGAGCAGAGGCCGGTGGCCGTCACGGATGGACCATCAGGGCAGCTGTGTGCAGCACGCTGACTGTGCCACCGCTCCTCCGATTACCACATCACTCCGCACACCACCACTATCCAACAACGGAACACGCCACGCGCTCTTGGGTCCAGACCGCCTGAGCTCAAGAGCGCATGCAGCCACTCATGCAGCCACTGCGCAACAGCCAGCCTGCTCGTCAGCGGCTGTGTACGGCAGCAACAGGGTTACAGGCGCTTCCCTGGCAGCAAAAGCTCAGGAGGGCATGCGCACGGCGCAGAGCAGGCAAGCAAGCAAGCAAGCAGACGGGACGCGCCTCCGGCAGGCCTAGCGGCTGCTTCTGCCCTGTCCTTGCAGGTATGCCACTGCTCCAATCCGCTGTTGCAAAGCTCCACAATGCTGCCTCAAGAGCAAGCTGCCCTCGGAACGGGCGCCGCTGTCACCGCCGGCCTGTACCTGCCTTCTAGCCAGAGGCGAGCTGTCCCATGCCGCTGCGCAAGGCTGCTGCCGTAGGGGCGGAAGCAGGCCTGCGTGACTGCTCGCCGCCGCTCTCACCGCCGCCCCTTGCCCTTCTTCTTGCCGGGGGGCGGCCGCGCGGGCGCCTTGCCCTTGGTCTCTGGCTCATCTGCACAAATGTTCAGCAAGCGGGAGTGACCGGCTCAGGACAGCACTCTGATTGAGAATGGAAGGGAAGCGGCCGTGCGCCCAAACAGCAGCAAGCAGCTCAGACTAGCAGCAGCAGCAGCAGCAGCAGCAGCAGGAGGACGATTGCAAATTTCAGCATTCATCTGCAATTATAAATATACACAGCTCACCCACGGCCCCGGTACGATCCAGGGACTCGTCAACCTTGCCGGCGCCCTGGCTGCCCTTGACAGCGTCCTGCGCACAAGGGGGTGGGAATCATGCATGCTTGTCAAGTCAACTAAGCAGCTGTTGAGTTCCAACAGGCTTTGGTGATGGTTGTGCCCTATGGCTGCCCTTGACCGTCCTGCGCACAAGGGAATGGGAATCATGCAAAGTCAACCAAGTGGCTGTTAACTACAACACAGAGGCACCGCGTCCTGCGCAAATCAGAAGAGGATGGAAATCATGCAAATTCAACCAGGCAGCATGATTGGCAAGTCCACAAAGTGGCTGTTGCATTCGAACACAGAGGCGTTGGTGATGGTACTGGTGACTTCATAGCTGCGCCTGGCTGCCCTGGGCCGCGACTGCAGCATTTCATTCCAAGGCAGAAGGCAGAAGACATGTGTGCGCAGTCCAGTCGATGCACCACACAGAGGAGAGCGCACAACCTGCCTTCCGCCGCATTCCGCAAGTTAATGCAAACGCTCACAGGCCGCGTCCGCATCTTATCAAATTCCTCCTGTGTGACATTCCAGCCCCTCACCTTGCCCTTCATCTTCTTGCTCGGCGTCTCATCCGTTTGTTGTGAACACACCTGACGAAACAGTCACAGCATGATTACAAAACCAGCCCCTCACCTTGCGCTTCATCTTCTTGCGCAGCTTCTTGGCGTCTGAGAGAAAACAGAAACAACCCGTTGATCGTTCAAAGCAACACCCACCTTGCCCTTCATCTTCTTGCGCAGCTTCTTCGCGTCCGAGCGCTGCCACTTGGGCAGCCAGCGCTCCGGGTCGGGCGGCGGGCCGGGGTTGGCGGGGTCAAAGCTGCAAGGAGGTGTTGTGTTGTGGCAGGGGCGTTTGAGCAGGCAAAGCGGGACAAAGCATGGGGCAGCCAGTGGCCGGGGTTGGGCGGAGCACTGGGCTGGCGGCGGCATGGGTGCAGCAGCGTCACCCGTCAGGATAGCGCGGCTGCTGCCTGCAAGTCCCCCCGCTGTACAACCAAACCACTTAACGGTCAGCCTGAAGCACAAACACAACTCCAGGCCGGCACCTCCCAGCCAGCAGCACTCACACTTGGGGTAGCGCGGCTGCCGCTTGCACATCCCCCGCTGGACACCTGTCCCGCAGCCTGTAGCACAGACACAACTTCAGGACTGCAATCCCCCACAATTAGCAACCAACTCACCCCTTGGGGTAGCGCGGCTGCCGCTTGCGCTTCCGCTTCTTCCGCTCACCCTCAGCTGCCTCCACTTGCGCCCCTGCCGCCTTTTGGCTGGCGGGCACTGGCACCGCAGGCTCCTCAGCCGGGCGGCGCCGACCCGCGGTGACGGCTGCTCAGTTGGGGAGCGGCAGGGGGTGTGCAGAGTTAGACAGAAGGTTGGCGCGAGAAGAGGCGTGTATCGAGGGCTTGGCTGCTGCATAACACGCAGCCATAACGTTGCAATGCTTACTTTTCTGCGCGAGCCAAGCTCCGCCGCCGGCAGGCCGCCAGCACGTGCAAGCCAACACATCACAGCACACGCTCTGGCCTGCACCCTGCCCCGCGCTCCCCCCTAGGCCCACCAATGTTGGTGCTCTCAAGTGCATCCAGCTCTGCCGCCGACGGGCCGTCTGCGCGAGGCAGCTGCGCCCCCAGCTCCGCAGCGGCGGCGGGGTCGCACACGGCCGCAAGGCCGGCATATTTGGACAGCACATCCGGGTCTGCATGTGAGTGGGGTAAGGACGGCAGCAGGCGCGTCTTCAGCTAAACAACAACTTGGGCCGCACGCGGCAGCCAGGCCAGCGTATTTGGACAGCACATCTGGGTCTGCGTGTGAGTGGGGCATTTCTGTCCCAGACAGCTCAGCCTTCATGCCAGCGCCCACCCAACCGAGAGCGCCGAGGGGTCCAGCTGCACCAGTTGCTTGTAGTGCACATCTGTCCAGCACTTCTGTTCCAGACAGCCCAGCCTGCATGCCGGCTCCCACCTGAGAGCGCCGAGGGGTCCAGCTGCACCAGCTGCTTGTAGTGGGCAGCAGCCTCCTCCAGGGCCCCCGCCGCCAGCTGCAGCGCCGCCAGCCGACCAATGATCCAGCGCAGCGCGTCGGCACGCTGCGACGACGCGGCGGCTGCAGCAATGAGAGAGGCACGCAGGTTTAAGGTTGCTTAGTCGTTGCCAGTCGCCCATGCGAAGCAGCAGCGTGGGCAGCAGGCAGCACATCGTAGCACAGCTTTGCCCTTGCTCGTGCCGGGCAACAGCTTGTGGTCAACTTCAGGCCGGGCCAAGCACCCACCTGCCCGCCAGTGGTCCAGCGCGCTGCTAGAGCTGGCTGCGCAAACCAAACAGCAACAACATCAAATCCACTAAGCACACCCACCTGCCCGCCAGTGGTCCAGTGCACTGCTGAGCGTGGCAGCCGCCTGCGCCGACTGGCCAGATGCGTCCAGCAACGCAATCTTGGTTGCAAGCACTGCCGGCCGGGCCTGCCAGGCCGTGTCGTGGATGCCCTGCGGCATGGCAAGGACAGGCAGGTAGACGGCAGCAAACTCAGGCATGTAATGTTTGCAGGCTTGCAAGAGGCATGCAATCCTGGTGGCAAGCGCGCCCAACAGCGGTTGCCAGGCCAGCCCCCCTGCAAGCTCGGCGGCAGAGAGGAGCATGCTCGATGGAACAAAGCTGCATCAACTGCTCGGGGGTGACGCGCCAGCCTGGGGCGGCCTCTCAACCGTCAGAAAGTCTGCAGCTCGCCTTGCCAGCGCCACCCACTCCCAGGCGCCGTAGCGCCCCCGCAGCACCCCAAGCCACCCACTGCTGACCTCACAGTTGACTCCATGCCACAAACAACAGCAAAAGCCGCCAGATCGGCTCACCTCGAGGTGCCGCAGCGCCCCCGCCGCGTCGCCGCCCGCCGCCGCCAGCTGCGCGCGCATCAGCGCCGCGTCTGCCGCCTGCGCAGCATCCCCCGCTGCCAGGGCTGCCAGCGCTGCATCCGCCTCCTTGGCTTTGCCCTCTCGGGAGAGCAGGGAGGCCTGCAGCATGGCGGCCGCTACGCTGCCGGGCAGCTGCTGGCTGATGGACCTGCGATGAGATGATGGGAAAAGGGATGGTTACGGTTGGGACGGGGAAGCAAGGCACAACAAAGCACAGGCGGTGAGTGGGGGCCGACTCAAGACGCCTTGCCAGCCAAGGGCCAAGCAGCTGCTGGTTGATGGAGCTACAGCCCTCACACGGCAGAGAGTGCCACCAGCAGCTGTTGATGCAGGCGATGCGATGGTGCGCTGTTCCCAACACCCTGGCGCTCCGCTCGGTTCCCAGGCAGGATTGGCCTTTCAAAGCCCATGCACACCTGACCGCCTCCTTGGCACCGGCGTTCTTGCCGGGCAGCATGGCAACCCAAACTGGCAGCCGTTGCCAACCCTGATTGCCACACCTTCACAACTATGGCTATAAAAAGGCGCCCACCTGACTGCCTCCTTAGCCACATCATTCTTGCCCGCCATCATGGCGGCTGCCGCATAGCTGCACAGCATTGCCTCGCGCTGCACGGGGCCCAGCCGCGCCTCCAGCGCCGGTTTCAGACGCAGCAGGCCGCCTGCGGGGTGGGGAGGCATATGGTATGTGGTGTGGTGTGTGGCGTGTGGTGTGTGGAGAGGCGTGTGGGGCAGTGCTGCTATGCAGGGCGAGGGCGTTTACGCTTGCGCCGCGCATCCGAATGATTGCGAGCACCGCTTCAATGCACAAGCTCTTTATGGACACGCTCCACCCACCCGAGCGCTCCATAAATGCATCCAGCTTCTTCACGGCTTCACCCGCCACCTTGCGGGCGCTGGGGCCGCCGCCCTTGCGCAGCAGCGCGGCGTACAGGTTGTTGGTGGCCACTGCAGTTTCGAAAAGTCAGAAGTTTGGGGTAAGTCAGCCAGGCATTAGATTAGGTATCAGAGGAGTTCGGCAGCAACGTGTACAGGTTGTTGGTGGCACTGCAATTTCGGGCCGGCAGGAGGAATAAGACAGTGAGGCTGGGCATCAAGCGTGTGCTGCTGGCTGATCTGGGAATGTGAGGCGGACGGCGGGGAACCTAGCCCCGTCTAGCCGTCAGCAAATAACACAGTGCAGCACAGCACAGCACAGCATGGCAGACTCAAAACACACCAGATGCAGTGGACGCATCGTCCAGGTCGAGCTGCAGCAGCGATTGACGCCCCCACAGCACAGCACAGCACAGCACAGCACAGCACAGCACAGCAGAGCACAGCACAGCACAGCATGCAGGACTGAAAACGCACCAGATGCGGTGGACGCGTCATCCAGATCCAGCTGCAGCAGCGACTCGTAGCTGGAAGTGGACTCTTCGCCCCGTCCCAGCCTACATCAACAGCAGGCGAACAGGCAGAGCAGCGGGCAGGCATGAGGGGAAGCAAGTCGTGTCACCAAGCCTGCACAGCACGACGGCCTGTCACCAAACCACTGCGGCTGCCCCCGAGCGCTGTTCCTCACAACCGCCAGCCGCCCATGTTGCCGCATTCTGCACATAGAAGCAGGCCAGGCACCCCCAGACCCCACAGGCGGGGCGCACCTGTCGGCCACAAACGCCAGCTGCGCGGTGACGGGTGCCAGCTCAAGTGCCACCTCCTCCTCGGCAAGCTCCTCGTCGTAAAGGGCTTCCTCGCCTGGAGAGGCAGGGGAGAGGAGGAGGTGAGGAGAGGAGAGGAGAGGAGAGGAGAGGAGAGGAGAGGAGGAGAGGAGAAGAGACTGATAGCAAATAAGTGCAGGGGTGGCCCGATGCAGATGAGTGCAGGTAAGACGCACATGGATGCGCAACACACGCAGTAAAATTGTACCCGGACGCACCCCAAACCTGCCTGCAGCTTCACCCCACCTGCTCTCCCCTGTGCAATCTGTCACTGCCGGCCATGCCCGCGCAGCGGGCAGAGAATTGAGACCAGCTGCACAAAGCGCTCGCCCACGCGCGCCACCAGCTGCAGCTGCTGCTCCCTGCCGTCCATGGCACATCGCAACTGCCAACAACAGTCAGCACTGAGCAAGAAGCCGCACAAAGCGCTCACCCACGCGCGTCGCCAGCTGCAGCTGCTGCTCCCTGCCGTCCTCGCTATACCTCAACTGCCAACAACAGTCAGCACTGAGCAAGAAGCCGCACAAAGCGCTCACCCACGCGCGTCGCCAGCTGCAGCTGCTGCTCCGCCTCCGCCAGGTCTCCTGTTTCCAGCAGGCCGCAGGAGGCGTTAAACGCAATTTCAAAGCTGTCCTTGGGCGAGATCTGCAAAACAACAGGGTGGGTTATGTAAAACAGGGCAAAGTGCGCACTGATGTACCAATCTCAAAGCTGTCCTTGGGCGAGATCTGCAGCAGTGCGGGGTGGTGAATGTATGTATGATGCAACTGTCACAGCCAGCAGTGCGGGGTGATGCAACCGCCAGTAGTGCGGGGCGATGTCGCTGTCAGAAATGCAGGGTAGCGTGAGCGTCAGCTTCGCTGCAGGCTTTTTTGGGCGAGGCTTGCGGGGCTGTGCGAAGCAACCACCTGGCCTTAAACCTCCAATACCCCCAGGCCATCCACAGGTGCGGCCAAGTAGCTTCCAACTCTATGCATCTATGTGCGAGTCAAGCTCAAAGAGCACCCACCTTCATGGCCTGCATGACAGCCGGCACTTCGCCCGCCCGCCCGCCCGCCACATACGCTGCCAGCACGTTGGTCTGCGCGGCATGAAAAGTAGGCGATGTTACGCTTCGAGGTAGTCAGCGGAGCATTGGACCATTTTCAGCGCATGCAAAGTCGCGACGTGGCAGTCGGCTTCGCCGCGACGTGCATACACCTGCTGTGCCTGCTGCGGCTGCCCAGCCTGCTGGACCTGACCTGCACCTCCTGTCCCGCCGCCGCCTCGCCGCCGTGCGCACGGAACAGCTGTGAGTACACCCCAATGGCTTCCTTGTACGCGCCCAGGCGGTACTGGATCTGCAGTTAGTGGGTAGCGCAGGCGGGGTCAATGTGGGAACAACTGGGTGCAAGATGGCGGCATCACACGCATTTATCGCCTCCCTGAAGGCGCCAGACCGCCAGTGCTCCAGCTGCAGCCGCGCCAGCCCGCACTCAGCCGGCACCGACTGCAGGCCCAGTCAGGGCAGCACAGCAGCACCACAGAATAAAGCAAACCAGTCCTAACCTGCGCCTCCAGCTGCAGCTTGGCCAGCTCCCGCTCAGCCGGCACCGACTGCAGCGCGCTCAGCGCGTCCTGCAGCTTGCCCTGGCGGTACAGGCAGTATGCCTGCGGGACCAGGTGACACAGTCATTGACACACTCATGCAGAGGGATTGAGAATGGGGTGCAAACTGCGTGCCCTGCAGCTTGCCCTGGCGGCGCGGGCAGCCGGCCTGCAGCCGAGCTGCAAGGTTGTTCGCCACCGCTTGCCCGGGGAGAACGTCACTGGTTCATATTAACGGCAGCATGCGCAGCGCGCCAAAGCGGCAGGTAAGCTGCTGCCAGCGTTTGGAGGCAACCCATGCGGATTCTTAGCGCCTGACACGAACTCTGCTCACCACACCTCGAGTGATGTTCACCACATTTCGAGCATGTTTCACCCGCACCTTTTCAAAGGCCATGTCCGCCGCGAGCGGCGGGGAAGACACCAGTTTGAGCGCCTCCTCATGGTCGCCGCTGTCGATCAGCAGGAAGACCTGAGCCATGGCAGACAAGCAAGGAAATATCGCATCGAGCACTGCCAAGCACCCATTGGGAACTGTGCGGTAACACAGGACTTATGCATGGCCGCTGCTCTCAATCGGTAGTAAGGCTGGGAGCAGTGCAGCATTATCTACTTCAGGAGGTGCAGCGCTGCGCTGTCGACAGGCATGCCGGAACGAGGTGGAGCGGCAAGCGCCCAGCCGAGCTCTACACAGCTGCCAGACAGGCACAGCAGTCTGCAAGCTCGGTAAGCAAAGCAACGGAAACGTTGGCCACAGCTCCCCACCTTGCTGCGGAGCGCATCCACATCGCCGGGCGCTGCCTTCAGGACTGCACAGCAGAGGTGGCAGCCAGCACCGTTGAAGCACAGCATTTGGCGCCAGCAGCGGTGGCGGCAGCGGCGGCGGCGGCTGTGACGGCAGCGGCGGCAGCTCAACACTGGCGGCGGCGGCAGCTCAACACTGGCGGCGGCGGCAGCTCAACACTGGCGGCGGCGGCAGCGGCGGCAGCTCAGCACTGGCAGCGGCGGCAAGAGCAGAGGCTGCGGCGGGGAAAGCAACACAACTAGCAGCAGTCGACGCACTTTCATCGGCCGCCTTAAGTGCGCGCTTGTTCTGCCCGTTCTTCAGCGCCGTGTTGAGGCGGTCAAACAGGGCTTCCACCTGGTCCGCCATGCTGGCAGTGCTGGTCAGCTTGTCAGCAGGTCAGGCGTGGCTCTGCAGGGGCACCAGAAGGCCAGGCAGGAAGGCGTCGGAGCCACGGGCAGCGGGGGTGGCGGCGGCAGTGGCGGCCAGTGCAGGTCGGCAGGCGGCGCCACACTGCTTTGAAGTGGTAGTGTGTGGTCGCCGGTGTTAACCGACCCCCTGGCAGCCCAATTCAGGCGGTGGACAGCGCTGGGCACCCTTGCACGGCTTGCGAGCGCACCTGTGGTCCTTCGCCAATCCTCAAAGGCCTTGCATAGGCTGCGATCGCTTGTTGATGCCACGGAACGGCCCCAAGGGGGCTGGCTGGGACGCCGACCGGCACGGCTGCCTGTTTTGGGCCTTGCCGAGACTGTGTCACCCCACCAGCAGCTCCAGTGCGCCTCCGATCGATCGATGGCCCTGTTTTGGGCGGCTGCACTTTCATGCAGGCACAGCACAGCAGTGCGGCTGAGGCTGGGCTGAGCGGGCTCTCAGCTTCCCTCGGTGCGCACCATCTGTAACTTTGAACTTTGCAGGACTGCTTGAGCGCCAACCCGGCCCTGCTCGCGCGACCCAGCCTGCACACCCTCGGGCAGCGAGCAGCCCCGGCGCCGGGCGCGCCTGGACGGCCTTCCGACAGGACCCAGCACCGAGCCAGAGCAGGGGCGCCGCCCCGCCAGGCCAGCAGCGCCGCCGCCACCGCCGCCACCGCNGCCGCAGCAGCCAGCTGGCCATGCAGCCGGTGCTTCCGCCGGGGGCGGCCGCGGCCCTGGCGGCCTTCCCGGCAGCTATGGCTGTGGCGCTGCCGCCGCCGGCCGCCGGGTTTGTGGCGCCGCCGAGCTACCCTGTCAGCCTGGACTGGACGGATGAAGAGCAGCGAGCCCTTGAGGCAGGCATGCAGCGATACCCGCCGGACCGCTTCGACGTGGTGCAGGTGCGCTGCCGTGGGTGCTGCCGGGCCAAAGTGTCACGCGTGGCGCCGCCGGTGCGCCGGTGCCTGCAACCCGCTCCTGCGTGTGCAGCGCCGGCTGCCCTTCTTGCTGCTGGTTTGCACCCCCCTCACACCCTGCGCAACCCTCTTCTCCCCTCCCTCCCGCCCCGCAGCGCTACGTCAAGATCGCGGCGATGCTGCCGCGCAAGAGCGTGCGAGACGTGGCGCTGCGCTGCCGCTGGACCCTCAACCAGCAGCTGCTCAAAAAGCGCAAGCCAGGGGAGGCGCTGGTGCCGCCCGCGGGGGCGCTGGGAGGAGGCGCCAAGAAGCCGCTGGGCGCCGCGCCGGGGCTGATGCCGCAACAGGCGCCCGCGCTGCCGCCGGTGCCCATGGTGAGTGAAAGTGGTGTGGGTTTGAGATAGTGACTTTATTATCTGTTTGTTTTTTTGTGGCAGCTGCTGGGCGCGTCTGGCGCCCGCGCTGCCGCCGGTGCCCATGGTGAGTGAAAGTGGTGTGGGTTTGAGATAGTGACTTTGGAATCAGTTTGTTTTTTTGTGGCAGCTGCTGGGCGCGTCTAGCGCCCGCGCTGCCGCCCGTGCCCATGGTGAGTGAAAGTAGTGTGGGTTTGAGACGTGGTCGCTGCGTGTCTGGGGTTGCCTGCTGTGGCAGCTGCTGCCTCCAGAGCCGGCCGCGCTGCCGCCTGTGAGGTATGCTGTTGTGTGGCTTGGTGCGTGCACAGCAGCTGGGGCGGCCTGGCTTGGTGGGCAGAGCTGCGGGGGGCTGCCATGAGGGGGGCTGCTGTGCGCATCGGCGGCTTGTTTAGCTGCTCAACCGCCTGACAGAGCGCACGCCTGCAGAGTTGCCCGTGCTGCCGGGCACTGCTGCTGCCGCCCCCGTGTCGGCGCCCCTGCTGCCCCCCAGATGCACTCAGCTCTGCCTACATATCACAAGCTAGTTCGGCTCAGCGCTGATGCTGGAGTATGGCTGAGCACGGCTGCTGCCCTCCCTGCTCCCCCGCAGATGCCAGGCATGGCGCCGGCAGGAGCGGCAGCGGCGGCGGCGGCGGTACCGGCGGAGGGCCCCACCCAAGCGGTGATTGCGGGGCCCATTGCGCAGCTGCTCGAGTCCAACTTCACGATCCTGAACGAGGTGCGTTTGTTGACCATGGGTGCCGTGCTGTTCACTCCCAATGGAACACTGCCGGAGCTCACCGCCGTCATCCCTGGCCACACAAGGGTGCGGCGCACTGGGCGCCTTGCCTGGCCGCCCAATGAAAAGCGCGCCTCGGTGAGGCAGGCCTGCTTGAACGAGGCACACTTTTCATGAACTGCAATGCCCTCTGCGCCCCCATGCACATGTGCAGCTCCGCTCCAACATGGCCGACCACTCAGGCACAGCAGACCACTGGCAGCCAACTTCAGTGCCCCCAGCTTCAATGCCCTCTGCGCCCCCTTGCACTGTGCAGTTCCGCTCCAACATGGCTGACTTCAAGGTGCACGAGAACACGCAGCTGCTGGTGCAGGTGCGCGCTGTTATATTCAAACAGGGCAGTGCCTTGTAACTGGGTGTTTACACTCCGCATTGTGACTGTGTGCTTTAAAGACAAACACGCAGCTGCTGGCGCGGGTGCGCACGTGCGTGTGGGCAGGTGTGCAAACAGCGCGAGGGCGTGCCGCTTCAGCGGCGGTGGCACTGTAGACTGTTCTCAAGTAATGGCATGCGCAGTTCCACAACGACTTTCCTCGCCACCATCCACGCAGTTCAGGCGGTGGGAGGGAGCCCAGACTGCAGCTCCCACCTTGCCTGCCTCTGCCTGCTATCCTGCCTGGCCATCCACGCAATGCCTTCACCGCACCATCCCCCACGAATCATCCTGCTCTCCTTGCCTGCCCACAGTTCCGGGACAACATCCTGGCCATCATCAACTCGATGGAGGCGATGGGGGGCGTCATGGCGCAAATGCCGCAGCTGCCCGTACGGTGCGCGCGCTTGCGCAGATGCCTGCTTGCGCCCGCTTGCACAGATGCCTTCTGTTGCCAGCAGCTGCGCTGCAGCTGCCCGTACGGTGCGCCTGCTGTGCGCGACATGCCGCCCATGGCACGCCAGCTGACCTGCTGTTGCCAGCAGCTGCGCTGCAGCTGGTCTTACATTGCGCCTGCTGTGTATGGCATGCCTGACGCGTGCCGCACTGTGCCCAGTGCCCGGTGTTTACGGCTCTGCGCTCCTGTCCACACCCGCCTGCAGGTTGAATGTCGACCTCGCCAACAACTTTTTGCCCTCCCGCCCCGCCAACGTGCCGGCGTACAATCTGGCGATGCCGCCACCGCAGCCAGCGCTCAACGCACCCGGCATGGTGCCCTGCTGAGCACATGAGCCCCGCCGCAGCTGCCGTGCGCCTGCCCGTCCCTGTGGGCGCAGCCTGCTGCGTGCCTGCCGGGGCCGCCTGCCCATTAGCTCAGGACTACCTACTACCTTATGCACCCGTACCTGATTGCAATTTTGCCCCGCCGAACGACTGCTCCTGACCGACCCGTTTCTTAATGCTTGACGCTCTCTGCCTTGCTGCCGATATGCTTCCTCGATGGCGCCCATCTGTCCCCTGCACACGCGCCCCTCCGCTGCATTGCTTGATGCACCACCACCGCGGGTGCTCTGCGGACCATCCCAGCCAGCCCCTCTGTAAGCGCTGATGGCTGGGCAGGTTGGGACAGCACACCCGCAGCAAGCTGGGGAGGGGGTGAGGGGGACCTCAGTGGGTTTGTTTCCGCACTGGTTGGCGGTGCAGCTGCCTGCCCTTCCGCGGCAGCAGCAACGGATCTTTGGGATGCTGTCCTTCACACTGCCCCAACGGTCATCCCGCACGAGCTTGGGGGGTTTTGAGCTGGGTAGTACGCTGCTGGGTAGCACGCTGGTGCCATGGCGCCTTACCATGCTGGCGGCTGGTCATGCTGGCAGCTGGGCTGTGCAAAGATTGGTGAGGGGTCATGTGTTACACATGTGTTACAGATGCTGCTTGCCCAGTGGGGCAGTGCAGCAGGCCGGGGAGCCAGCAATCAAAGGGGCATCGTTGCCAATGGAATGGACGGCTCAGTACGGAACAGTGCTCGGATTGCAGAGGGCAGGAGGGAAAACAATGAGGGGGTGCGCCGCGGGAGGCTGCAGACGCGAGGAATGGCAGTCCTCTGCTCTACCAACCCCCGGAAGGCTGCAGCCGCGAAGGGCGAGCCTGAGCCCACTCGCGCCTCCCAAGCGACCTAAGTAACTAGCTGCTTGGGGCCTTGAGCCGCAGCTACCGAATGTTCACCACTTGTTGACGGCAGCCAGGATCTTGTCATCGGTCTGCAGCAGGGACAGGGCAGGCACAGCAGGCACAGCAGGTGAGAGGCGGCACAGCAGGCACAGCAGGTGAGAGGCGGCACAGCAGGCACAGCGGCAGCAGCAGCAGCGGCAGCAGCAGGGGCAGGCGCCGTAGGCCAGAGCTGGCCACAGCATTTTGCAGCACCGCACGCAAAGTTAGCGACCACAACGGCACAACGCCAGGCGCGCGCCTGTCACTTTATTTTGCGAGCCTAGTCAGGGCAGGGGTCCACAGGGCGCAACCAATGTACACTTGATTGCACACTGGTACACAGAAAACCAACTGAAAACTAGGGAACCAGCTACCCACCGAGAAGTCAATGTCCTTGTCCAGGCGGCCGCTGTTGATGTAGTCGCGCACCAGCTGCGGTAAAGAAGGAGAGAGCTGAATCTTGGATAATCAATGTCAAAAGTCGCGCACCAGCTGCGGCAGTGGAGTTGGAGCACAAATCAGCTAGGGGTTGTTCGCTCACGGGCGGAGGACAGGTGCGCAAGCGGTTTGTCAGCAGTTAGTCAGCATTTCACGGCAAAGCCTCCGACCAGCCTGGCGGACGTCTCTTGAGGATTTATGTTTCATGTTGCGCCGCGGCTGCATGCTCACACTCGACAATCCTTTGAACCCACACGGTGCCCAGGCAGCCACTTGTGTTCCTTCCCAACTTCCAACCAACTGGTTTCGTCCACCAGTGACCAAACAGCCCCATTCCCAACTCCCAACCCACCTGGTTAACGTCCTTGAGGAAGTTGTGGTGCGGCTGCCAGCCCAGCACGCGCTTCGCCTTGTCGGCAGAGGCAAAGAAGTGCACAGCGCTGCGCCAGGGTGGGAAGTTGGAGAAAGCGATGTGCGTCTCAAAACACAGCCGACTGCACAAGCACAGCAGAGCTGCCGGCGGGGGCAAAGAAGTGCACACCCAAACACCCGAAAACATGAGGGCGCCATTCCCGAGCTAAGGAGAACCTGACTGGCAGGTGCCACCCAACTTTCGCGCACGCCCACGCACTCCGGACCAGCGCTCGACTCACCGGAAGGGGAAGCCCTCTCCCTTGCCCAGCTTGAGGGCCTTTGGATCGTAGTGCACAATCTGTGCAGGGGATTGTTTGGTTTGGGTTTGGATTTGATTTGCGTCTGGGAAGAGCTTTGCCGGCTTAGGGCCGACAGCTGCGCCTTGTGATCGCAGCGCCTGCACGGTGCCCAGCTTCTCAGCTGCATGCCCAGCGCATCCGCTGATAAGCTGCAGCAGCCACAGGCCACCAGAGTCCCATGCACCCACCTTGGCTTCCTTGCCCGCCGCCGCTGCAACCGCCTTGACGATGCCGTCGAACGTGATACAGCGGTCGCTGCAACGCACACGGGAGGTGACAGCAGGGTTGGCGCCATGTGTTGTTTGCTACATCCGAAGAAGACAACACCCGGTTGCAACAAGTACCTGTGCACCTGCACAGGTGGAAGTGCTGCACGCAGCCCACCACCCCCGGACTATCACAAAGCGTACTGTAAAGCCCACCCTGGCTGTTCGATTATTCTGCCCCCACCTGCACAGGTTGAAGTGCTGGCCCACCGCGTCGCGGTTGCCGGGCACCAGGGCCATCATCTCAGCCAGGTCCTGCAAAAAAAGAAGGAAAGAATGGAGAATACGCCGTGGGCGTGAATTGATGGGGGCCAGCTGGGTATCAATCCCAGAGGGCACCAGGGCCATTCTCTCAGCCAGGTCCTGCAGTGCACCGAAACATTCAAAAGCGGTGGTAGGGGTGGGCGCCCGATGCATGGTGGGCAACGGCAATGCGATCAATGAGCGGCACCAAGGTACTCAGGTGCATGTGCATGCCCCCGCTGCCCACACCTCCACAGTGCTGAGGCTGGTCAGCAGCACAGCACGCACCTATCATGCATGCATTGCGGCAGGAGGTGCACTGCGGCAGGAGGTACCCGTGATGCGCCCCTGTTCGCACCTCCACGTTGCTGAGGCTGGTCAGCTGGAAGCAGCCCCCAATCATGCAAGCATTGCGGCAGAAAAGCTTGAATTTAACGCGCCCCTGGTCCCACCTCCACATTGCTGAGGCTGGTCAGTTGGATGCCCGGGCCGGGAATGGGCACCGGCCGGTCGCTGCAACACGCCAGGATCCAAGAGCAGCAGCCAGTCAACACACCAGTGGGAGTGGGGAGATGCTGTGCAGCACGGCACTCCCCGCAGCCAGGAGCAACAGCCAGCCTGCACATCCTCATATCACAGCATGGCCACGCCAGGCAGGCAGGGCCGGGTGCATTTATTCCCTGGTGCCCGCCACCCAGCGCCCCCTACCGCCAGCCGCAGCACAGCAGCAGAGAACACAGCACCCAGGACTGCAGCCTGCTCACCGCAGCACGCGGTCCATGAACCCTGCAGGCACGGGGTATGGGGGAGGCAGGCAGGCGACAGGGAAGCTGGTCAGGAGCAAGGCCGCATGACGAGGCACCCTGCCCAGGGGCGTTGAGCAAGCTGCCGAGCACTGCAAGCAGCGATGGCCTTTGCCTGCACACGTGAATCACACCCCGGGTTTGCTGTGCCCTTCAACTCGCACTGCTCGCAGTCCTTGGCGGTGTGGGGGCGCACTCGGGCTGTGCCAAGCCCGCGTACACGCCCTGCCGGCGGCCCAAACACCGGCCGTCCTGGCTGCTCCTAGCCAACCCCGTGTTGCGGTGCCCCTCAACTCACACTGCTCGCAGTCCTTGGCGGTGTGGGGGCCGTAGATGTAGAGCGGCTGGAACACCGTGAACGGCAGGTCCTGGCGGGTGAGGTACTCCTCAACCTGCACGTGGCCTGCAGCACGAGTGGCAGGTGACAAATTACACCTACATGTGGCCTGCACACGAGTGGCAGGTGACAAACCGCCGCAGCGCTCCCAGACACCATGCTCGTCCGTGTGTGATGTCCCAGCCTCCAAACGACCCCCAACCTGTCGCAGCTGCACACCGGCTGCAGCGGCTGCGAGCCGCCGGCAGGCGGCTTGCGCTTGTCGCCCTCCACATCACACCAAAGCATACTGGCCCACAAAGCGTGACAGGACTAGACCCATTTACCGGCAGACGGCTTGCGCTTGTCGCCCTCCACATGCATCGGCTCCACGCTGTTGGCCTCGTAAGCGCCCGCGCTGCCCACAAACACATAGTGCTTCACGCGGCCCTGCACATTGCATGGGAGGAATGCACCGTTTGTTAGGTGGCTGGCGCGGCGTTTTCACACGGCGCTGCCCACAAACACACAGTGCTTCACGCGGCCCTGCAGGCACCAGTCGGCACGCAGGCGTGCTCAGGGATGGGTGGGTGGCTCCTCAGTGCCACGCCACACCTGCGAATCCCACAACTGCCCACATTTAAGTGCCTGCAACCAGGCACAGCCGCCCACAACCAGCTGCCCACAGCCAGGCACGCCTCCATATCCTTGCCGTTGTAGCAGCCAATAACTTACACCCACCCAACGCCATTCGCAAACGCACCTTGAAGTGGTCGATCAGCGGCTGGCAGGCCTCCATGTCCTTGCCGTTGTTGTCGTACACGACGTCAAACCAGCCCGAGGGGATGGCAGCAGGGTCGGCGGGGTTGCCCCACACCACATTGAGGCCCGGCACGTTTGCGTACTGGCTGAAGGGAGCCTTGCCGGTCAGCTTGGACTGCGGGGGAAGGGCACGTGTGGGTGCTGTCAACGGGAAGGGCAGATCGCAGTGTGGGTGCTGTCAACGGGCAGGGCAAATCACAGTGTGGGTGCTGTCAACGGAAAGAGCCTCCACTGCAGGGGAAGGGCACGTGCGCAGATCGCAGTGTGTGGGTGCTGTCAGCGCAAACAGCCCCCTCGACTGGGCTGTAAAACCAGTAAGAGCAGGGGCTACGTGCAAGTGAAGCGGCGCAGTGAGGCGTGCAGGGAGTGCAGCGAAGATCGGTCCATCAAGCCTGCTGCTCACCGGTTTGCCACCGGTCGTTGAGAATGCCCCGCCGCCAAGCACAAACAAGACAACCAGCACACCAGCTTCCGCAGCAGCTTCCCACTACCTGCTCCCCAGCCACGACACCGACCATCCAGACACGCGAGGCAGGTGGCCAGCCGAGCCTGCGCACTGTCCCATTTTATGCTTACCAATAGGGCACAAGACCAACAGATGCTTACCGGATCGCCATCGTTGAGGATGGTCACAGAATGGCCCGCCGCCAGCAGCTTCTTGGCCAGGTGCAGGCCCAGGAAGGCGTGGCCGCCGCCCTTGGTGTTGGCAATCAGCACGGAGTCGGCGCGCACCAGCACCTGCTCCAGGGGTGAGCGTGGCAAGGTTGGCGGGAGGGTGGCGGCGGCGGCGGCGGTGCCAAGTGGGTGGCGCTTGCAACGAGGCAGCGGCAGCATCATCACAATAGGATCGGTACGTCCTGCAGCTCTGCGGCCTGACGGAGCGCACAGCGAGGCAAGCCTGCCTGACCTGCGCGCGGCGCGACGCGGTGCTCTGCTGCCGGCCCGAGGCGCCAAAAGGCCGAGCCGACAGTCGTGCACCCGAGATCGAGGAGCTGGCGGCCTGCATTGTGCCGTGTGCCGCTGTCGCTTGAGACTACCACGCTCCGCGTGTTTGTGGGCGTCCCCGGCCTGTGTGAGCGTGTCGCACTGCTTTGGCAGCCACTTTGAAGCTTACAGGCAACAGATCAGAGCAGACGCCAGATGGGCGGCAGCGCTCGCAGCAGGCGGCGAGAGCGCTGCACCTCGCGATTGATTGACAGGCGGGGACGAAACAGCAAGCTGACCACAGCACGGATGGGTGGCCAGTTACACAGGTAAAGGTGAGGGGTGAGAGAAAGGGGGTAAGTTGCATTGGAGAGGGACAAGGGGGGAACACAGCAGGCAAGTGGACGCCACAGTGGGTTCGCAACGCCATCATCATTCGTCGGTTGTTCAGGCAACCATTGCAGGTTCCATGGATGATACGACTCTCATGCTGACGCTAAACAGTGTGTGCAAAAGTACGCACGCGGACCTACTGCCAGCGCAACTGCTTGCTCTGCCGGCCCGCATCGCTCTCAGCGGGCCGCTTCATGCCGGCGGCAGGGCCCGGCCCGCGGCCGTTCTCGCCGCCAGGGCCACCCATCGGCACATGCGCAAAGTTGCAGCGGTCGCCTTGGAAGCAGCCCTTCAGGAAGGGGTGGCAGGGGAGTAGACGAAGTTAGCAGTGCAAGCAGTGACGCCTGGCAGCACGAACCCAAGCATAGACCGGAGGCACGCAGGCAGGGTGGCATGCGGGCAGGGTGGCATGCAGGCAGGGTGGCACGCAGCAGAATATTGGATGCCCCATGTAGTTGTGCCCCAGCCTCACCCGAGGCGTGTTGAAGTAGCGGCAGGGCCGCGGCCCAAAGCTGTGCTGCTGCATTGGAGGGCCTTGCATGGGCAGACCTTGGCCAGGCGGCCCCTGCTGCTGCATGGGCGGCCGGGGCGGCCCTGGCTGCTGCATGGGAGGCCGGGGTGGGCCCGGCTGCTGCATCGGCGGCCTTGGTTGCTGCATGCCAGGCTGCTGCATCGGCGGCCGCGGCTGGTGCATGCCCGGCTGCTGCATGGGCGGGCGCGGCGGGCCCGGCTGCTGCCAGCCCTGCTGCGGTGGGGGCCGTGGGCCACCCATGGGAGGCGGAGGTGGCCGCATGTGTGGCGGCATGCCCGGCTGCCCAGGGTACTGCTGCTGCTGCTGCTGCATTGGGGGCGGTGGTTGCTGCTGCTGCTGTTGCTGCATTGGGGGTGGTGGCTGCTGCTGCTGCTGCGGGGCGCCGCCGCCGGTCACTGTATTAAGCAGACCGCTAGCAGCCAGCTGTTGCAGCGCAGCACTGATGTCTGGCATGCCGGCAGCAGCTGCCGGCTGGCCCTGCTGCTGCTGCTGCTGCTGCTGCTGCTGCTGTGCCGCAGACTGCTGCTGCCGGAACATCGGCTGCGGCCCCGGCTGCTGCTGCTGCATAGACTGCTGCATGGGCTGCTGCTGCTGCATGGGCTGCTGCTGTGCCTGCTGTGCTTGCTGCGGCTGCATGGCTACCGCCGCATCAAGCGAGAGCGGGATGCGAGGGATGGTGGCTGGGTGCTGCACCACGCCATGGTCTGCTATCAAGGTCGGCTCAGCGGGCGTTTCGGGCACAGCGGCTGCGCTGGCATACTGCGCGCGTGGCAACTGTGCAAGAATGGGTAGGGGAATCAAGAGAGGCATGTGAGGTAGGTCGGTGTGCCAGTCGCAAGTGCGGCAGGGCGTCCATGCAAGCATTCCGGCGAGGCCGCAACCCAAGACAGCCTAGCCCTCGCTGCCCTGCCTTGCAAGCCCTGCACAGCAGCTGCCCCAAACTGGGCGGCGGCACCTCATTTCCCACCTGCTGGCTGCGGGCTGCTGCAGCCGGAGCCTCTGTGCTATCCTCCCCATAGGCGGGCGGGGCGGGCATGGCCGCCAGCCTGGCATCTGACAGGTCATCGTTGGGCTGCGGGTTGAGCCAGGCGGTGGTGGCCACCATGCGGCCCAGCCGCTCTTCCAGCTCGGAACGCTCCTGGTCCTCCTGCAACAAGGTAAACAACCCAAACCGACAGGCAATGTCAGCTGAGCCATGTCAGCTAAGTGGCCTGTTTGCAGACAGACAATGTCAGCTGAGCCGAGCCGAGCTGTTGTGGCAACTGTGCGCAGCGGGCATTGCTCCACCAGCAATGCTGCTCAGCATCAACACCTCGCCCCAACCCAACGGCTGTCTTAGTCCCAACCCTGTGGCTGTGTCACGCCCTTCCGTCCGCCCGCAACCATTACACACCTCTGCGCGGTGCTGCCGCAGCGCTGCTGCCTCAGACAAGTGCTCCTTCTTGGCTGCCGACTCAAAGCCAGGGGGCGACGGCTCCCGGGCAATGTCACTGGCCGACCGCTGCAGCTGTGCTGGGTCTGCATCTGACTGGGCGGCCGCTGGGGGGTCAGCCTGCAGGGCGGGTTGGGCAGGGAGGCAGAGGGCGTTGGGCGGACAGCTGTTGCAGATGACTCTCTGGCCACAGCACAGGCCAGCACACACTTGGGAGCGGCATTTGCTCTCTCGTTCTTCTGGCAACATGCAAGTTTGAGCAAGTGATCCAGGCATAAAGCGCAATGCTGCGCCGCAGCCCTGAACTGCGCCTCCCTCCCTCCATGCTGCGCTGCGCTGCGCTGCGCTGCCCTCCCTCCATGCCACGCTGCGCTGCGCTGCGCACCTTGAGGAACCAGCGCACGCCCACCAGCACCTCCTCCTTCTGCCATGACACCTTCTTGGCCTTTGGCTTGCGGGGCTGCGGCTCAGGAGACGGCACCCGCCGCGCCGCCGCTGCTGCCCGCTCACGTGCGCTGTTTGAGGACGGACCGACAGTGGACAGCGAGATGCTGCCCAGCGGGCCGCCGCCGCCGCTGCCCCCCAGCATGGTCACCCCCGTGCCCAGTCCGCCCAGGGCAGCAAACGGGCTGGCGCTGACTCGGGACACGTCGGCTGCTGCGCTGCTGCTGGGCTTGCTGCCGTCCTTGTCTGCTGCAGCTGCCTCGGATAGCTTTGCGCGGCCAGCCTCCACCGGCAGTGTCTTGATGACGGTCTGCCGAGGCAGGTGGGAAACAAAGCGGCAGGGGCAAGTGCGTCAGCTGCGGCCCATCTGTGAACATGCCGAGCACGCAACACGCCGGGAGCGCAGTTGCAAGCGACACATCCAGCAATGAATACCTGTGCCTGGCCCATCCTAATGATGCAGCCCACTCACCTTCTTCACAGCGGGCACAGCATCCCGCACTCCCGCACGCTGCCGGTCAGCACTCTTGAACAGGTCTCCGTCTGCCATGCCCGCCAGGCTGCCGGACGCCTGCCGGTCCTGTACTGCTGTGCTGGCTGCTGCGGGCTTGGCTGCTGCGGGCTTAGCCGCCGCCGCTGCCGCCGGCTTGGGCGCAGCCGGCCTGGCTGCCGCTGCCCCACTGCAGAGAGGCGCGCATGGGAGGGTGCAACGGTTCTTGTTGGTTGGGTGACATTTGGGTGACATTTGGGTGACAGGTCGCCGGTATGCAGCCGTGCCATCCGGGAGGCAGTCGGGCACAGGCAGCAGTTGGCGGCATGGCTGGCCCCCAAGCATGCATCGGCAGCAGCAGCAACGGCTGGCTGGCAACAATCCGGCACATAGCGTTCGACTGGCGCGCAGGCTGGACGCTGCGTATTACACGGGTGCACGGCAAGCGGGGTGCAGCATGGTTGGCTACAAGCAGTGGCGGGCGAGTTGCGGACCTTGCGGCGCTTGTTGCCCCAGGGGCGGCGCTCGCCGCCTTCTTGGCTTGCGCTGCCTCAACCAGGCCCTTCCACCGCGCCACCAGGCGCTTGGCTGTGTCTGTGATGGCGGGGCCAAAGCTGTCGTGCTTGCGCAGCTTGCCAACCACCTTGCCTAGTTCGCAGGGCGGTTGCAGCGCGGCCAGCGTGACCGGCAGCTTGTCCAGGCATGCCAGGCAGCTCTGGGCGCGCTTGACGTCGCCCTCGCCCACCGCGTCCGACAGCCAGCCCTGCAGCTCCAGCAGCAGCTTGCCGGCCACCGCCTGGCGCTGCACCTCGGCCGCAGAGCGCTGCAGCACGACGAGCAGCGCGGTGCGGTGCGCCTTGCTGCGCGCGCGGCGCACCAGCTGCAGCAGCAGCGCCACGTGCCGCTCCTGCTGCACGCCGCCGGTGGAGGACAGGATCTTGGACAGGGAGGCGGTGAATGGATCGTCAGCTGGGTCCGGCCCTGGAGCCGCTGCTGCCGCTGCTGCTGCTGCCGCTGTGCCGCCGCTGCCGCTGCTGCCCTGCCGCTGCCCCTTGAGGCCCATCTGCTCTTCCATGCGCTGTCGCGCCACGATGCACGCCTTCTTGCGCTGCGGGGGCGGGGGCGGGGAGGGGAGGGGAGGGCAGTGCGGGAGGCGGGTGGGGTGAGGGGTGGGAAGGTGGGCGTGCCCAGCTCTCGTGCCCAGGGTTGCTGTCGGCTTACTGCTTTTGTGCGCTGCACTGCAACAAGTGCCACCGCGCGGGTGGCCTCAGAGGCAGTACGCAAGCCAACCGCTGGCCAGTGTGATGCCACACGCCAACCGGTCGGCGCACAACCGCTGGCCAGCAGGTTGACGCAGCACCCAACAGGCGAGGTAGCACCCACCTGTGGGTTCAGGCAGTTCTCACACGAGCCGCAGCGCTGGCTCCTGCACACACAAAGCCAAAAGGCACATTCAGCTCCGCAATTCACAGGCATTGTGCGACAGGCAAGTGCGAGGACCGGCAGGGCCGCAGCATTGGAACGCCGCGGCGGTGGGGAGAGTGGCAGCGGCAGCGGCACTGCTGACCAGGCGGCTGGGCTGACCGCACCCCACCCTCTGCAACCACACTATAACACTCACTACCACACTGCTTACTTTGGGATCTTGGGGAAGCGGTTGGTGCGGGTGCGCTTGGGCGCCGTGGGCTGCGGCAGCGGGTGCTTGGCGGCGTATGCCGACCGCTGGGACAGCGGTCGCTTCTCGTCCTCGTCGCCGCTGGAGCCCCCCTCCTCCTCAGCCGACTCCTCCTCCTCCTCATCGCCGCTGGAACCTGCAGTGTTTATGGGCGACGACTGGGCCGGGGCTGGGTGCCTGGCCGTGCGAGCGGGAGCAGCGGCGGCGGCTCGAACCCCGGTCAGCGGGCGGCAGCGGCGGTCTGTGGGCGCGCGCTGTGGGCGATCGCACGCACCCTGCGAGTACTCGGCATCGCTCTCGTCCTGCTCCGCGCTGCCAGCGGGCTCCGCGGCCTCGAGCGATGCGGCCGCGTCTGCCTCGCCGGCCGGCGGCGCCAGGGCCTCCTCTGCTAGTTCCGCCATGCCTAGCAGTCGTGCTGCATGCGCTGCACCCTCGGAGCGTACGGAAGCGAGCGAGCAGAGGCGAAGCGGGCAAACGCTGCGTGCAGGAGGCTTGGGCTGACTCTTGCGGCGTGCTCACACCCCGGGTTTTTCTCAAGGCGTGTCTCGACGCAGCGGCAGGCTCTGGAGTTGCGTGCAGCGGGCGTTTCCGCTTGAGTGGGCACTGCTCGAGCACTGTGGCGCACACCCGTGCGCTCCCTAGACCCCCGGTGCTGCAGCGGAATGCGCCAGGCGAGCATCGGGGTGGTGAGGCCCTGAGGCACAGCAGACGTCAGCAGGGGTCCCATGCAGCACTGCAGAGGGGTCGGCGGCGCCTTCCGACACTCGCAAGCGGCCGCATCAGTGCCCATCGGCCCCTTGCAAGCGCACCCGGGCCCCACCGCTCACCCGAGCAGCGGCCCTTGTCGCTCGTCGCCCCGAGTGCTCCCCGCTGCTTACGACAGGCGCGCTACAATACGGATATTTAAGCTCCTGGCCGGCGCAGCCCCCCGGTGCTGCCCGCTGCGCGGCTCCACCGCCCAGGCGCCCCTGCAAGCCCAGGTGCGGGTGGAAAGGGGTGGGGAGGCAGCAGGGCAGGTGCTCGACACGCCAGACAGCCCTGCAGGCGGTGTTGCGGGCCGGGGCAGGGCCGCCGCCACTGCGCCGTTGCCGCCTGCGGTCCGCCGCCGGCCTCCCTGCTGCCTGTTTCCTGGCTGCGGCACATCAGTCGCCCTGCGCTGCACCACCTCTCGCGCGCCTCCCTGTACATGCCACCCCGCAGGGACGCAGCTGGCCGTGTGTGGCCCTCCTCCAGCGCAGCGGCGGCCGGCCCCGGCAAGCGCAGCACATGGCCCGCGTCTATTCCAAGGCGTATCGCAGCGACGAGCCAGCCATGACGAGCCTGGCGCGCGTGTACGCGGGTGAGAGGGGGCGGAGGTGGAGATGCGTGTTGCTGCCGCTGCGGCTGCCGCTGCTGCTGAGGCTGGGGAGGCAAGCTGGCGGCTGTCGGGCGTGGCATCGAAACGGGACACGCAGGGTGATTGCCACACGGCCCGCTTGTGATTGCCTTGCGTAACATTGGAAGATCTGCATGGACTGCCCCTCGCCGCTGCTGCTGCCGCCACCGCCGCCGCCGCTGCTGCTGCTGTGTTGGGCTGCCACCATGCCGGCACCACGGCGGCAGGCAGGGCAGGTGCCTAGGCGCCTTGTGCGCAAGCCTGCTTGGCTCGCTGCTCAGCGCCGTCCCACCTTGTTTGTCGCTCATTGGGTTCGCGCACTGCCCTCTTTGCAGATGCCAATGTGAACAATCCCAAGGAGTACTGGGACTATGAGAACCTGGCCATTGACTGGGGGTGAGCTAGTGCTTGCCGTGGTGACCACAGTCGGTGCTGCCGCTGCCGCTGTTGGCACTGTGCGCGCCGCTGCTGCCTCTGTGTTGGTGCCACTGCCGCCGCCGCCGCCAGTGGCACTGTGGGCGTCGCTGCTGCCGCTCTGTTGCTGCCGCCGCCGCCGGCGTTACTGCCCTGCTGCTGCTGTTGGCACTGTGGGCACTGCTGCTGCCGTTCTGTTGCTGCGGCCGCCGCCGCTGCTGCTGCTGATCAGGTGTTGCTCCTTGCAGCACTGCCTCACATGGTCTGCGCACCCTGTGCCTGCCGCAGCTCCCAGGACGATTATGAGGTGGTCCGCAAGGTGCGGCACAGCGTGGCACAGCATGGCAGAGCATGGCACAGCGTAGCACAGCATGGTGTCACACAGCTGTGCGGCAGCAGCATGCCGCAGCTTTGCTTGGCAGCATCCCAGCACGCTGGGCAAGCAGGCGGGCTTCCACCCAAGTGGAGGCACAGCAGCAACCCGCCAGCATTGCATCGCAACGTGCTCCGCTGCGCCGCTCCAATTTCCTTCCAGGTTGGGCGCGGCAAGTACAGTGAGGTGTTTGAGGGCGTGAACGTGCGCAACAACGAAAAGTGCATCATCAAGATCCTGAAGCCCGTGAAGAAGAAGAAGGTGGGCGCCCTGGGGGAGCTCCGTATTCGCAGTTTTTGCCTGGTTTAAGGTTTGCATCAAGCTTCTCTTCGACCCTGTGAAGAAGAAAAAGGTGGGCGCCTGGGTGCTTGGGGTGCACTGCTTAGGAGCAGTTTTGGTGGCGCTGTGGTTTTTGTAGGTTTGCACCAAGATCCTGCAGACCCTGCAGCGGCAATCGCGCCGACCGCTGCCCAGCATGGCTCTCAACGCCCCTGTTTCCCCGCCGCGCCCCCGCGACTTGCAGATCAAGCGCGAGATCAAGATCCTGCAGAACCTGTACGGCGGCCCCAACGTCATCAAGCTGCTGGACGTGGTGCGCCAGGCTGCTGGTTGCTGCTGGGAAAAAGGGGGGAGGGGTGTTTGCAGAGGAGGTGTTTCCAGGACGGCTGCCGTGACGCCTGCCGCGCTCCCGGCGCTGCCCATCTGCTGCATGCTTTGGCGTGCGTTGCCACCCTGTTCACCGGCTTGCGCCGCACCCCCGCACGTGCCTGGCACCTGCCAGGGTTGAGTGGCCAGTGGTTGAGTGCCCAGTGCCTCTTGCCTCGGCACATGTCGCCCACGTGCCCCCCCTGTCATGCACATGACAGGTGCGGGACCCGCAGTCCAAGACCCCCTCCCTCATCTTTGAGTACGTGAACAACACCGATTTCAAGGTGAGTTCGGGATCGAGTGGTTCTTTGAGGGGTTCCTCAAGCGTGGGGGATCGAGTGGTGTTTCAAGGATGGCTTGGTCATCATCGTGCAATGTGGCCATGCACCTCTGCAGCCATGCGCACCGTGTCTTGCGCCCCCCGAGCTGTGCACCCAGTCGCCATGCCCCCTGTCCCACAGAGGTGCTGCCCCCCGCGCACTCCACCTGGGCCCCCCGGAAGCGATGTTTAATCAAACTCAATCAACCGTGTGTGATCGACCGTAATGAGTGTCCTCCTGCACCGCAGGTGCAGTACCCCACGCTGTCGGACTCTATATGAGATCTCAATGTTTTGGACATGGGTTGTGCTCAGCGTTCCAGCACCAGCTGCTCCTTCCTACAGGTGCTGTACCCCACGCTGTCTGACTACGACATCCGGTACTACGTGATGGAGATCCTCAAGGTGGCTTGGTTTTGTTGTTCAAAGTTGTGTGTCAGCCTGGAAGCTAGTTTCCGTCATTGGCACTCAGCAAAGGCATGCCTTGACCTGGGCCGTGATGCATGGTTCCGTCTGAGCGCCTCCTGTATGTTTAAGATGCCCGCAGCCTTCGGCGCAGCCCGAGCCCCGATGAGCGGCTCAGCCTCCAACCTGCCCGCACGGCGCCCCTGGCTTTCGTCCGAACCGCAGGCGCTGGACTTCTGCCACTCCAAGGGCATCATGCACCGGGACGTCAAGCCCCACAACATCATGATTGACCACTCGCAGCGCAAGCTGCGCCTCATAGACTGGGGCCTGGCGGAGGTGGGTGCTGCTGCATGCTGGGGCTGCGTATCGCTGTGTTTTGCCGCTGCATTGCTGGAGTGCTGCAGCGAGTCTGCAAGAGGCTCCCCAGATTGTCCCTCATAGACTGGGGCCTGGCGGAGGTGAAGTGCTACTGCATGCTAGGGCTGTGTCTTGCTTGCCTGCTGCGCTGCTGCAGCGAACATGCAAGAGGCATCCCGGATTGCGTCCAGCGCACGCCGCGCATTATACGCGCCTCATTGACTGGGGGCTGGCAGGAGGGTGCAGCCAGTTTCCGCCGTCTGCTTTGGGGCCTCGTTAAGCCAGCAGTACCGGGCACAACCCGCACAACCCACCACCCAAGCAGCGGGGCGCGGCGGCCACCCCGCGCGGCCAATACACTGCCCTGCTCACACACTGCTCTGCTCCACCCCCACGTTCTATGCGCAGTTCTACCACCCCGGGCGGGAGTACAACGTGCGTGTGGCCTCCCGCTACTTCAAGGGGCCCGAGCTGCTGGTGGACCTGCAGGCGAGTCGCTTGGCTACGTTTGGTCGACTTGCAGTCATGATCAGGCTACACTGGCCTTGCGCTGCTTCAGGGGCCCCCGCCGTCGCTGAATGCCATCGCCACTCCACGCCTGCCACCACTCAGCTGCCAACAGTTGTGTGTCTGGGTGCCTCCATTCGCAGGACTACGACTACAGCCTGGACATGTGGTCCCTGGGCTGCATGCTGGCGGGCATGATCTTCCGCAAGGTGCGAGCACGGAGGGACAGACGCCAGCTGCGCAACGGGCAGTGCTGTGCAGCTGTGCAGCGACCGCACATCGACACTACCCCCGCCGCCGCCAGTGCTCATCCCGCCTGCGCTGCCAAACCGACTGCCCTGTGCAGGAGCCCTTCTTCTACGGCCACGACAACTACGACCAGCTGGTCAAGATCTGCAAGGTGGGTGGTTATCAGCGGTTGTGAACTTGAAAGCTTACAGCTGCTATTCAGTTTGGGAAGGCGGCAACTGGGGCCAGCTGGTCAAGATGTGCAAGGTGGGTGGTTATCAACTCGAAAGCTTACAGCCAGAACGGTTAGACAGCCAGCAATGGGGAGGCGGCGACTACAACCAGTTGGTCAGGATCTGCCAGGTGGTGGGTGCTGCTGTGGGCGAGAAACTCGTCACACGTGCGGCGCCCGGACAGTGTGGTGGACAGACTTGCGATGTCCATCCGCATCCAGTTGAATCCCCAAACCCTGCGCCCATTGTTACTCACTCTGCAGGTGCTGGGCACCGACTCCTTCTACGCCTACTTGAACAAGTACGGGCTGGAGCTGGACCCGCAGCTAGAGGCGCTGGTGGGCAGGTGCGCACCCTGTTGCCGGCTTCTCTGGATTGAAATCAATGCTGCCCGTTCTTGTGAGCTGGAACCGCAGCTAGAGGCGCTGGTGGGCAGGTGCGCACCCTGTTGCCGGCTTCTCTGGATTGAAATCAATGCTGCCCGTTCTTGTGAGCTGGGCCCGCAGCTAGAGGCGCTGGTTGGTGGGCAGGTGCGCAAGCAACAGCTGTCGGTTGCCACTCGGCCTGCTTCACATTGGGCACTGTAGCTGGCAAGTGGTTGCGATGCACGGCTGACGCAGGGGCTGGCAGGCAACCGTAGGCACCGCACGTTCCAAACGCACCTGCCAATCTGCAGGCGCGTGCATGTGCAAGCCCTGGACCACGTTAATGGACACCGAAAACCGCCACCTGGCATGTGCACTCCTGACACGACAGAGCCGCCTGTGAACCCCTGCTGCCCTGCAGGCACTCGCGCAAGCCCTGGACCAAGTTTGTGAAAGCCGAGAACCAGCACCTGGCTGTGCACTCCTGACTTAAAAGAGCCCCTGCTGCCCTGCAGGCACTCGCGCAAGCCCTGGACCAAGTTTGTGAACGCGGAGAACCAGCACCTGGTGTCGGCAGAGGCGATAGACTTCATCGACAAGCTGCTGCGGTACGACCACCAGGTCAGTGCCATTGGTTCAGTCGTTTTAATCGAAGCTTTGTTTGATTGAAGCTTTCGTTCGAATTGGTAGTGAGGCAGCCGACTTCAGTGTCAAGTTGCTGCGGTACGACCACCAGGTGCGAAACGGGGGGGACCAGCTGCAGGGAAGGGGTTCAGAGGGCTCCGCCGCGGCCTGCTGCCGCCGCCGTTGTGGCCGCCTGCCAGAGCGGCCCGTGCGCTATGCGGCATGGTTGAACAGCCATGGGCAGGACACGTTGCCACCGCCCCACCGTGTCGCTGGCACCTCTGGACGGACCTCATGTTGCCTCNCAGGAGCGGCTCACCGCCAAGGAGGCGATGGCGCACCCCTACCTGGCGCCCGTGCGCGCTAAGGAGGGCACCCCCTAAGCGGCGCCATGCGCCGAATTCGTTGCCGCCAGCCCGCTGCCGCTTCTCTCCCGTCTTCTTTCTCCCCGCTGCCCTGCTGCCTGCTGCCTCTCCCGCCGCTGCCGTTTGAATGCTGCCGGGGCGGCGCAGCGCGGTTGCTGCCCGCCCCGCCTCTGCTCTCCCCGTCTCCAGCCGCTCCGCTCCTCCCTCTCAACACTGTCGATACTGCACCGCATTACCCAATTTGTAAATCTCGAGCGAAATGACTGAAGAGCCGGCCGGGCGAGCGGGAGCGCTGTGCTGGACGGACGCAGCGGCGGCGGCGGCAAGCCAGCTGGTGCCAGCCATCGCCGCCCGCGCATTGTGCACTGTAATCAGAGCTCACCTTTGAGGCATTCAGCAAGCGCGGAAAGCTGGCGCTGCTGCGACTGGCCTTGGTTGGCCACTGTCGCTCGCCCCTGCTCCAGGCGCTCGCCGTCCCCCGGACCTGGGTGGCTGCAGCGGCCCCCGAGGCGCTCCGGAGAGGCTTCCCGCGCGCGCAGCGGCGCTCCCTGGCAGCGGCGGCGGCGCCACCAGCGGCGGCGGCAGCGATGGGCGCCGATGACAAGCGCAAGGCTGAGGAGGGGCTGGAGGGCGGCCCCGCCAAGAAGGCGGCGGCCGACAAGCTGGCGGTGCACCCCAAGCGCGTGCGGGAGCTGCGCAAGGGCGCGGTGGAGGGCAGCGGCCCCGTCATCTACTGGTGCGGCCCGCTGCTCCACCGCCGCCGTTTTACGGGTGTGGGCCGCTGGGATGTTGCGGCTGGGGCCAGATCAGATAGCCCTCTTGTCGCCACATCAGGCAGCCCTCCCTGGGTTCCAACCGCAGGATGTCGCGGGACCAACGCGTGCAGGACAACTGGGCGCTGCTGTATGCCGCAGAGGCGGCGGCCAAGCGGGGCGTGCCCGTGGCAGTGGCTTTCAACCTGGTGGGTTTGCCTGGCTGGAAGGCATGGCGCCCTTGTTTCCACTGTCGCGCAGACAAGTGCTGTTCAAGTGCTGCCACAGTGCTCCACAAAATGACACCTGATCTCTCGCAGTGCTTCCCAAATCGCAGGTGACCGAGTTCCTGGGTGCGGGCGCGCGGCAGTTCTTTCGCCAGCTACACACAACACATTCCCACCCCTGCGTTTTTCTTTTGTGATTCCCACAGGTGACCGAGTTCCTGGGCGCGGGGGCCCGCCAGTTTGGCTTCATGGTGCGCGGCCTGCGGGAGCTGCAGCCCAAGCTGGAGGCGCTCAACATCCCCTTCTTCCTGCTGAAGGGTGAGGGCGGTCAGGCTGCTCGTTTGTCTGTCAGTTCCAGGTCTGCGTGGAGTGCTGGTGCCAGCCCTGCCGCGTTCCTGCCTCCACTGACAAGCCACTCCTGTTCTCAATGGGTTTGCTCCAGGCGACCCCACAGAGACCATCCCCCAGTTGGCGCTGGACACCAATGCGCCCCTGCTGGTCACCCACTGCCAACTGGGGTACTGAGCTGAACCCGCTGCCCACTTGCTGCCCTTGATCGCCGCCATTCTGCTGCAGGTGACCCCACAGAGTCGCTGCCGCAGCTGGTGCAGGACACGGGTGCATCCCTGCTGGTCACTGACTGCCCTTCATCGCCCCATTCTGCCGCAGGCGACCCGACTGACACGCTGCCGCAGCTGGTGCAGGACAGCGGCGCGTCGCTGCTGGTCACGGACTTCACGCCGCTGCGCCTGGGACGGCAGTGGAAGGAGGGTGTGGCCGCCAAGCTGGAGGTGAGGGTCCCTCTTTTTGTATAGCACAGTTAGGAGAATGGTGGCAGTGCCGCTAGCATTATCGGGCGCCAGTGGAAGGAGGGGGTGGCCGCCAAGCTGGAGGTGAGAGGCTCCCTGCATTGGTGCTGCTTATGTGTTAAAATTATGTGTTGAGGTTGTGCAGCAGCGTGCGCCTGGGGCGGCGGTGGACGGAGGGGGTGGCCGCCGCTGGTGAGAGAGCGGGCTATGCAAGTGCATCGTGGCTGCGGTCTGCAGGGCAGCTGGCACATGTTGACTCATGTCTGCTCAAACGTTGCAAGCTGTCCTGCCACGCCGGCCCCTGCCGTGCTGCGCTGGGGCCTTTCCACGAGGTGGATGATCACAACACTATTGTGCTTTGCATGCTGTGCACCGCCGTGCTGAGGTGCGCTGTGCTGTGCCTGTCATGCAGGTGCCTTTCCACGAGGTGGATGCACACAACATTGTGCCTGTCTGGGTGGCCTCAGGTGGGCGCAGCTGTGCGGGATCACGTGCATTGGGCGCCAATCTGCAGCCCACGACACACTGCTCGTCTGGGTGGCCTCACGTGGATGCAGCATGGGCGTGAGCTGCTTAAACAAAAGCTGAGCATGCCTTTGCCACTGCGGCTGTTCCACTGGAGTTGTGGGTGGGGTGAAACAGCTTGATGGGCGGCTGCAGCGAGAGCTGACCTGGGTCACATCTTCCTCCTTATATTGCAGACAAGCGCGAGTATGCTGCGCGCACCATCCGCCCCAAGATCCACTCCAAGCTGCCCGAGTTCCTGCAGGAGTTCCCCGAGGTCCCTGAGCAGGTGGGGTACCTGTCAGCATGCCAATGCTGTTGAGCTAGGATGCATTTTTGGGGGGAGGCACCAAGCTGCCCGAGTTCCTGCAGGAGTTCCCCGAGGTCCCTGAGCAGGTGAGCAATAAATCCAGATTGTGGGCTGGTTGGTGCGGGGTGGGGCTGTGTGGCCTGAGCGTGTGGGAGGAGGCCAGCTGCCCTGGAGTTCCTGCTGGCGATCCCCGAGCTTTCCAGAGTAGGGAAGCCTTGCACGACGGTGTGATAGGCTGAATGAGACAGCTGTGTTGCTGGCCCACTGCACACAACCCAACCCAATACATGCACAGGGTGTTGACTGGCCATGCCTTTCGTGCCCCGTCGCAGCCGGCGTGGCAGGGCCCCAAGCCTGAGCCCATCGACTGGGAGGCGCTGATCCAGGAGGTAAGGGGTTGGGAGAATGATGGGCTGGGAGGATGATGCCAGCGCTCAAATTGTGGGATGCGGTGTGCCGGGAAGGGTGCCCGAGCAGGAGCCAACTGGGGCGGCCCGACCCAGGAGGCCTGAGTGTGCTGTTGAGGGTCCAGCTTCAGTCGGCGGCGGCTGGAGGTGCTGGGCAGTGGGGGAAGCGGCTGCTTGTCGATGCAGCCACCCCCAGGGTGCCGCGGCTCAGCTAACAGCCAGGAGGTGCGGAGCAGTCCCGCCGCGGGAGGCGGGCGCAGCCGACGAGGCCGCCTCTCCAATGCAGGTGCTGGAGCGCGGCAAGGATGTGCCCGAGGTGGCCTGGTGCAAGCCGGGAGAGGACGCCGCAATTGAGGTGGGGTCTTGCAGCAGCACGGGGGAGACTGTGCAGACGTGTCACATTAGTCCCCCTGCACAGCACTGTGCGGATGGCGCAGCGCCGCAGCTGCTCCCATGCATGGCGTTGTTTGCTGTGCTGCGGCGCTCAGCCAGGTGCAGGGTGTGGGTGAAGGCCAGCGCAATGTGCGCCACCCATGTGCAGGCGCTGAAGGGCGAGAAGGGCTTCCTCACCAAGACTCGCCTGTCGCGGTGCGCATGAGTTGGGGCACAGGCAGCTTGCGGATTGGATGGTCGAGGCACAGGCGGCTTGCGGGTTGGGTGGTCGGAGGCACAGGCAGCTGGCGGATTGGGTGGTCGGAGGCACAGGCAGCTGGCGGGTTGGGTGGTCCGAGGCACAGGCAGCTGGCGGGTTGGATGGTGCGAGGCACAGGCAGCTTGCGGGTTGGATGGTCCGAGGCACAGGCAGCTGGCGGGTTGGATGGTGCGAGGCACAGGCAGCTGGCGGGTTGGATGGTCGGAGGCACAGGCAGCTTGCGGGTTGAGTGGCAGGCCTGGGCTGGTGGTGCGTGCGCCCAGCTGCACTGGCTTGCCATAATCGATGTATCGAGGTGTCAATGTATAGCTGCCAAACACCTGCACCAGCACCCATTAACAATAACCTAAAACAATAAAGCCCTGCAGGTACGATGAGAAGCGCAACGACCCCACGGTCCCGGACGCCCTGTCCGGCCTGTCCCCCTACCTGCACCTCATTTAGTGCCTGTTTTGCTCTCCTTCTTCCCACCTGGCAGGTACGATGAGAAGCGCAACGACCCCACGGTCCCGGACGCCCTGTCCGGCCTGTCTCCTTACCTGCATTTTGGCCAGCTGGCGCCGCAGCGCGCGGCCATCGAGGCAGCCAAGTGCAAGAGCGTGCACAAGGTGGGCAGCGTTGCGGTTGATGAATGGACATGTGTGCTGGCGGGGTCGGACGCGCACAGCAGCGTGCGGCCGTGGAGGCAGCCACGTGCAAGAGCGTGCACACGGTGGGGGTGCGGGGCTGGGGCGCAGGTTGTGCATGCCGTGAACGCCGTGATTGGGCGTGGCAGGCGTGGCCAATGCCAGCCGTCAATCCATGGATGCAGTGCCCAGGCATGCATTGCCTTCCAAAGTGGCCGTCCCAACATGGAAATCCACAAATCCTTGCCGGATTGGTGGAGGGCTTCCAGCCAATGTGGCCTTCCAAAGTGGCCGTCCCAACATGGAAATCCACAAATCCTTGCCGGATTGGTGGAGGGCTTCCAGCCAATGTGGCCTTCCAAAGTGGCCGTCCCAACATGGAAATCCACAAATCCTTGCAGGATTGGTGGAGGGCTTCCAGCCAATGTGGCCTTCCAAAGTGGCCGTCCCAACATGGATATATTCGCTGCAGGCCTCGGTGGAAGGGCTTCCTGGAGGAGCTGATCGCAAACCCATGTCGTTGCTCTTAGGTGTTGAAAGTTTTCTCCATTCCCCTGCAGGCCTCGGTGGAGGGCTTCCTGGAGGAGCTGATTGTGCGGCGCGAGCTGTCGGGTGCGTGGGAGAAGAAAGAAAGAAAGAATACTCGTCGGGGCGTTGGGCGTGGATTGAGGGGGCCAGCTAGGTATCAAGCCCGGGGGGCACCAGCCAAAAACTGCAGCCCCGCGGTGTCGGGTGCGTGGGGGCAGGGCGCCCGCCGCACTGCGGCCAGACCGCCTCGCACATGGACGGCCTGCTTGCATGGCGGAGCATCTGCTGTTACTCCCCTTTTCTTTCTGCCAACAGACAGCTGCTGCTTGCACGTGGCCAACTATAGCTTTGGGCGCCGCCCAGGGTTGGCTCCTCCGCTGCTCGGGAATGGCTCCTTTTGTTGGCGACGGCTGGTTTCCTGCCACCCAACTGTTCCGCGCAGACAACTACTGCTTCTACGTCGACAACTACGACTCGTGGGCCCCCACCGCTTGTTCGTTTCGATCCCAACCGAACGGGTTTTCCCTGTCAATTCGCAACCGCAGACAACTACTGCTTCTACGTCGACAACTACGACTCGCTGGGCGCCGCCTACGACTGGGCGCGCCAGACGCTGGAGGAGCACAGCAAGGACAAGCGGGAGCACGTGTACACGCGGTGAGGCTCCTATTGTCCGCAACAAGTAGCTTGTCCCTACGCTATCCAAAGCAGGCCAGGCGCTGTTTTTTTTGTTATGATCGCAAGGACACGCACGAGCGCCTGTGCATGCGGCGGGTGGTGTGTTGTGATCGCTGCTTTGTTTTTGTGTACGGAGCCAGCTCACTGGATTGCACGGAGCGGGTGCAGTGGAGTCATGCGCACAGCAGTGTGGGCAGGAGCATTGTGCCTGCGGTTCCCCGCAGGGAGCAGTTTGAGAAGGGGCAGACGCGTGACAGGCTGTTGACGCGCACTGCGGTTATGATGCCTGCCTCCCCTGTGCCGACGGCATACGGCATACATGCTGCGTCCCACCGGCCTGCAGGGAGCAGTTTGAGAAGGGGCAGACGCACGACAAGCTGTGGAACGCGGCCCAGCTGGAGATGGTGCACAGCGGCAAGATGCACGGCTTCATGCGCATGTACTGGGCCAAGAAGATCCTGGAGGTGACTCTTCAACTTGCTGTGGCTCATGTGCGGGATGTGGGGTTAACGGATTTCCTGCAGTGGGCTGCCACCCGAGCTGCTGACTTGTGGGCGACTCAATCCCCTGCCCTGACCGCTGAGGCGTTTGTGTTGCACATTCACTGTCCTGCAGTGGACCGCCACCCCGGAGGAGGCGCTGGAGGTGTCCATCTGGCTGAACGACAAGTGTGAGTTTAGTGTTTGAGAACGTTGGCCCCAAGGGCTTGCTCGAAGCCAGGCACCAGAATTGCTGCGCCGGAATTGATGTCCCAGGCAGTCCTTGAGACAATGACAGGGCAGCATTGCGGGTGCTGCGCTGTGCAGAACACAGGACTTGACCGACCGGTGGCGCATGGTGCCTGCCCTTGGCATTCACACCATCCCAGCCCCTCAATCCACGCCCAGCGCGTATTCTTTCTTTCTTCCTTCTTCCATTGCAGACCAGCTGGACGGGCGGGACCCCAATGGCTACGTGGGCTGCATGTGGTCCATCGCAGGCATCCACGACCAGGTGCACTTTATGACTTACTATTTGTTAATGCACTGGACTGGGGGGTGGCTGCATTGTCCCCGAGTTGTTGCTGCGCTAGTGGATTGTTGATGCCATGTGGCACCTGGGGGAGCCCATTGCAGGCATCCACAACAATCTGCAGGCTGGTTTTGGCACGTGTTTAACATTCAGTGGTCGGAGCCAGATGCATCGCAGGCTGGCGGCTGCTGCTTGCTGCTGCCTTTCGGGCAGTGCCAGTGCAGGTGCCACAATTTGCTTGCCGCCACCCGCCCAAGCACGCCCGCCTGATGCGGCACAGTAGCTGACCTGGCTGCGCAGTCGCTGACCTGGCTGCTGCTGCCCCTTGCGTGCTGTCTCTCTGCAGGGCTGGGCAGAGCGCGCGGTGTTTGGCAAAATCCGCTACATGAACTACAACGTGAGTGGTAACGGTTGATTGAACAACTGCGCCACCTGATTGATTTGCTCCCTAGAAGCGTGGGCCCTGTTCAATCACCTGTGTGGAGGAGGGATGGCAAGATCCGCGATTCCGATCACATGAACTACAACGCGAATTATTTTTGTTGAGGATCCCTGGAGGCTGGGCTGTTGTGCTGGGCTGTTGCAGCGCCCTGTCCTTGGTGTGAGCGAGCACCTCAGCTCGGTGCGCAATGTGCAGCACACTCGCGTTTTGACACGTGGTTTGAACCGCTCCCTTCCATGTATCTGCAGGGATGCAAGCGCAAGTTTGACGTTGACAAGTATGTGGCGCGCATCGGCGCCATGGTCAAGGACGTCAAGTCCAAGGCGGCTGCGGCCACCAAGCAGTGATGCGGCTGGCTGGCTTGCCGGCGCCCCGGATCGCCTGCGGTGCCATCGCCTGTGCCACTTGTGGGGGTGGCCTGCGCGGCGCGGCGCAGCGCACGTGACGCGCCGGCGGCACTGCCTGCTGGTCTCAAGCCCACATTTGCGTTTTTTGATATTCGTCCCACTTTCATTGGCCTGCACGTGCCCTTGACATTGCTGCCTTTATTTGGCTATTGAACTCGCTCACGGTTGGGTGGCGCAGCAGTGGGAATGGCAGCGGTGACTGCAGGCAGGCAGCATGCTCCTATGGCGAGCATTCCGGTGGAGCACGATCTCACCAGACCGCTGCATTAGGTGCATGTGTGGATCAGCAGAGTGCCAGAGCAGGCTGGGGGCTCCGCTCGAGTGCGACGGCGGCGCACGATGGGCGGCGCGCCAGGTGTGCCGCCCGCGGCAAAGTGGTGGCGCGCCCTGGGCTGCTCGCTGTGCTGCCGAAACTTTTCCGTTATTCCCAGCGCTCTGGCCAGCGAGAGGCGAGGCCCGCAGAGAGCCCACGCAGGGCTGGGTCCTCCAGGGCGGCTCTGGGCGCTGATCGCGGCGCTGCAGAACTGACGGACAGCCGCCAGCCCGTCGACGAGAGGCGGGGAGCCAAACGGTGGACCCTGTGCTTAGAGGCGGTGCTTCCGGCGGTGTAGCGGCCGCTAGCAGGTGCTGCGGCAGCCCGCCGCTGCCTGGTGAACGCTGGCACACCGCGGGAGCCCTCCGCGCCAGCCCGCTCCCGCCGCTGGCCGCTCGCCCGCAGGACGGCGGCGCGGCGCCTGCGGCGATGGTGGCCGCCGCCGATGGCAGCCTGACGGGGCAGACGCCCCAGGGCGACACGCTGCGGGTGCGGGAGGTGTGGCAGGACAACCTGGAGGCAGAGATGAAGGTGGGTGCTGGGCGAGGGGCTGCTGCCGGGTGGTGGCGCTGGCCATCGTTCTGCGGGCTGGGCCGCTGTTGCAGTGGCCGGTGCTGGGGCTGCTGGGTGAGGGGGATACACAAGACTGTGTCCGTCCGCCTCTCGCTGTTGCAGGTGATGCGCTGGACGACTACGCCTTCTGCCTTTCTGCTGCGTGTCACAATGCGGGGGTGCTCACTGCCTCGCTTTGCTCTGCACCTTCCCTCCAATGCTTTGTGCAGCTCATCCGCGACGTCGTGGACGACTACCCCTTCCTGGCCATGGACACCGAGTTCCCGGGGGTGGTGAGCTCAGAGCGCTGGTCTTGCTGTTTTAGTTTTTCTAACACAGTTTACAGGAGCCACGCATCGGCCATGGACACCGAGTTCCCGGGGGTGGTGAGCTTTTGGCTGTCGGTTGTTTTATTCTCTGCAGTTGCAGGCAACAGGAAAACTGAGTTCCCAGGGGGTGGTGAGCTTTCGGTGGACAGAAGCATGCACGACGCCGATGCCTGTTGGGGTAGAGCTTGACTTTCGGTGTACAGAAACATGCAAGGAGCGGATGCCTTTCACGCGTATGAGCCGTGAGCCGCTTAGCTTGCCTGACTGCTGCATGCGGTGCACCGGCAGGGCAGCGGTGGGGCAGCCACCTTGCCGCCGCTGCTGCTCTCCGCCCCGCGTGAGCATGCCGGCGCCTGTTCTGCTCGACGTGCAGGCGGCGCAGCCGGTGGGCAACTTCAGTAATCACAACCAAATGCATCCGACTTGACGATACTGCGCTGCTCAAGACTGCGCTGCGTCCGTTCCATTGCAGGTGGCGCGGCCGGTGGGCAACTTTAAGAATAGCGGCGAGTACCATTACCAGACGCTGAGGTGGGGCAGCCGATTCAGCTGCGTTTGCAGCTGGCTGGTGCTGCTGTGTGGGCAGCTTGTGAGCAGGGTGCTGCGTGCCAGCCTGCAGTGGTGCATAAGCAGGCGTTGGAGGCTGCTGGTGTAACGTTGCAGGCTGAAGGGGGACTCAAACCGATCCAGCTGAGCCTCGCCTGTGCTGATGTGCACGGCCATTGTGGTCGGATGTTGTGTTCATGCTCCCGCGCACTGGCTGAACGTGGACATGCTGAACCTGATCCAGCTGGGCCTCACTTTTACTGCACTGCCATTGATGTGCTGTCCCACTTCTTATTCTCGCGCACAGGCTGAACGTGGACATGCTCAAGCTGATCCAGCTGGGCCTCACCTTCACCGATGTGGAGGGCAACCTGCCCCGCATCAACGGCGAGCTGTGCGTGTGGCAGTTCAACTTCCGGTGAGGACAAAATGCGTGCAGTTGGATGGGAATGTGGTGTGGTGAAATGTGCTGCCCCGCATCAACGGCCAGCTGTGCGTGTGGCAGTTCAACTTCCGGTAAGGATGGTGATGCGCAGGCTGCACATGCCCGTGCTTGCGTGCAGCCCGCCCCGGCCTGCCCTCTCTGCACCCGCCGTCCGCTGGCTATATCATGGGGCGTTGCAACAACGTTGCACCAATGTTGCCGCACTGCAGCTGGTTTGCTCGTGCTCATCCATCGTTTGCATCGTAGCTCAATGTGGCCGGGAGTTCCGGCTCAGCTACGGCACGCTCACCTGCTCACTCACATGTTACGTTGTGTTTAGATGGTTACTTTGTGTTTAGATGGTGACCCCAACGCCGTTGGCCCCCTGCTGTCTGCAGCGAGTTCCGGCTCAGCGACGACATGTACGCCCAGGACTCGATTGAGCTGCTGAAGCAGTCGGGCATCGACTTTGCGCAGGTGGGCACTGCTGCTAGGACTGCTGCTAGGACTGCATTGCCGGCGGCATTGCTGCCCACTGTCCATGCCGCAGCCCTACATGCGTTGGCAGCATTGCTGACTTGGCAATGCAGCCTCCCTGCATACTGAGGCGCGCGCCTTTGTTGTGTGGTGACTGCTCCTACTCGCTTCCATGCCGCCTACCATCGACAGCCCAACATGTGTTTGCTGTGGTGCCGCGCTGCCCTGCAGAACGAGACGCGCGGCATCGATGTGCGGCACTTTGGAGAGCTGCTGATGGTGTCGGGGGTGGTGTTGAACGAGGACGTGAGTCGCTTGTGCAACATTCACTTGTTGAGGGCGGCCGCTGTTGCCAGCCCCTTACGCCACTAACGCCAGCATGCACCTGCAATGCTTGCGTCCTGCGTCCCGCCAAGCGCACCTGCGCTCCCTTGTTTCCCTCGTACAGGTGCGCTGGATCACCTTCCACTCGGGCTACGACTTTGGCTACCTGCTCAAGCTGCTCACCTGCTCCTCCCTGCCTGCCAACGAGGCCGAGTTCTTTGCCCTGCTCAAGGCAAGCCGGCGCTGCGTCCAGAGCACAGGCGCACAGCAGTCTGGGTGCCGCAGGCGCGACGCCACCGCTTGCTGTGCCCGTTGACGTCAGATACAACTGCTTGTTGCAGTCAGATAAACTGCCTGTTGAAGTCAGATCGAAACAAAACAACCTGGCTGCATGCTGATGGCAAGTCCGCCGCGTTTCCCCGCCTCCCTGCAGCTGTTCTTCCCCCAGATTTTTGACATCAAGTATCTGATGAAGGTGGGGCGGGCTGCTGTGCCGGCGCATGCCTTTGCAATGGCACATGCTGCTGGTGGCCCAGCCCTGCCTGCACCGTCCTCATTGCAGCCGCCTGCTTGGAGCTCAGCACCCAACTCACCCCTGACTGCATCCTGTCTTTCCATTGTCTGATAGGCTGTACAGGGCAAGCCAACCAAATTACCACTCGCTGCTCATAAATCTCGCCCCGTGATGCTCCTCTCCCGCTGCTTCCCTCGCCAGTTCTGCGACAACCTGCACTGCGGGCTGAACAAGAGTCAGACTCGCTGCGCACCAATCTCACCCTTAATCTCCTCTCCACTGCTTCCTCGCCAGTTCTGCGACAACCTGCATGGCGGGCTGAACAAGCTGGCTGAGACGCTGGATGTGGCGCGCATCGGGCCACAGCACCAGGCGAGACTTGCAATTTCAGTGTGACCCTCTGCTGCTGGCTTGGTCTGGTTCGATTTGGGTTGAGACGCTGGACGCGGCAAGCATTGGGCCGCAGCATTAGGTGCGCTTCTTGTGGCGGGAGCCAGCCGTTGGCAGTTGGTGGCAGGGCCCTGCCTGCGTGGTGTCGTGGGCCAGCAAGTGCACTTGTGCAGGACTGGTGCACTCCTGGCTGCCTGCCTCTGAAAGAAAGAAAGAAAGAATACGCCTTGGGTGTGGATTGAGGGGGCCAGCTGGGTATTAAGCCCAGGGGGCACCAGCCGGCCACCGTGCCTGCCTCTGACATGCTGACCCGGTGTGCTCCCCCCGTGTCATTTGCAGGCGGGCAGCGATTCGCTGCTCACTAGCAGCACCTTCCTCAAGCTGGCGCAGCAGCGGTTCCAGGTGGGTGTGCTGTCAAAGGTGCACGATGGACCGCTGGATTTTTGTCGCACCCCTGCTCCTGTCCGTCACGTGCTGCTTCCTTTGTCGTAAGGCTGGTTGCCTCGGTGGTGATGTGAGCTGGACGGCGTGTTCCTCGGCACGGTTTTGTGAGCCTCTCGATCTCACATCCCTCCGCCTTGCCTCCCCAACCACCCCCGCAGGGCATCAAGGGAGCGGAGTCGCACCGCGGCATTCTGTACGGGCTGGGAGAGGATGGCCGCAACGTGATGCAGGTCCTGAACGACGACTGATTGACCTGCGGCGCTGGTCACGCGCCCCAGCGGCTTTGGTCACACGCCGCAGCAACATTACCAGCGCCTCAGCACCCACTGCAGTTTTGACAGCCCGACTCATTGGCGGCAGTGCCACCCCCTGTTGTTGCTGCCGCCTGGATCTGACCCGGCACCTGGACACCCCTCCCGGCCCTGACTGCCCCTGTACTTGTCACTCGGCATTGTATTGTAACGCAAGACTGTCCCCAACCGCACGGCGCTGTCGCAGGCTGGCCCTTGGAGCAGTTTTGAATGCAGCGAAACTACCCTGCCAGCAGGGGCGCAAATGCGGGCCCGGAGGCGGCCCCGGCAAGACATGGGGCCGCGATCGCCCTGTCGGCGCCCCCAACCCCTTTTTTTTGGGCGGGTTTGGACTGTTCCAAGCGGCTGTGTGTGCAGTGCGCTTTGCAGCTTGCAGCACGCAGCAACACGACAAGCAGTCCCACCGCTCGGATGACCCATCCGCACTCACACCTGACAGTCAGAACGCCCCACAAATTGCATCCAACATTGCATTGTCCAAGTTGATACATGAACAGCATCTGCAGCGCGCCATCGCATGTTGGGCCCTTCCGGTGTGAGCAGCTGACGGTGTGCACTTCGGATGCACGTTGTTACGAGCTTGAACAGCGTGCATACGACAGGCAGCATGGGGGAGCAATCGGATAAGGCGGCAGAGCCGGCAACGGATCCTGTGCTCCCGAGAGCTTTAGCAGTGTGGATGTAGTGCCAACCGAACGACAGGCTTGAAGAGGCAGCTGCACTGCCGTTTTCCAAAAACGTGATGCAGGTGGAAACCAAACGTGGATGCAAGTGCAAAATTTAACTGGAAGGCGTGGATGGGCAGTGGCTGCCGAACAGGCTGGATAGGCTGCCGAACATTTCACATTTGTGACGCCGGTGCAAGCAAGTGTGGATCAAATATTGTCGAGCGGCAAGCTGGGCTAGGGTGCCAGGATCAAGTAGCTGCGTCAGACGGGGACTGATGCTGACACTTGAAATGCGGCCTGGCAAGCTAGGTCGCCTATCAGGGAACCAGCAGCAGGTTAGACAGGATGCAGTTGGTGTCGGATCGCAGCTCAATATACCAAAACACTGGGGCTTTACTGACGGGGAGCCAGGAACATGCTGCGAGGGTATACGGACGGCCCAGATTCTGCAGGCTGCCATTGCGATAGGCCCGCCACCGCTGGTTGTCGTCGGCAGGGTTGCAATTGGTGAGCATTACACTCTTGGTTTCGAGTTGTGGATCAAACGGGTTCTTCCCATAACGGATGCCTGGGGCAGGGCAGGGCAGGGAAAGAGGCAGACATGGAGAGCAGGCAGCAGCACTACTGGTCCTGGGGGTGGCGCATACAAACATGCAAAGTAGTTATCTACACAGAACATGTTATGCCACACCACTGCCCTCCTCACCTGCACACAGTCCGGACTCCAAATGCTGCATGGGCGGGTACGAGCAGTTCGGGCGTTAGCAGAGATGAATCCGCTCTCAAGTGTTAAGGAATTTGGATGTGCATGCCACATGGCGTCTTGCACACACCCTTCACTCATGCGGATAAGCTCACCCTGACTTCACCCAAAAGCAAAGCCCAGCACCCACCTTGAGGCACCCGTCGCTTGTCAGCACCCAGGTGTGGGCGGCACAGCTGCTGCTATATGGAAACTGCTGGACCTTCACTGCAGCATAAGGTCTGCCGCTGGCGGGGACCAAGCACACTGTGTACCCATCCAGCGGGAAGGTTTGCGACAGGACTGCGCAGCAGGGGGTGGCATAGGGCGCAGTGTGGGCTGAAGGGGGGCCAACAAGGTTACTTGGCCCGTCACCAAGCTGTCCACCCATCATGCCCGGCACCAAGTTGGCAGAGCTTGAGTGGGCTGACCAGTTGCCAACTGCCTGGCTGGCTGGCTGGCTTTACACCTGTCTGAATCGAACAATACGATGAAGGCCCCCGGGTGGCCAAGCTGCCGCCCTGCAGTCACTGGGCCTGGCAACGCACCTGTCCCCTCGCGCAGGGCGTTGGTGAAGCCGGAGCGCAGCACAAGCTGGGCGCCTTCGGACGGATTGCGGCCGTCGCCGTTGAGTGCATGCAGGACCTTGCCGCTGGCGGGGCCAAAGCGGGATAGATGGGATGTCAGGTTAGCGCGTGTCCCTGCCCTGGCCCTCAGGGACAGTGTGCAGGGACAGGGAATGGAAAGCAGTGGAAGGCTTTGTAGTTTGTGAAGATCCCTGGCCGTGCATTACCCACCTCTTCTTGTGGACCAGTGCCCCTGCTTCCTCGGTCCACCGCAGCCGCTCCTGGCCGTAGCAGGTGCAGTCGTTCCAAAGCACGACTGGCGTGCAAAGGGCAAGGCAGGTTTGTTAGAGACAGCGGCTGTAAGACAGGGGGAGCCAATGTGTACTGCAGAAGCCGACCAGCGACTGGCTACCAGTGACTGGCATCCAGTGTCTGACATCCCCTCTGCCCCACACCACCACACTGTTGTTGTGCCGCACACACCTGGATCGTTCTCGGGCGGAACATTGTTGCCTCCGCTCTGTGCACATGTGGGGTGGGGGGTGGGGTGGATTGGAGTGCAGGATGCAGCCAGGTGTGCAGCGCTGCTGAACCAGACGCTGCCACGGCGTGCCACTACTTGTGCCATACCTGAACATGCAGGCACCGACCAGTTGCAACGTGGCGCACGCAGCCGTCTGCGGAGAAAGGGGGGCAGAGCCAAGGGAGGGGGTTGCCTGCTAGCACTGCTGGCGCGCTCAACAACAGCAACCGGACAGCAGGAGCAGCCATGCCAACCACCCCGGTTGCTGTCCTGCCGTCCCACACCTGGTTGCAGCACAAATGCAGCAGTGGATGTGGCGAAGTTGCAGGCTTCGGATTTCAGCACCACGCCCATCCCGTTGGCTGAGCCGGCTGCTGCAGGAGCCAGGCACTTGCCGCCACGAGACCCAAGAACTGCGAGGAGGGCGCGAGTCTCTCAGCACATGGGGCGTTGATGCTAGTGCACCAGACGCCATCACAGCCCAGGCGGCCAACCCCCTTGCGTACGTTTGCCCATGTGTGCAGTCCAGAACTGGTTGTTCCAGCTCATGAATGCGTAGTCGCCAGGTGCAGCCGGGGTCACAAAAGCTCCGCTGCAATGAACGGCGGGGAGTGCTGAGCGGCAGCAGTGTGGAACTCTGCATGTGCGTGCCTGCCTCGCCAGGCTGGACATCCACCGGACACGTGGGCACTACCAAGGCAGGATGGCTCATTCCGCCCAACCACATGCAGCGCACCTCCGCCAGTGTTGCAGAGTGCCATCAGCTTTGGCCTGCCATGCAAGCCACGGCTCCGTGCCATCTCTGGCGCAGTTGCTGCAAGGCGAGGCAGGGGGAGCGAGAGTGAGTAGTGGCATTTCCGCCCATGCGTGGCAAACTAGCAGCCTGCCAAGATGATATGATCACAGCAAGGGATACAGCGGAGCACATACCAGTTGTCCCAGAGTACCAGCCTGCTGCCATCAATTGCATTCCATTTCTGTGGCGGGCAGGGCAGTAGTTGATGGGCGCGTGTGAGAGCGCCTCGACACCATGAGCTCCTTGGGAGACCAGCAAGCACCATGCACACTGCTGAGCATTTGCACCAGCCCGCCCACCTGAATGTGCAGGCAGCGGCCGCTGTATGTGTGCTTGACGCATCCGTTGTCCGTGAAAGTCATGGTATGTCTGTTGCAGGCAGCCATGTCATTGGAGAACTTGAGCTGCACACCGTTGTAGCTACCAGCGTTATCCTGCCGTGGAGGGGCGAGGAGGGGGCGGGGGAGCAGCAGTCAACATGCCAAAGCAACATGGCCAGTGCGGCACTGGGAACAACCGCAAAAGGTGACCGACGGGCTGTGTGACGATGCAGCTGGTGGCCCGCGCGTCTTTTTTGCCGAAACAAATTGGCGGGGCGCTACGAAAAGTTTGGGAGCAGGGTCCGCGTGTACAGGCATGTGGGTGTCCTGGGCTATAGCTGATTGCATTATAGTGCACTACGCACCTCGGGGTAGAGGCACATGTTGCCAAACCGCGTCACAAAGCGGGGCAGGACTGCGGGGGCGGTGTGCAGAGGCAGGGGCATGAGTCACTGAGCAGAGCAGCGGCACGCAGAGTGGGTGGCAACATGCTGTGGAGGTTGTGTGGCTGTGGTTGTTGGATGGCTTCCATGGCCTTTGCTTGCACGCAGTTCTGTCACATTTGCACATCCAATCAGGCTCAGTGTAGTCCAACACTGCCCTGGCGCTTACTCTTGTTGTTGCTGCCGCCCAGCGCGCTCTCGCCCAGTGACTGCAGGTAGGCATCCTGTGTGGCGCTCTGAAGGCCCTCCACTGAAGGCGTGACCTTGTAGGCGGTGCAGAGGCGGGCGCCCTGGGGGCACACAATCTGGGAGCAAGGAGGGCGCAGGGGCAGGCAAGGGCGTGTTGCAAAGACATCAGAGGCAGAGAAAGCCCCATGATGCAAAGAAGCAGGGTAAGGCGCCTGTGCCGGTGGCCACATGGGCACGACCACCGGGCCAGGAATCCGCGTGTTATTCCCTTACCAGGGTGAAAATGGGCCCCTTGCCCGAGGGGCTGCTCAGCAGCACTTGCAGCTCCTTCTGGGGCACGCCCCCGTTGCCGGTGGTGGCGGGGCCACAGGCGGGGCTGTTGACGTCCAGCACCTGGATGCAGCAACAGGGTGCTCCGATGACTGGCAGGTAAAGGCGACTAATCGGTCAAGAGGACAAGATGCCAACCCAGCCACACCCAGCGCTGCCTGCGCGCTGCCTTCACAGGACGTCTCCAATGACCGCCTCCCCCCTCCCTGCCCCTCGAGCGCCGCCCCACCTGGAGGGTCGTGTCCACGCTCACGGTGCCCTGGCGGTTGCCCGTGCGGGCGAGCATCTTGGGGGCGCGCGGCTTGGGCTTGTACGCCTGGCACACGTCAATCACGGCTGGCGCATCCAGGTTGTACCACTCAAACAACTGCGCAGCATGGAGCAGCTTCAGGGCCTCATTGAATGCAAGCGCAGCAGTGCAAAGGGAGCCTATTCTTGTACTGAGCACCAGGCGGGTGTGAATCCATCTGGCCAGATAGGGATGCCGCCAGCAGATGCTGCCAGCCAAGGGGCAACCAGGCATGTCCGCCGCAAGGGTCATTCTCAGCTGGTGGCGCAGTTTTTCTTCCCCCTTTTGTTTTTGGTGCAGCTCGCACGCGAAGCGGGCCGCATGATTCAGCCCCTCACCGAGTTGTCACCCTGCAGTGCGGCGGGCAGCTGGGGGCTGGCCAGCAGGTCGCTGGACACGTCAAACGAGGGCCCCGTGGGCTTCTGTGCCAGCGCAAAGGGCTCAAAGTAGATGGTGGGCGGTGGGGGCGGGGGCGTGACACGGTACGCAGTGCATGCCTTCTGGCCGGCGGGGCAGACGACCTGCAGGAGGGCAGGGGGGCGGAAGGGGTTAGTGTGGTTGGTTTGGGTATGGTAACAGATGCCTTGTCAGTGCTTGGAAGAACACCGCCAGGCTGGCCATACAACTGAGCCCCCGCGCAAAAATGCTCACGATCACAAACATGCCGGCCGTGCCGGTGCCAGGGACGCCCTGAACCAGCAGCTGCAGCTCGCGCGCAGGCTTGGGCACTACCGGCGTGGTTGGGTTGCACGCGGCAGTGGTCTGGATGACCTGCGGCACAGCAGGCAGCATCGAGGATGCGGATGGTCAGACAAGCACAGACAGGTGGCATGGCGGGCACAGCCTCTCGCCATGGCGGGCAGAGCCTCTCGGCATGGCGGCCCCCATGGGAGTATTTCAGGCAGCAGGGGAGGGGTTGATGCGGGGGTTGCTACGCAACAGAAGTGGCATGCCCTCCGCCCACGCCCCGGTGCCAGCAGTCTCACCTGGAAACGCCTGGAGACAGATGCCTGGCGGATGGGGGCCGCTGTGCGGTTGCCCTCCTGGACGTCAAGCGTCAGCAGCCACTTGGGATGCTTGGCGGCGAGCCGGCCGCTGGCCTGGCAGACCTGGGCCAGCGCCAGCCCATCCAGGAGGTACTGGGGCCACAGCACGTTTCTGAGGGGTCCCCTGCAGGTTAGGAGGGATCACAGGGCAATGCAATGGGATTGGCAAGCTGCATCAGCGCCCGATCAGCCGTTTGCCCCAGTGCGGCGCGTGGCCGCGGGCGCCGCCCTCGGCAGAACATGGGGTTGCGGCAGCGGGCCGCCCTGGCAGGGTTCCAAGCAATCCAACACCATCTAACCCTGCCAGGGGCGCTTCAGATCGAGCATCCCAGGCGGTTGTGGGCGAAGCGGCAAGTGCTGGCCGCACTCACCTGAACTCAGCCGGCAGCGCCGCTGAGGCGCGCAGCGGCGAGCTGACATCGGCAGCAGCTGCATAGAGCGGCGTGGATCGAACGGCAAGCATGGTAGGCTCGAGTGCCGGCTGCCTGGCGGCTGAGGCCAGCGTCCCAAGGGACAATAAGGCCAGGAGGATGCGTGGCAGCAGCATGGCTGCGATCTCAATTGAGTGATGGATCAATGCAGGCTGCAGGGCAACAGGTGTGTCCCCTAGGGCCTGGCCCCAGCCTGCCGAGCAGACACAGCGGCGGCAGATTTGCCAGGGTCGGCGCTCTGCACACCGATTCCGCACCTGCAGGCTTTGCAATTCAACACTGGCCCACCATGGGGCGCCAATCGAGCCTGGCAGCGGTGTTGCTGCTGTTCGTAGCCCTTCAGGTGGGTAAGGCGCACTCTGTGCTCGCGAAAATGCCTCTCTGAAGGCATAAGGCTGAATGCACGGAATGACACTGCCTGCCGATTGGGCCCAGCACGTGGGGCTGGCCACCGCCGCGCCGGGGGGGCGCAAGCAGCCCGCCGCGGCGCCCGCAATCAATTTTGCCTAGGCCTGCTCGCGATTGCGGCGGTTGACAGCTTGCGTCAATCCCACTGCAGATCGCTGCGGCACAGGACGGCCAGGTGGTTGTGCGCCTGCAACCAGGAGTGGAGCTGCGCTCCGCCGCCTTGCACTTGGGCGGCTGCGGCAGCGCGGTTCTGCGTGACATTGGGTTCAGGTGCGGGTTGGTGGGTGCTGACGCATGCTGTGCGTCGCACGTGCGAGCAGTGTGACTACTGGAGCTCCGCGTGCGGCACGTATCGACTAGCAATTTGATTGTGGGGAGCAGGCGGAGCATGCCCCCAAGCGCCGTGCCGCTGTACCGGACCGACAACCCACCCGAATTCGGGTGTTGGAACACCCCAACTCAAACACCCCACCCCTGCAACCTCGCGCCTGCAGCATGGTCACCGCCAGTGTGCCCGTCGGGCTCAGCGAGGAGCAGTTTGCCCGGCAGCTGGGTGCCGCTACTGATATGTTCGAGTTCGCAGAGCCCGGTGGGTGCTTGCAGCCGTGGGAGGAGAGGAAGCGCTGCTGCTGGGTCACGCTGCAAGATCCGCCTACCCTACAACCTTAAGCACAGTCCTAGAGTATCTGCTTAGTGAGCAGCTTGCACTCTAGCTGCCCTGCACTTTGTCAAATGCCGGCGTGCTGCTGCGTCTGCTGCAGACTCTGTTGCGGCGCCAGCGCTGGCTGTGCACCAAGCCGGCCAAGAGCAAATGCAGGCGCAGCAGCCCAACTTGCCTCAGCACACCCACAGCAGGGCCCGGCGGTTACAAGGGAAGCAGGCTCGAGCAGGTGGGCGAGGGCGGGCAACAGTAACAGGCCAATCACAGCGGCAAGTAGGCGAGCCTGGTTTGCTGCCTGTAATCTGCTGCTGACCTGACCCTATCTGTGACTTTCAATGTGGCACACGTGTTCCCCGTATGCCTGGTGACCTCGACCTACTCGTCTCCCCGTCCCTCCAACGCATGCCCAGCAGGCGCCCGCCACCCAGCCAGACGCCAGTCCGCTCTGGAGCGCGCAGCGGCCCGTCGGCAGCTGTTGCAGGCCCAGTCACCAGCTGCAAAGCAGGCGGTGCTCAAGCCCAACGACGCGCTGCTGCCACAGATGAAGAGCATGGAGCTTGTGAGCGCGAGTGATGCGTGGGAAATCGCCCGCAAGTTGCCCCAACAAAAGGTCACCGTGTGCGTCATCGACTCTGGTGAGTCTGGTAACATTCAATGGGCGGCGGCAATGCGCGAGGTTGGGTGCGCGTGCAAGAGCCCTTCTTTTATCACACCGGACGAAGGCGCTGCGTGATGCCTGTCGGCCGCTAAAGCTCCTCCCGCTTCCACTGCTACTTGCAGGCCTGGATGCTGCCCACCCCGACCTGAAGCCCAATGTGCACCCGCTGGTGGGCTACAACGCAATCACCGGCGCTACGGGCGCTGCGGCAGTATACGACGGAGTGGGGCACGGCACGCACTGTGCCGGTGCAATTGCGGGAGTTCAGTCCAACGGCATCGGCGTTAGCGGCATTGCGCCCAACACCACGGTGGGTGTGGCAACACAAGGAGCCGAGCAGGAGCAGCTGCTGTTGTTTGCATCATCGGCGCGGCCACGCATGGTGCCAGCAGGGTGGGGCAGCCGTTGCGCCACAGAAGCTCTCCTTTGACTTAAGGCTTGAGCTCACTGCCACTTTAGCTGCATTGGCGCTCACCGTGTGCCTTCTGCTTGGCTGCCGCAGATCCTGGCGTGCAAGGCCTTTGGCGACACGGTGCGGAAAGGGGCTTTACGGGGGTGCCGTCGCTGCTGGGGCGCTGGCCTGCCAACGTGCAGTTGGCGTGCACGCTGCCTGGTTATGGGCACCTGGCAGATCCGGCGCTGTAACGCAATGTGCTCCGGCCCCTCCTCGCTGTGCCAGGGCAAGTACAAGCGCTCTGACCAGGTGGCCTGCCTCAACTGGTGCTGGAAGCAGGGCGCCAAAATCATGTCCATGAGCTTTGGAGACACGGTAAGCACCAATGCAAGCGCCCGCTTGCCTATTGCGCGTCTCTCAACATACGCACCCGCAACAACCGGCATATTGGGTTGCCAGCATGAAGATGCCTGGACGCTAAAGCACCCGCTCTGCTCCGGTTTGCAGGCGACCGTGGCAGCGGACAACAATGCCCGCAAGGCGGCCATGAGCGACCTGTCCAGCAAGGGTGAGAGCGACTGACCTTTGGGCTGGCTGGGTGGGGCAACAGCCTGGGTTGAAGGGACCAAGCCAGGGTACAGCGGCCCCCAGTCACCCTCCACCTCACCCCTGCGCTCTGCTGCAGGCGCCTTCTTTGCCATCGCTGCAGGGTGAGCAGCAGCGCCCGGTTGTTGGAGGCCCAGGCTTGCTTGAAGAGCCACGCACCTGGCCCGCCTGCTTCGGTTTGCACATGCTTGCTGCCGCAGCCTGCACCAGTTGGGAGGGAGAGCTTGTCACCTGCCATCGCTGTGCAGCAACTTCAACCTAGACACCGACAAAAAGGCTGTCTACCCGGCAGCTTTTGCCAAGGACGTCCCTGGCGCTCTGGCGGTGATGGCCATGCAGAACGACGGTGCGCTCCAGGCGCTTCTTGCTCCTCCGGCAAGCACAACGCACCCGACTCCCTAGTAGCGGACTTTGTCACCATGGCGTCTTTGTGCTGATGCAGGTGTCACCAAGCTGTCCTCTTCCAACTACGGCAAGACGAGTGTACAGGTGATTCAGAGTGTTAGGGGGGAGCCGCCTGTGCACCTGCCCCAAGCAACTATCCCAACTTGCCCTGCTCTAAAGAGCCGCCTGTTTTCGAGAGTGGATGTTTGCAACTCGCGCCTGAACCGCACCTTCCACACATGGGTGCCTTGCCATGCAGGTTGCCGCGCCGGGTTTCGTCCTCTCCACCATCCCAACACGGTCATCCCCGCTGCCGCTGGTGGCAATCAAGCCCCCTAGTGTGCCGGGTTTCTTTGAGATCGACGGCACCAGCCACGCCACGGTGCGCTGCTTTCACAGGCCCAAGTGATACAGTCTTGTGAAGCAGCTGAGCGGGGTTTCCGCTGAGCCTGCTGCTCATGCCTGCTCTGCATGCAGGTGCTGCCGCCTCCCGCTGGCCGTCGGCGCAGTGGTGCCTTATCCGCTGCTGCCCCGCCCACCATGCCTGTTGATCTACCCTGCTGCCGACCACCCACCACTCGCCACTGTAGCCAGTTGTAGCGGGCATTGCTTCGCTGATTATGAGCGTCACTCAAGGCAAGCTGACCGGCGCTCAGATCGCGAGCATCATCAAGGCCACAGTGGACAAGAAGCCAGAGCTTGCGGACAAGTGCAGCTCCGGGGTGCGGGTTTGCTGTGGGCTTGAGCAAGTCCCAGGATGCATCATTCAATGTACATTGCACGTGCCACACCCAGCACCCCAGAGGCAGATGGCGCATGCGGAGCCTGCTGCAGGTGCGTCTACTGCGGATGCACACCGGTGGCGCCAATTTCACCTGTGCCGCCTCCATTACGTTGCAGGGCACAGTAAATGCCCGTCTATGGCGCTTCCCCCCTCCCCGCGCACCGGGCACGGCTGAGGCGGCGGTGGCGCAGCTGGTGGGCTCCCTTGCCCTCCCAGCGCTGGCAGCAGCAGCTGAGAGGGCAGCGCAGCTAGCGAGCGTGGCCCCCGGCAGCGAGGCGGTGGTGGCCGCCTGCGAGGAGGTGGCCAGGCGCCGCTGCATGCTAGTTGCTGATGCGTGCCGGTCAGCTGGTGTACGGCCCGCCCATGAGCGCCGCGCCCGCCCACGGGGCAGCGTCAGCAGCCTCCCAGCGGACGTTGTGGAGCGCTTTGGGTTGCGGCGGCTCCAGGCAGCGAAGCGGCACGCAGCGCGGCACCAGCGTGGCAGCCGGGCGCATGTGGAGGCGCGCAGGCTCTGGCAGCAGGCGGTGCGCCGAGCACACCAGGCTGTGCGGATGAGCGGGCTGTGCGGCTAGAGCAGCATTTCTGCAGGAGCATGACTCAGCCGGCTTTCATCAAGCCTGGCGTGGCCCAAGGGAGCCTGTGCCTAGCCTAGTGCTCGCGGACCCAGACGGTGTGCAGGCGTACTTTGAGAGCCTACTCACCGACCCCACAGACCCTGGCCCAGCCCCCCATTTGCAGGTGGAGGCCGACGCCCAGGGCGGGCCCCACCTGTTAGAGCATGGCCGTGCGATGCGGCCCGCCAGTAGGCCGCCTGCTGAGGGACGTGTGCCTGCCCTGTCTGGGGAGCATGCGGTGCCAGCAACGGCGGCGTCGGCGGCGGCAGTCGGCGGGGCCCTGCCCGCTCCCGGCGGGGCGGGGCCCCTGCCCCAGCGGCCGTCAGCGGCGGCAGGA
>RRZL01000080.1:4400964-4527572 GCA_006782975.1 Chlorella sp. Dachan | reverse complement strand
TGCTCACCATTCCCCCAGCTCTCTCGCGGTCTAGCACAGCCACCAGCGGTCACCTGTCACCTGCCATTGCTCGAGAAACGTTGCTTACCCTTGCGACTATCTGCCAGTGACCCGTGCCAGCTGTTCGCCACCGGCCGTTCTAGCCCGCTTGCCCTGCTCCCCTGTTTGCCCCTGTTGCAGCCACCCAGCCCGCCAGCGGTACCAGGTTGTTTTGTCTGCTCAATTTGCGCGTTTGTTTGCCTGTTAGTTTGCGGTGCCGGGCGCGCCCTCCTGATTTGCATGGGGTTGTCCCTACCCATGCCAGTCGGGCCGCCTAGTCTCGAGTGCACCGGTTTGCCTTCCCCTCCTCCCCCACCTGTCTGTTTAGTGGCCCAGATCCCTTTTTTCCCCCGGCCGTGTGGGCCACCCGGGGGCCTGTCATCGTACTGTTCGATTCAGACAGGTGTAAAGCCAGCCAGCCATGCCGTCAAAGCGGTGACAGCTGCGCTGAAGCAGGCGGGCATTGCACTGCCGGCCCGGGCGGCCAGGGCTGCAGCACCACTGCGGGCCATGAAGGCCCCCAAGGCCGCCGTCGCCCCCCGTCCCGCAGCGGTGCTGCCGCCTGGAGAGCAGCGCGACTGTAAGCTGGAGCAGGGTGGGCGGGTGGCGTGCATGCATTGGTGACAAGCAAGAGTGAGGGCAGGCAAAACAGAGAGGACTGCAGACCCGTCCAGTTGTGCATGCCCCGGCAGCTCATGTCATGCTGCCCGTGCTTGGGCGTCCCTTGGCTGCTTGCAGACGACGCGCTGTGGAGCTTCTGGCTGGACATGAACTGGTGAATGGCCCGCTGGTTCTTGGTGTTGTTCTAAAGGACATATGGCATCTGCTCAAGGTGGGCCTCTCGGCTTCCATGTTTCACATGCGTCCTCTGTCTGTCCACCTTTGTTTTCCTGCTTGAAGGTGGCCGGCTGACCTGCAGGCGTCCTGGACAGCCAAGGGCTCCACCCCGTGCGGCAGCCCCGGCTGGAAGTACGTGACGTGTGCCACCATTGGCGGCCAGAAACGCGTGACCGCCATGTGAGCCGGCGGCACCGTTGCGGTGGCACGCCACGGCCCTGTCCTGCTCGCACAGGGGTGACCGCCATGCGAAGTGCGTTGCCCCTTCTGCTGGGTGACTTGTGAACTTGCGGTTGCTTATCTTCAGAGCCTGCCCGGCCCCCCACATTTGCAGCAGTGACTGCACATCACCTGCCCTGCCGCTTGCCGCTCCTGTGCAGCAACCTGGGCGGGGTGGACGTGCAGAGCATCCCCACCGCCAAGCTGGCCACAATGGACCAGCTGCAAACGCTCGATCTGCGCATCGACTGTGAGCAGGGGCCTGTTGTGGCCACCTGTGCCGCTCCTCCCTGCTGCCGCTGACGCTGCTGCTCCTTGGGCATTCGCTGCTCCGGCTATCCGGCTGCTCCAGCTGCCACCGACCCGTCAGCCACTCCCACACAGCGCTCGCCCCCTCCCCACACCCTCGCAGTGCTGTGGGACACTATTCCCGATGCTTGGATTGCGGCGGGCGCGTTCCCCTCCCTGAGAACCCTGGACATCTCCAACGCCTACCTGGACGGCTTCTCTCCCGCCTGGTTCAAAAAGGCCAAGGCGGGGGGCATGCCCAAGCTGGAGCGTTTCATCGCTCCCAACTGCCTCATCGACCTGAGTGAGTGGGTGGCCAGGAGTAGCGGAGTGGTGGGATGATACGTAGCACTGCTGGCACTGCTGGCATCTGGGTGGACAGGCATGGCCGGGGGCTGTGGTTAGAGCAGACGCGCAGCGTGCCCCCACCCTTCCTTAACCATGGAGGTGCCTTTCGTGCGCTGCCTTTTGCGCATGCGCTTTCAGCGCGGCCCACCATCCAACCTCAGCCCTGCTCCTGTCCCTCCTCTATCTCTTGCGTCACACGGCCAGGCCCCCTGCCCGACCAGTTGGGCTTCCTGGACTCCTTGAAGCTGCTCAACATCTCCGCCGGCCTCTGGAACTCAGCTGCCTTCCCCGCCAGCTGGGCACGAGCCGGCGTGTTCCCAAACCTGGAAGTGATGGATACGCGGTGGAGCTGGCTGCTGGGAGGTGAGCACTCAGGATTGAGCCGCTTTCGAAAGCCACGGCAGCATTGAGCGCGACTGCGTATGGGGGGCAGGTGGCGGGTGGAGCGTGGGCCAGCTGGGCGGCAGGGGTGCCATCGCATGTACGGTGTGTATGCGGCTGGGTGACACAGAACTGCCATTCGTTCAACGCCAGGCGCGCTGCCCGCGGCCTGGGGCGCCTCCATGACCAAGTTGCAGCGCCTGCTGCTGGCGGACTGCATGCTTGAGGGGGCGCTGCCGGCGGCATGGAACGCGCCCAAGTGGCGCGCCATCCAGGTGGGGTGGGGCGGGCATGGAGGCAACGGTCACCGCAATGCAGGGGGTGGGTAGTGAGGAGGGATGCGCTGTCTGCTTGCCACTCCTGTCAAGCACCCCGCCGTGCACGCCACTCCCGCCGTACTGGGCAAGCGCGCACCGCACTCACCACCTTCACCCGCCATGCCATGCAGGAAATCGACCTGTCCACAAACCTGGTTACCAACCTGCTGGGCGGGTGGGCCTCCCTTAAGACCCTCACCCGCCTCGACCTGGGGGACAACATGATCGAAGGTGGGCCTAAATGGCTGCTTCAGGGGCACTGCACTGCATCTTGCTCCCTCAAAGCTGGCAAGCTCAAGGCTTTGTACGCGCGCTGCACGTGCCTGCCCTCGCAACGGTGCCCACCTGGATCCAAGCGCTCTGGCTGCCGCTGCTGCCGCTGCAGGCGCGCTGCCGGCGGCGTGGAAACAGGCGGGCGTGTTCCCTGCCCTGCGCTACCTGGACCTGAGCAACAACCTCCTTGACGACACGCTGCCGGCGGGCTGGGGCCAGGCGCTGAAGAAGCTGGAGACGCTAGATCTGGGTGACAACGTGTTCTGTGAGTGCTGGGAGGGCTGTGCAGTGCGGTTGCAAGCATGGCAGTTGTTCAGGTGACAATAGCCTGCGGCGGCCGAGGCAAGGTTTGGGATGCGGAAGTGTGTGGCGGTGGGGTGCTGAAGACCGCCGGCTGGAGGAAAGGATGCCCCTCCTCTCTCGTCCAGGCTGCTGCTGCTGACTCTGCAATAACAGGCTTGTACTGCCCTGCCTCGCCTGCCCGCAGACGACGCCATCCCTGCCGCCTGGGGCGCGGCTGGCGCCTTCCCGGTGCTGACCTATCTCAACCTCAGGGCCAATGCGCTGTGGGACGTGCTGCCCGCAAGCTGGGCCGGAGCGGCGGCATTCCCCAAGGTGTGACCGGGTCTGGGTGCAGCTTGACAGAGCAGCACCAGATAGGGCGCACCCCAGCTGCAGGTTGGCTGTGCATGCTGCCTGCAGGCGCTTGCACCCCCTGAAGCCACACACCAAGCCTACTTGGCGTGCCTGCTCCGCTCTGCTCCCTCTTGCTAACCTGCAGCTGGCCTTCCTGCGCCTGTCCTACAACCTGCTCGACGGCGCCTGGCCGGCCGCCTGGGCGAACCCGACAGGCTTCAAACAGCTCCAGCGCGTGTGAGTGCTGGTGCAGAGTTGCCCACTGGCGTTTGTGTGCCAGCGCATCACCTGCGCTGTGTGTACAGTTTGCAGCCGCCCAACTGGTTGGCAATGGCTCCCAAGCTGCTCTGCTCACTGGGCACTCGAGGTGCCCTTTCGCACGGCTGCTGCCCCGTAACGTCCTTCCTCGCCTGCTCCCTGTCCGCTTGTGCAGTGAGCTGTACCCCGGCAACGCCTGCATGTGGGGGCCCGGCACAACCGGGGCCTTCCCACCCACGCAAAAGTACGTGGTGCTCGGCTGGGACTTTGCCCCGTACGTCGTCACCGCCATGCCGCCCCAGAAGGCAGTCAACACGACCACCTGCGACAGCCTCAACCCGGCGGCGCCTGGGGGCGCACGCCGCCGCCGCCGAAGCGCCTGAGCTGGCGATGCTGGTTCTATCCATATGCAATGCGGACCTTCAGACCACGTCCCTCGGCCAATGCGGCCAATGCACATTCAGTCACTTTCTCACCGCACATCCGTTTGATTAAGCCAACCTTGTGCTTTGCTCCAGTCAGCTTATCTGCCTCTACTCTTGCCCTTTGCACAACACTTGCGATTGATGCGCTGGCCATCAATGCCGTCTTGCAAGTTGGCACAACAAATCCGTTCGGGAGGCACCACACCGACTTATTCCCCCGGGGAAATCTGCCTGGCCATGCCTGTGCAGCTGCTGAGGAGACGTGTCCTCCACGCACCCGGCTGAATGTGAGAACTCAAATGAACATTGAGTTCAGGGTCGCCTCGCTGGCGCACCTGCACACAGTCCACTGGCAGAGCGAGGGCTGCCCTGCCTCCACCCAGATCCCAGACGTCTCCCGGCGCCTTTCGCACAGCCCTCTCTCGCACAACTCCAGCGCCGGCTTGGGGACGCAGAATCACCACCAGCAACACAGGGCGAGGCCCTCGTTTTTTAATGACGCACATTGTTGGTGAGACTGCTGTGCTTTCGTTTGCCTTCCTGAAGCACCACATACCCAAATGAGCATGGTGTATTACTGCTAGTAGTGATTTAAAAGGCGGGCGGCTCAACAGTTTGAGGCGGCGGCAGGCCTGCCAGTCGCCGCTCAGCGCCCGCAGCGCGCCAATGCAATCGTGGGGCCTTTCTGCCCCTTTCGCTCCATGGTTCGTTTCCCGCTTGTAATTAATACTGGCAGCAGGGGCCAAGCGGCTGAGATCACGCGCAGCGCCGCCCGCAAGACGGTCGCCAGCCGCAAGGAGCAGCCGCAATGCCCGGCTGCTGCAGCCGCGCATCGGCCTGCAGCACCTCCACAAATGTAGCAGCGCGCGCCGCAGCGCACCGCCGCCCGCGGGCAGCAGTGGCGGCGGCGGCGGCAGGCAGGGAGGGCAGTGCCGCTGCCGCCCATGCCGAGGCAGCAGCAGCAGCTTCGGGGCGCGACGCGCGCCGCAAAGTAGCTGTGCTAGGAGGTGCGGGGACGGTGATCTTGAGGGCAACTGGGAGATGGTTTCTGGGAGATGGTTGCTGCGGCGGCAGCTGCGGCGGCTGCGGTTGTAAGGGCGCTTCATGCTGCAGCGTGCATTGCACAGAATCCTCAACTTGCCTGCCCCTCTTTTGCAGGAGAGGACTTTATCCTGTCCCAGCGCAGCGGAGTGGAGGAGGAGCTGTTTAAAGGAGATGTGCTGGGAGTGGATGCCGATGTGCGGATGGGGGGGCAGGCTGGGCTGTGTTTGATGTGGTACGTCTCACGTGCAGGGTTTGGTATCACATGTGCATCGCCCGCCGACCCGCTACATGCTGACGGGTTCAAGACTTACGTCTCCACTTCTCCTTTCCTCCACAGGTGGCGTCAGTGGAATACCGGCAGTCCCAGCTGCGCTCGTTGTCCCACCTGCCCGTCGGGCTGGAGGCGCCCCCTCGCTTTCTGGAGCGGGTGGCGGTTCACTATGCCCGCAACCAGCTGGCTGGGCTGGGGGGGCTGCCTGGCCAGGTACCCTTGATATTAGGCATTTGGGGCCCAAAGGTGCGCACGTGTGGCGTTGCTTCCCTTGGTGACGCTGCATGGTGTTGGGGGTTCCCGGTTGCGCAGTCCCTGCTGCTGCCATGCGGCTGGCATGTTCGTGTGGACAGCTTGCCGCGCTGCACGTGCGTCCGCCAAAGGTAGATCCGCCCTTGTCCGCATCTCCCGGCAGGGTGCGGGCAACAACTTCACACTCTGGCTGTGCCTGCCTGCATGGCCCTGCTGCCAACCACCCATACACAATGCACCCCTGCCCCTTGCTCGCAGGGCGTGGGCAAGACGTTCACGCTGGAGCTGTGCCTACGCCGCATGGGCGTGCTGCCGGTCTGCCTGAGCGCTGGAGAGCTCGAGGACGAGTGGGCTGGAGAGCCGGGGCGGCGCCTGCGCGAGCGCTACGCCTTTGCAGGTGGGTGTCGGCGGGCGGTGAGTACGCCTGAAGTTTGTACGGGGAGGGAGGGTGGGCGGAGAGGCGGGGCGGCGCTTTTGCGTGTGCGACACTTTTGCTGGCCAGAGCAGTATCTTGGTCATCTGCGAGGGCTGGTTGCCCGCCCTTGTCTTCTGGGGCCACCCTGCATATGAGCAGAAGCTGAGTTGGCCGCTGCACACCGGCCACCCCGCCTCCTCTACTGTTGATACCAGTCGCAGCCCGGCACACCGAGGCCACTGGGGAGCCCGCCTGCCTGCCGCACCCCTGCAGTCATGGCATTACTGCTGCCTCCCTGGCTGCTCCTGTGTCCCATTCCTGCAGCTCGGCACACCGAGACCACTGGGGAGCCCACCTGCCTGCCTCACTTCCTCGCTGAATGGCGTGCTTTTCCTTTTCGCTCCATGGCGGTGTCGCAGCTCGACATACCTGGGAGCCCACTGGGGACCACTGGGGAGTCCACCTGCCTGGTGATCAGCGACACCTGGCCCCCCCACACGCTAACCGAACTCTGTCTGCCTGGCTCTGCCGCAGCTCGGCACACGGAGACCACTGGGGAGCCCACTTGCCTGGTGATCAGCGACTTGGATGCGGGAGCCGGCAACTTTAAGGACACACAGCGCACCGTGAACACGCAAAACCTGCAGGGTGAGCTGTGGCTGTGGATTGGAAGCTGCAGTGTGCAGGGAGCATGGCGGGCCCGTAAATACACGAAGCCTTACTGAGCCGCCTGTGTGTTGCCCAGGTTGGGGATGTGTGCGCAGGCACCTGTGTGCCACTCCCGCTCTTGTTTCTCACCACACTGAATCTGTCTACCTTGAAAACCTGCTCTGCTGCTGTGCTGCAGGCGAGCTCATGAACCTGTGCGACAACCCGCACTCGGTGTCTGTGGGCCAGGAGTGGGCGGCGGTGCGGCCCAGGGGCCGCGTGCCCATCTTTGTCACAGCCAACGACCTCACGCTCCTTTATGCGGTGAGACGAGGACATGTGTGTCGGGCGAGCAATGGTTGGTCCAATGCCCACCTTGGACGAGTGGGCCAGTCGCTGGCTGCCAGAACTGGCATCCTCCCATGTTGCTGTGCCCCCTTAGCTAGCATGCGCTCGCGTGCTCTTGGACTATTTCCGCAGCAGCTGGTGCGGGAGGGGCCATGGACAGGTGGTTGTTTGATCCCTCAATGTCACCCAGGTTGTCAGCGCACTTGAACGCGCCTCTGCCCCTCCCTTTGTTTGCAGCCGCTGGTGCGCGAGGGGCGCATGGACAAGTGGCTGTTTGAGCCGACCCGGGAGGAGATGGCGGGCATGCTGCGCCCGCTGTTTGCCCCACAGCTGGATGCCACAGAGGTGGATGCCCTGCTGGATGCCTTCCCAGCTCAGGTGAGCTTGCTGTTTGTTTGAGTGATGCCATCTGAGTTCACTGCAAGGTTGCTTCAGCCCGAGCGTGTGTGAGGGTGGATGCATGCTGCTTTGGAGCTGTCTTGCCACTTGGACTAATGCGGCTTCCATCACCTATTTGGTGATCTCTGACACTTCGAGTAACGTGGCTTCCGTTGTTTGGCGCAGCCGATGGACTTTTTTGGGGCAATCCGGTCACGGCTGGTGGACGATGCCGTGCGCCGCTGGCTGTCGGAGGAGGCTCGGGACGCCCAGGTGCGGCACGAGGGGTTGGTTTGCGTCCGTCTGCTTCGCATTTGTTAAGTTTGGCCTCCCTTTCACACGGCTCTGAAACCAGCTCAAGATGCCCAGCTGTGGCGCAATTGGCAGAGCATTCTACTCACGAGGCATCTATTTGGCTCATGCCATGCCATGCCATGCCCAGCGCATGCCATGCATTGCGCACACCATGCCATGCTGCACCGCGCAGCTGAAGCTGGGCCCTCCACCGCCCTCCTTGCCCTCTCAGGCCCTGGGCCGCGCCCTGCTGCGCGGCGCCGCGCCGCCTGTGCAGCCCGAGGCGTCCCTGCAAGCCGCCGTGGCGGCTGGTGCTGAGCTGGCAGCTGAGCAGCAGGCTGTGCTGGACATCCGGCTGTCTAGAGAGTACTACAAGGGCCTTGAAGACGATATTGAGAGGGCAGATGAGCGGCGGGAGCGCTGGCGGCAGGCGGCAGCTGAGCAGGCGGCCCGCCGCCGCACGGCAGCAGAGGCAGCTGAAGCGACACGCGCTGCGGCGGCAGCGGCGGCGTGGAAGGCGGCAGCTGAGAAGCGGGCGGCAGCGGAGCAGGCGGCGGCGGCGGCTGGTGATACGGCAGGCAGCCTGGCGGCAGCGGCAGCAGAGGCAGAGGAGGAGCAGCAGGAGGCGCAGCCGGCGGCGCCAGCCACGGCCAGCGGCTTGCGAGGCGTCACGCCGGATGAGTTGGCGGCGGGGCTGAAAACGCGGCAGCTGGTAGCGCTGGACGTGCGGGCGGCCCGCGAAGCAGAGTGGGGGCGCATCAAGGGTGCGAAACCAGCGCCATTTGTGGTGCTTAGCGGCAGCAGCCTGGCCCCTGAAGTGCGGCCCAGTCCGGGCTTCCTGGATGCAGCTCGAGCCGCGCTGGGCCCGCCCGAAGCATGCAGCGCCACGGTGGTGCTGTATGGCCCAGGTTCGGCACTCAGCAGCGAGACGAGCGAGCAGCTGGTCAGCAAGGAGAAGTTCGTAAGCATAGCGCCCAACGGTGTGGCCTCGGTGGATGGGCAGGACGTCGTGGCGGCGGCAGCGGAGGCACTGCAGGCAGCGGGCTACCCTGCCGGCCAGCTGGCGGAGCTGGTGGGCGGCTTCCGAGAGTGGGACTTGCAGGTGGGTGCTGCCGGTTGGGCTGTTTGTCAACTACAGCCGGTTGAGGTTTGTTGATCAGGGAGCAGGCATAGCAGGAGTGGACAGAGCAATGTGTTGCAGTGTGCAGGGAATCAGTGGTGTATCCAGCACTGACTGGCAGCCTATTTGCCCCTTCCTGCACCCGCCCCTTGCAGTACCGCCCCGACGGGCGGCGGCGCGCACGGGGCGCCTTCCGGGACAAGTCGAGCGGCGAACTCGAGTTCTGGACAGCCAGCAACTGAGAGAGGGCACTGTTTGTAACATTTATTGGTCGATGACCACCTGCCAGCGTTGGAGGGGCAGCACTCGAGCTGGTAGAGCGAGCAGCCATCAAGCAGGAGATGCAGGAGATGGCGCCGCCACCGCAGGGTGATAAGCAGGCGCCACCGACCGGTCTGTCGAGCGCTCCGCACTTTGAGCGCAAACCCAAAGCCGCTAGCGTCGAGACAGTGGCGGTGGGGAGCCTTGGTCGCGGCGGGGAACGGCAGGATGGGCGCCGCCGGCCCTTAGGCGCCCACTGTGAGTCGCCCTTAGCAAGTAGTGTGCGCGGTTGAGCGGGGCGCGATTACCCAGGGTGCTCGCCGTCGCCGCCGCCAGCCGTCTGCGGCTGGGCTGCTGCACCAGCTGTGCACACCCGCAACCCCATGCCCTTCTCGATCTGTCTCGTGTCATCTTGTTGCCTTTACCTCCTGTGCAGCCTTCAGCGAGCAGCTATGCGGGTGCTGACACACCGGCACCGGCGGCAGCGATCGCACGGCGCCGTGGCGGCGGGGCTGTCGCTGCTCGGCCTGCTGGTGCTGCTGGCCCTGATGCTGCGCCAGCACAGCCGGGTGCTGAAAGCCACAGAGGCCTCAGAGCCCAGTGCCTCTGACCGCAGCCTGTTTGGCGGCGGCGTGGAGCAAGCTGCGGCAGCGGGCAGCGGGCGGCAGCAGCTGCCGCACCAGGTGGCAGAACAGCAGCAGCTGCGGCCGGGGCAGCAGGCAGATGCGCTGGCATCCATTCGCGGCGCGCCGCTGGCGTTTGTCAGCTTTGCAAACGGTGAGGGCCGCACAGGCGGGCAGCTGCCAGCAGGGCAGCGCAGCTGAGTTGCATGCTGTGCTTGACAAGCAGGTTGCAGTTTGCACATCCCTGTGCCGGCCAACAAGTTGGGAAAAACACCTCCCACCCTGCCGCCTCCTCCCTCCGCAGGCGCGTTCCGTGACATGCTGCTCAACTGGGTGCTGTCGGTGCAGCGCCTGGGGCTGCCGTTTGTGGTGGGTGCGCTCGACGCCCGCATGGCGGCAGAGTGCGCTGCCAGAGGATGGCCCTATTTGGATGTCGGCGCTCTGGTGAACGGCCAGGAGACAGCGTTTCGCACCAACTTCAGCACGTTTCGCAACATGGGGGCCACCAAGGTGGGTGCTGGGCGCGGCTGGCACCCGGCGCTGCTTGCCTGGAGGGCTGGGCTGCAGCGCTTGGCCGTTCAACTTGCTGCAGCCGGCCAGCGGCTGCATGTTAAAAATGGTGCTGCGGTCCATCCAGAGTGCTGCTCACTAACACCGTGCCAGTTTTGCTCACGCATCGCCACAGGTCCAGCTGGTGCTGACAATGCTGGAGGAGCTGCACGTGCAGACAGTGATGGTCTCAGACTCGGGTGCGGCTCAGCGCTCATAGCGTGGGCCCGGCGCTTTTGCCTTCCACTGTTACACGGACAGGGGATCTGCGACAGGCCGAACACGCAGCTTTTTCCACATGGGGTGCCCAGCTGCTGCCGCAAGCAGCCGAGCAGATGCAAATGCCAGCCACCCCGCCACGTGCCCGCCTCCCTGCCCTCCGTGCCTCCAACCTTGCACATGTCATTGTTTGTTTGTTTCGCAGACACCAGCTGGGTGCGGGACCCTTTCGAGTACCTGGCTCGCTTCCCCACCGCCGACTTTTTCATCTCAACCGACTGCCTGTCTGCGGCGGTGGAGGAGGAATGGCAGCCTCGCCACAACCAGCCGCGCTGCGGGCACATTCCGGGGAATGGCTGGGGCCGTGCTTTCAATACGGGTGCGAGCAGAGGTGGTGGGCAGCTGGCTGGGTGGAGGGTGCTGAGCTGGGCAGCCTTTATTTTGGCGCTGTGGAGCGGGTGGTGTCCCCGTCCGCTGCCACAAAGGTGGAAGGAGGCAGGATAGGGCCGGGACTTCCTCTAGAACGAGCAGCCCTCACCGGTGCCCTGTTCTTGCAGGCATCTTTGCGGCTCGCAACTGCCCGGCCGCTAAGCGGCTGCTGGAGCAGTGGCGGGACCTGCTGCTGGATCCCAAGCACGCAACTGAGGTCAGGAGATGCACGGCTCTTGGGTTGGTGGATTCATGGGGGACAGAGTGGAGTGGAAGGGGCTGCTGCTGGGACTCAAGGAATCAACTGAGATGCGTTTTGGCCCCGGCATGGTTGTCTGGTTGGCGGCATGCCTGTTGGACTTGCAAGGCCGCCCATGCCACGGCTGACTGGGTGGCACGGTCTGGACCGTTGGGAACACATCGCTACTGGGCTTGTGTACATCAAGCACCACTCACTCAACCCGCAAACTGCCCCCCGGCTTCACAGAAGCGTGCCAGCGTGGCAGGCACGACTGTGACACTTGGAATTACCGACCAGCTGGCAATGCATCACCTTTTAGAGGAGGGAGTGGGGCTCATAGAGGCCGCCCCAGACAACCCGCGCCTGCTGTGGCTACGCAACCACACGCTGCGCCTGCACACGCTGCACGTGCTGCGCTTCCCCAGCGGGCACGTCGCGTTTGTGCAGCGCCTGCCCCAGAGGCAAGCGTGGGTGGCTGTTGGGGGCGTGCTTGCCCTGGAGTGAGGCATCTCGCTGCTGGAGCGGCGCTGTCAAGCTTTGTGATGGGCAGCAAAAAGTGGCGGCAGCCAAAGCACCACCGCTGCACCCACACATGCACGTTGGTGCCCGCTGACCCTCCCCCTCGCTCCTCCCTGCCGCCTGCAGGCATGGCGTGGAGCCGTACGTGGTGCACGCCACCTTCCAGCGCTTCCCAGCTAGGCTGCATTCCGTCGGCAAGCGCGGGCGGTTCAGGTGCGGTGGGCGCTTTCCAGATGTGAGGCAAGCTGCGGAGCTGGGGCAGTTGGTGCCGGTTGGGTTGCCGATGTGGTTGCGCAATAGTGTGGTAGCACACCGACAGCCACCTCCCACTCTGGCCCTGCCAGCAGTGCAGCCACACGTTTGTACCTCACATGTCACGGCACACACCGCTGTTGATCCACATGTGCAGGGAGTTTGGGCTGTGGCACCTGGATGAGGAAAGCCCTGGTTACTATGCAGCTCCCGGCGCCCGCTACCTCACCTATGACAACAATGTGCGGCAGGTGGTGGACCAGGTGGGTGCACTTTTACTCTTCAGTTAGTATCACTCAATGGTCTGCCGCATCAACATACGATAATGATGTGCGGCGGGTGGTTGGCCAGGTGAGGCATCTTGGTCCCGGACCCTTGAACTGGGCTTTGGTGTGGCAGTGGCGCCTGCTCATTGCCGCAGTGTGTTGCAAACTCTGAAGAGGAGGGCAGAAGCACGGCACCCACAACACTGCCACCACCTGGTCTGCACGCGCTGCAGGTGGCTGCCCAGCGGTACAAGGACGGGGGCATGCCGGTGCTGTACAAGCACATGATCGCCATTGCCTACCAGGTGGCCCAGTTCAGGTGCACTGGGAGGGAAGCGTGGGGACCAGCATGCGTCGTGCTGCTGGGAAGGCAGGGCGGCGCCTTGTGTGGCAACCGGATCCCCTTCCACCTGCCTGCCTTTGGTCGGTCTCGGAAACGCGTTGCCAGGCAAGCCACACGCCCACACGGCCTGCACAGCATCTCAGCCCCTGCCGTGCACCCCTGTGTGCAGGGATGCACTGGCGGCGGCCACCATGCTCAACCGAACGCTGGTTCTGCCAAGCTCCTGGTGCTGGTGCGAGCCTGGTTTTGATGGGGGCTGGCTTTTGAAGGGGGCTTGCTTTTGCAGCGGGCTGGTTAATGATGGGGTTTCCTGGGGGGCTGGCGTTGGGCCACTGCTGTGCTGCGCCTGCCGCGGCCTTGCCTGCGCTCCGACTGCGCCTCTCCCCGATGGTGCATCTGCAGGTGTGACATGGACTGGGTCCCCGACGTGCTGGAGCACTGCAAAATAAAGTGAGTGAGCTTCTGACTCGGAGAGGTGCCCTCGTGGCTCCGGCATGCCTTCGTATATCAACTCAACCGACCCTGACAATGTTCCTCTTTGGCGCTCGCAGGGGCACCGACACGCAGCTACCGTTTGAGTGCCCTGCCGATTTCGTGTTCCACATCCCCCTCATGGACGCCAAGGGAGTGCCGTACCGGGTACCCAACTTCCTGCAGCAGCCCCAGGTGGGCACCCAGCCGTGCTGGCCCACAGCAGGCCGACACGCTGCGTTGCGGGTGTCAAGCAAAGGCCCGTCACCGGAACTGCGCGTGCCTCAGAACCCCCACTCGGCCGCCCGTGCAGAGCAGCGCATGCATGCCTGGAATGCCAGCTGTTCGATCTAGCATGCCCACCCCCCTTTCCCATACTCAGGTGCCGGATTCCGTGCGGCGCTCGCAAGCCGAGGTGCCGATACTGCCAGCCAAGCCAGCAGCGACGAGCGGAGCTGGCGCGGTGCTGTGGCCCCGCATCAGTGATGCAGAGCTACTGCAGGCGCTGGCGCCGGTGCAGCAGGTTGCAGTGCTGGCGCTCAGGTGGGCCGGGGGTTGCCCAAACTGCCTTGTACTGTGCTGCAGGGCATGCTGCTGGATGCACGAGTCAGGCGATTTGCCACTCTGCTCTGCAACGTGCACAGCGGCAAGAACGATGTGCAGCCCAGTTCACGTTGCGGGACGTTCCTGGCCTACTCTGCCCCGCCGCCCACCCTGCCGCAGGGGCATGCAGCCGGGGCTTCTGGACGGGTTCAGCAGCGCCCAGCAGGCGCACACCTTTGACGCCATGTTTCAGGACATTACCAACGACGAGTTTTACTGGTGGGCTTGGCTGTGTTATGCATCTGTGCAGCCTGCAACTGTTGCGGACGAGTCATTTGGTACAGCTAGCAATCATCATGGGAAGGAGGGCAGCGTGCGCTGGCACAGCACCCATCTCGCTACCTCAGCGGTCACACTGCCCTCGTGCCGCATTTTCTGCTGGTTGTACACTGCAGGTGCTGCGCAGCGGTGGGCAACCCGCTCTGGTCCAGCTTTCTATATGCCCGCCCCAGGCCGTTTGCCAGTGAGTGGCTTTGTGGAGCCTGACTTAATGGCTGTGTGCAAATCTGTTCTTCATGTGGCGCTGTGCCTCGCAGCACCAGACGCATGAAACACTCGTAACCCACTTCCGCTGCATGGCCTGCAGGCGGGTACATGCCATGGGAGGCTCCCACACTGCAAGCACCGCAATGGTGCGATGCAAACATGGACGAGCGCAATGCAGGCTACCGAAGGTTTGCGAACCACCCGTGCTCGTTCCTGCGCAACGCCACGGCGGCGGCCATTGCCGCGACCATTTCCTAGCTGTCTTCAAACTGTCTGGCACTGAGCGTGATTGTTTGATTCTGAGTGTAGTGACTTTAACGCAATCCTTGCAAATTGGTGTGAAGAGGCGGGCGGGGCAGGCTGGGATGGGACTGTGGGCAGCCCGCAGCACGGCAGGGCGGTGCAGGCGCCGCGTCGACATGCGGCCAGCTGCTGCCGTCTGCTGGCGTCGCGCAGTCGTGTCTGGGTGCCGTGTACGTGCGATCTGCCAGCCAAAGCCCTCTCCTAGCCCGTCAGCCGCTCAGAGCTCGCGGCCAAAACTTTGCTCGCGTTTGCAGGCGGTGCCAGGGCGGGCCGGCGGTGCAGCATGTCGGGGTGAGCGAGCCTGACCATCTCGCAGCCCTGCACGCTCGGGCTGTTCGCTCGTGGAGTCCCACTTGCCGAGCGCCCCTTGCGGCCCTCCAGCCCGCTGATCGTTTGCGCACGACTTTCCACTGCGCCGATGTCGCCAGCGCCGGCCGCATCTTAGAGGAGGGACAGCCCGCCGCCGCCGCCGCCCACACTCTTCCACCGCTCCCTCCCTCGCTCTTCCCTCCCTGCAGCGGGGCCAAGGCCCCCGGCCCGGGGGCGAGCCAGGGCGCCGGCGATGTCAAGGCGGTGAGGGCGCAGCTGGAGCTGATGGAGCAGGATTCCACACGCGTGTCAGCACCCGACTGGACGGCGCCCTTCACCAGCCTGGAGGATGCAGTGGACCGCCTGCTGCCATATCACGTGAGCCTGTACATTCTGGCTGTTGGCGGCGGGCCCACAGGATCGTGTGGAGTGTGGCAGCGGGAGAATGCACGGCGTGCAGTGCACAGCAGTGCCTGTGAAGGGGGCTGCGGGATGGGGCGCAGTGGCGTGCCGCCGGGTGCAGCCCATGCCCTCTCCTGAGCCAACACGGCTGCACCGCCCCGCTCCTCGCGCACACGCCCGCTTTGCAGGAGCCGCGGCAGTGTTCAGTGTACTTCTGGGCTGTGTGCCTCGTGGCTTCCGTATCCACCCCAACTGCCCCACTGCCGCAGATGTTCGGTGCGGAAGACCCGGCAGAGACTGACGCTCGGGAGGCAGAGGGCGCCCCAAACGGCGCGGGCCGCCTGGCCACCTCACGGCACGAGGCGTGGCAGGACCATGTGATGCACCGGGTCAACGAATTTGGCGCGGGGCTGGTCATGCTAGATAAGCGCATCCGCAAGGCGGAGGCGGAGGCGCTCCAGCGCAGCCAGCTGCCGCTGCTCATGCTGCAGAGCTACGCCACGGCGGAGGCCCAGGCGCTGGGTGCTGGGGAGGTGCAGCGGCGGCTCAAGGCAGATCAGGACAAAAAGGCGGCGGTGCTGCGGGCACAGCAGGAGGAGGCTCGGCGGCAGCAGGAGGCGCTAGAGGCGCAGCAGCGGCAGCAGCAGTCCATGACAGAGCGGCTGCAGCAGCAGCAGGCCATGGCGGCCGCTGCGCAGCAAAAGGCGGCCCAGCAGCAGCAACAGCAGCAGCAGCAGCAGCAGCAGGCGGCGGCGGCGGCGGCGGCGGCGCAACAGCAGCGACAGCAGGGCATGGCGGCAAGCTTGGGGATGGCGCCGCGGCAGCAGATGCAGCCGCAGATGCCCGCCGTGGCACAGCAGGCGGCGCAGCAGCCGCCGGGCTTGCAGCAGCCGCCCCACATGATGCCGCAGCAGCCCATGCAGCAGCAGCAGCAGCAGCGGCCGCCAGGGTATGGCATGGCACCGCCTGGTGCCGGCATGGCACCGCAGCAGCGGCCGGCGCAGGCGCCGGGGCAGGCGCAGCAGCAGGCAGCCAAGCCAAGCAAGGCGGATCTGCTGGCAGCCATGAAAGCCAAGATCACGCAGCGGAAATAAGCGCCCTGTCTGCTCTGCTTGGTGCATTGGTTCGTGTGCCTGGTCTGCTAGCTGCCATGCCGACCCACGTTGTCTCACAGTCAACACTGCTATCGCTTGTACTCACTTGCAAACCTGCCAACATTGCAATCAAGGAGAGGAGTTCCATCCCACGACATTTGCCGGCCATGAAGTTAATCAGTGAGAAGGGCGTCAGACTGTGTGCGCGGCGGCGCTGGCGGCTGGCCGGCGGCCTCAAATGCTACAAGGAATTCGGAGGTGGATTCCTATGCAAAGTTCGATCAGTCTATCTCCTCGATCACGACTCGCGGCGGCTCTGGCCGCGGCAGCGGCAGTGCCTCGCCGCCCAGCAGCTGCCCCGCCGCCGCCTCCTGGCCGCCCTCGCCGCCCTCCTGCGGCGCCGGCTCAAAGCCGTCTGCCAGGAACAGCTCCGCTGTGGCTTCCATGCAGGCGCAGACTGTCCGGTTCTCCTCCAGCTCGTATCTGCGATGAGAAGCACGAAAAGTTCGGCTTCAAAGGGGTTGAGCCTGGGATGATGCAGGGTGTGCACAGTTGGGATTCGCAGGGGTTGAGGGGGGATGATGTCGAGTGCGCAGAGTTGCGGGTGGGGCAGCTCAGCGCAGCGGCGCAACCGGCGACCCCCGGGCTCGCATCGCGGCACCAGCAGCGGCACGCTAAACCACGCGCTCTGCCTGCGCAGCTCCCTCCACGCACCCCACCACTGGCAAGCAGTAGGCAGGCGTGGGGGGACGGAGCACGTTTAAAGCACGCACCCTTTCTGCAGTAGCGTGGGTGCATCCGCCTTCCACAGCTGCTTGCGGGCGTCGTCCACTCGCGCCAGGCACAGCACCGCTTCAGCCAGAGACTCGCGCACGCTCTCATCCTCCTCCTTGCTGGAAATGCCGCACAGCACGTCCAGAACCAGCGCCAGCGCCTGCGGAGGGCCGGGTGAAGCGGCGGGTGGGCAGGCGGTTGTGCAGGCGGTTGAGCAGGCAGTTGTGTAGTGGCCTGAAGCAGGGAAGGCCCACCTGCTGCTGGTGCACAGCGTTCCTAGGCTCACGCTCCTAGACTTGTGCTCTTAGGGTCTCGCCCCCAGCCCTCACCTCGCCCTCCGCCGCAATGTCGACCGCCGTGCCGTCCGCCTCGCACGAGAAGCAGCAGTTTTTGATGGCGCCCGCGCAGCCGCGGCGGCGCAGCTCGCTGCCGCTGCGCAGCTGGGAGGCCAGGGCCTGCAGCAGGCCGCGCCCCGGCTGCAGCAGCAGGCGGCGCCCCGCCGCAAAGCGCGTGACGTTGGGCAGGATGGTGGCCACGTGCTCGTACATGTCTGCAGGGAAGGATTGGTTGTTGACAGCGAGTGCTGTGCTTGTGCGATTCATGGCCTATGCAGAGGCGTGGCCACACCACGTGTCGCACATGACTGAATCAGCAGGGCTGGAGACCCGAAGAGTGAGCTGCCAGTGCTGGGCACGACCACGGAGCGGCTCGCGCAACGGTGCAATGCGGTTAAGTTTCCATCATGCTGAAGCGAGTGCATGCAGCAGCGGGGCACGGGAAGAGGCTGGGCAGGCAGCCACAGACGCCCACCTTGCTCGCTGGGCGCCACGGGCAGCAGGAACAGCTTCAGCAGCACGGCCACGTTGAGGCCCTCTAGCGCGCCCTTGCCAACCTGCACGCGAAACGGGGTTGAGGGGGTGCAAGCGGGCAGTGAGCTGTGCAAGTTGGTGCGGGCCTGCCGGCAGCTTGCAAGTGACACACTTGGGCAGCTGCAAGCCTGGGCCTCCTCCCACCCAGCGGACGCCAGCAGCAGGCGGGCTGCATCCTTACGCAGTTGCCCAACAGCAGACAGCCTCAACAGCAGGCAGCCTAGACAGCAGGCAGGCTAGACAGCAGCCTAGCCTACCTGCAGCAGCGCCTCCGCGCCCGCCTCCAGGCTGGTCAGATTAGCCAGCAGCATGACCAGCAGGTCGTTGCGGCCCGGGCAGCTCTTCTCACGCACATAGTCCATGCATCGCCCCACCGCATTCAGTGCCAGCAGCTGCTCCTGCACCGCCGGCTCCTGTAGGGCGGAGCGGCACAGGGTGGGAGGGCAGCTCGGTGAGCGGGGTGGAGGGTGGAGGGAGGAGGGTGGCCCATTTCAATCAGCGCCCAGCTTCTTGCACCAGTCTTCGTGGCAGCGGCTGCACAGGGCCCAGCATGGCCCCTCCTGGTGTGGCGCCTGACCAGCGCCCCCGCCCCCCGCCCAACAACCGGGGGTGGGCCCCGACTTGCGACGAGATGACCCAGTGCCACCCCCACGGCTTGCCTGGTTGCAGCACATGGCCTGAACCTTCCCCTACTCAGCCAGAACAATGTCAAACCACGCACCTGCGACAGGTTAACCAGTGCCACCAGCGCGGCTCGCGAGGTGGCCTCTGCTGCCGGCACGAGGCGGAAGAGCGGCGGCAGCAGCTTGGCGGAGCGGCCTGCCAGCTTGGCAATGCCCTCTGGCGACCCCGTCAGCCCCTGCACCAGCTCCGCCGCGTGTTGCTTGATCTGGCAGGGGTAGGGGCCGTGCAGCGTGGCAGGTGGGGTGAGGAGGCAGAAAGGCAGAGGGCGCAGCTGCCGCCTGCACTGGCCACTTGAATGCTGGCTGCCGAGCGGGGCGCTGGCTGGCGCACCTGCGGCCGGCTGTCATCCAGGAAGGCGATCAGCTCGTCCAGCTCGTCCATGTTGGCGGCAGGCAAAGTCTGGAAGCTCGGTGCAGCTGCACGAGGAGGGCGAGGAGAGCCGGCCGTTGAGCGCAGGCAGCGGCAGGCTGGCGGCGGCAGCGGCGGCGTGGGGCGGCGGGCGGTGCACCGGGCCGTGCGGCGCCAATTCATATGCAACGCATGGTTGACATGCCTGGGAGGGTGCAGTTGCAGGGGAACGAGGGGCGCGGCAACCAAGACGGTCCGAGCGCCGGGTTGCGGGCAGCGCGCTGCTGCAAACAGACGATCGTGGGATGCTGGACACGAAGGGCGGGTCGGGGAGCGCTTTGACTGTCAAGTGCACTGCATGCACGCCAGGGATGGCATTGGCTGGCCGGCCTCCACAAGCGCCGCCCGCAGCCACCCGCATTGCACCACAAGCTTGACAAGATGGCNCGCCCGCGTGCAGCAGCAGCAGCCGCGGCTCGCGCCGCTCCGCGCAGCAGCCGTGGATGTGGCGGCGCTGGAGGCGGAGTCGCTGGCAGGCCTGACGGCCGCCAGCCCAGCAGCGGCAGTGGAGGCGGCGCCGACCCGGCGGCGGAAGACGTCGCGCCGCTTTGGCACGGAGCTGAGCAAGGTGCGGGGCTGGGGACTGGAATGGAGCGCACAATGCAGCTCCTGTGACGCATCCTCATTGCTGGTCTGTCCGCAGTGGGCCCGGCTGGCCGCCCGGCACGGCCCGTTGCGGCGGCACGCAGCCATGAGTGCATGGCCCAAGCAATGCGAGCCATGCCTCTAAGCTCTGGTGCCGCCCGCCTACCGCAGGTGCCTGGCAAGGAGGCCCCGCTGGGCCCCATGGATGCCATCAAGCTGGCGCTGGACACCGCGTCCGCCAAGTTCACGGAGACGGTGGAGGTGCGGCATGTACATTGCATTGGCTGGCAGGGCATTGGCATTGGCTCATGGATTTTCCACCCTCTTGGCATTGGCTCGCGGCATGGACTCATGGAGGCGCTGCAATTGCATGTGCAGCGACATGCGTCTGCAGCCTGCCCATCTTGTAGCAGTGCTGTGACGGCGTGCTGCACAACCCCATTCCTGCTCCTCCCAGGTGCACGCCAAGCTGAACATTGACCCCAAGTACACCGACCAGCAGCTGCGTGCCACTGTGTCGCTGCCCAAGGGCACCGGTGCGTGTCTTTGTTTCTCGCCTGACATGAACAGTGGCGAACCCCGTCCTCTATGGTTTTGCTGCTGGTGCTACACGGCGACTAGTTGAGGCTGCGGGCCGGCTGCGGATGTGGCTGTCAGTGCCCATATCATGCCAGCAGTCCACGCGCTGCTGTGTTGCATGCTTTTGCATTCAGTTGTTGAGCCGGCAGTGCGTGCGACTGGCCCTGCTGTGCGCCGCGCCCTGCGCCCCCGCCTCTCGCCATCTCCATTCACCCCAACCGCTTGGCACCCCCGGCCTGTGGTCTGCCGCAGGCAAGTCGCTGCGCGTGGCGGTTGTGTGCCAGGGAGAGAATGAGAAGCTGGCGCGCGAGGCGGGCGCCGACTTTGTGGGTGCTGAGGACCTGATTGAGACGATTGGCGGCGGCATGATGGACTTCGACAAGCTGGTGCGTTTGACCGTTGACTGTGTTGACTGTTGACTGGCCTGGGCGGGGTGTGGGTGTTTGAGGGCTGGGCTACCTGCGCAGCATGGTGGGCTGTGACAAGCTGGTGCGTTGACCGGCGACCGTTGACCGGCGGTCGACACAGCCGGGCGGTTTGTGGGTGCTTGAGGGGCAAAGCATGATGGATTTTGACATGCTGGTGGGCCCATTTTCTTTTTTCATTTCCTCAGGGCGCCTCGGCGGGTTTGTTTGGCAGCCGCGGCAGGCAGTGTGGGCCTTCTTTGCCAGCGAGTGCAGTGGCGGTTGCAGGGCTGCGGTCCGCGGACGCTGGCGGTTGAACATGCCCCGCTCAACTGCCCTGTCCCTGCCTCAGGTGGCCACCCCCGACATGATGCCCAAGCTGGCCAAGCTGGGCCGCGTGCTGGGCCCCCGCGGCCTCATGCCCAACCCCAAGGCCGGCACCGTGGCCACCGACGTCGCGGCGGTGAGTGGCAGTGTCGTGGCTGTGGGTGCTTGCTGAGTATTGCCGCGTATTGCGTGCCCAACCCCAAGGCCGGCGCCGTGGCCACTGACGTCGCTGCGGTGAGAGGCAGTGTGGTGGCTATTGTGTGTGCTGTGTGTTGCATCCATACGGTTTGAGGCTGAATCTTCGATTCCTTTCTTACCATTCCCTGACCTTGTTTTTCACATCGAAACCGCAGGCTGTGAAGGACTTCAAGGGCGGCAAGGTGGAGTACCGCGCCGACAAGGCCGGCAACGTGCACATTGGCTTCGGCAAGGTGGGTGCTGCCTGAACTGGAACTGACATGTGCTGAGCTCGAACTTGAAACGACGTTTGCGCTGAGACTTTTGCTCTGAGACACAGTTGAGTGTGGGGCTGCAGCTGCCGGCAACTTTTGCAGAGGTGGTTTTTGTGCATCACCGTCCATCTTGTGCAGGCCTCCTTCAACCCCGAGGACCTGCTGATCAACCTCAAGGCGGTGCAGGAGAGCATCGACGCTAACCGGCCAAGGTGGGTGGGGGCCGGCTGGGCTGCTTTGTTTGGGATGGGACGCCTGCCAGTCATGGTGGCACCTGAGGCTCGGCTGCGTCATTGGGAGGGCGTGCCTGCCAGGCATGCTGGCACCTGCTGAGTGATTGAGGCGCGCACAGCCAACATTAAAGCTGCACTCCCTCGTCCTGCCGCCGCCGCCTCCCTGTCCTGTTCCTCACCCCCTGCTGCGCCCTCTTCCTCGCCGTGTGCACCACCTCGTTCCATGTTTCGGTTCTCATATCCTGTCCAATCCCATCCCAAACTGCCACCTGCAGCGGCGCCAAGGGCGTGTACTGGAAGACGGTCACCGTGTGCACCACCATGGGCCCCGGCGTGCGCGTGCAGTACGGTGCGCTGCGCGACCTCAAGCTCGAGTAAAGCTTCTGAGGCGCTCCAGGCGAGCTGGCGCCCGGTCCGATTCGACTGGGCCGCCGGCGCCGCCCGCCAGTCTATCACCACACCCCATGCACACCGCTATGCTCTACCCTTCCCTCCTGCTGCCATTCGCTTCAATTGCTGCTCCGCTTCTTTCCGCCGGCTTAGCTTGTGTGGGTGTGCGGGGCCCGCCCCGGGCTGGTGCCGCGGTGCGGCCGCCCATTTTAGCGGCCGCCCCTCTCAGCTAGCGGTGCTGGCGAGCCCTCGGCGCAGCCGCCGCCCCCTGTAAGCCATATGCCAACACTCTGGGACCAGGCATCAGCGTAGAATGGCGGTGTTGCAGGAAGGCAAGTGTGCAGCAGCTCACGTGTGTGGTGCAAGGGTGGGAGCCGGACAAGCAGGACGGCTGCTCCTGAATAGTACCCACACTGGCGCCCCCCTCCCGAACGCCAGGCCTGTCACTCTGTGTGCCAACCCCGCCAACAGCATTGGTTACAGAGACAGGCTGAGAGCAGACGGAGCAGAGCGGCCACCGGGGGCCTCAGCAACCAGCAGAGAAGGGGGGAGGAAGGCCCTGCCGGCAGGCAGGTGCAGGTCAGCCGCTGCGCCGCTGCATGTGCCGCGCCGCGCCCGGCTCAGCCGGGCCTAGGAGGTGTATCGTGGCGCCAACCTTGCATTCGAGGGGCCGCCGTGCAGTGCAGCTGTTGTGCCAGCGGGTGTGGCCGGCTCGGCGCCCACAATCAAGCAGTTGTTCAGGAGGACTCCTTGGCAAAAGAGATGCCCTTCTCAATGGAAGCCCGCAGCTCAGGCATCATGGCCTGCGGTGAGGACAAGGGGAGGACAGGGGAGGAGGTGAGTTAGCTGGCAGCGCATGCACACTCGCTTGGCGGTGCAAGCAGCACTCGTTTGACGGTGCATGCAGCACTCATTTGACGGTGCATGCAGCACTTAGGTGGCGGTGCATGCAGCACTCAAGACATTGGTTGACAAATAGCAGCCCAGCGCACCTTGAGGCCCGCCTTCTCGTAGTCGTTCAGCTCACCCAGGCCGTAAATCTGCTCCACACCTGCGCAGTAGAATGGTGATTGAAACGTATGGTCAGACAGAGTAAGGCAGGTGCGTATGGGGCAGGTTCAGACAGCTGGCCCGGGGCTGCAACTGACCGGCTGGCTCGGCCAGGCGTGCTGACGCGGCCGGCCCTCGGCGCTGCCGCTGCCAGCAATGAACATGCAGCAATGAACAGGCAGGCTCACCGTTCTTGCCCAGCTTGACCTTGCTGCTGAAGAAGGGCACCTCGGTGATGCTGGAGGCCACGTACGTGCACTCCTGCAGTAATAAATTGATAAATATAAATGATATGAACATGGTGCATTGTCAGCGGATGGGCTCATCAGCAGCCAACAACCGGCTTGCAGGAGCAGCCACTTCACCAAGCCTGCACAGCAGCAGCAGCCACCGCCGCCACAGCAGCGGCAGCAGCAGCAGCAGCATCCTGCACAGCACCAGCAGCAGCAGCAGCAGGAGCCGGAGCAGCCTCAACACGCACCACGACATCGGGGTCGCCGTTGAGGCCGCGCAGGCAGGCGTCCGCAAACAGCGCGCCCGCGTACGCCATGGACAGGGTGGCGGAGCCCTGCACAACAGATGGGCGAGGGGAGGAGTTTGAGGGTGAGCTGACGGCCTTGCCCTGCACCACCTCTGTGCCGCCTGCTTGGCAGAAGGCAGCACCCAGCGACCCAACTATACGGGCACCCAAGGCTTCTAGCAAAGAGCAAAGCATCTCACCTTGCCGGCTTTGGCCTGCACCGCGTCGGTACCGCCCGCTTGGAAGAAAGCAGCTCAAGGATGCAACAACATTGTAACAAACAGCAGCTGACCTTGCCAGCCTTGGCCTGCACCACCTCGGTGCCGCCGTCCTGGGTGCGCTTGGTCAGGGCGTCAATGTCGGCGTCGCTCAGCTTGTTAGCGGCGTTGGGCACAGCCTGCAAAAGTTTGGGGCACATGGGGGCACACAACATTGAGACGGGCACAACACATTGAGAGTGGCAGGAGCCGCTCAGCTTGTTGGCGGCGTTGGGCACAGCCTGCAAATTTTGGGGCGCATGGGGCCCCAAAAAATTGAGAGCGCCGCTCAGCTTGTTGGCGGCGCTGGGCACGGCCTGCAAGTTTGAGAGCGCACAACATCATGGTGCAGAGACGGGCTTGCACGGACAGGGGGCAGGGCTAACCGCAGCTGCAGCATGCACGCATGGACCGATCGTGCACAGTGCCACAGGCAGCCCCAGAGCCACAGCACCTGGGAGAAGAGCGGCAGGATGGTGACGCCGGCGTGGCCGCCCACCACGGGCACGTCCACCTTGGACACATCCAGGCCCGCCTTCTCAGCAAAGAAGGTCTTGGCGCGCACCTAAACAGCGGAGAGAAGCTGAGTATGTGGGTGTTTGGGTGTTGTTGGGAGTAGCGACACTTCGTGCACGACCCAGTAGGGACCCCAGTGCAAGGCAGCGGAAGGCAGCCTCGCGTATTCCAGCGCGGCGCAGCGCAGCGTAGCGCGGCGTAGCACAGCGTAGCGCAGCACAGCGCACGCACCACGTCCAGGGTGGTCACGCCCAGCACGCGCTTCTCGTCGTACACGCCTGCGGGCAATCAGAGAACCATCAGAGAACCAAGCCTTTCAGCGCCAGAGGACAAGGCCTTTCAGCGGCAGAACTGGCCAGAGCAAAAACCTGCATAGCCCTTAGCCGTTGGCCCACCAACCATGCACCGCTTCGCTCTCAGACCAAACAGCCAAACATCCCCAGCAATCGCACCCAGGCGCTTGAGGGTCTCAGCGGCGATGGGCACGGTGGAGTTGACGGGGTTGGAGATGATGTTCAGCAGCGCCTGATGAGGAGTGNGGGGCGGGGGGGAGGAACAGAGTATGAGGGAGGGCAGTTGCTTTGGCAAGCTTTGCGTCCGAAACCACGCCACCGGCCGGCCACCCGTGGCTCCGCGAAGCCGTTCACAACTGCAGCGGCGCAGTGCGCCTCAGTGCGCCTGCTGCGCCTGCTGCGCCTGCTGCGCCCACCTTGGGGCAGTGCTTGCCGCAGGCCTCCACCAACGACTTGACAATGCCGGCGTTGATCTGCAGCAAACCAAATGCGAGGCGGGGCCCAGTTCAAGGAGGCATATGCCAGCAGGCTGCCACCCGCAGGCGCTGCCACCCGCAGGCGCTGGGGATGGTTTGGCCTTCGGTGGCTCAGCACGGGCCAAACCCACTGTAGCACACAGCCAGCTGCAACTCCTCCAACTTCGGGGGGAAAAAACCCAGCTGCTTGCCTTGAACAGGTCGTCGCGGGTCATGCCATGTTTTTACGCACCAAACAAAGCCAGCTGTCACTTCTCCAACATCACTTCGTTGTCACCCACCTTGAACAGGTCGTCGCGGGTCATGCCAGGCTTGCGGGGCACGCCAGCAGGGATGATCACCACGTCAGCGCCCTTGAGAGCCTCACCCAGCTGGTCCTCGCCTGCACAGCCAGGGGAATGCGGTGCATCAGATGAACGTCTTTTCGTGGGCAAGCAGGGTGAGTGGTTACACGCCGACCGATCCCTGCGCCCAGTGTGCACCGCCCGACGAGCCCTCCAGCTGGCTCAGGTAGCAGCACAATGGCAGAGCTCAGGGCGGACTCCTGGCCCTCCCGGAAGAAGCTTCAGACTAGCTTTTGAGAGTGCTGCTCGGCAGGAGCAGGCAGCAGCGCTACTCCTGCCCATGTGCCAGCCCCAGCCCACGCACCCCCATAGCCCATGACGCCGCCTGGCTGTTGATGCGGCTGGCGTCTGTAACCCAGCACAACGCCTTGTAAACAACTACAATCGGGCTCACCTGCGTAGCCCTTGACCGCCGCCTTGCTGTTGATGTGGCTCACATCTGCCGCCACGCCGGGGGTGCCCGCAATATCGTACAGAGCCAGCTCAGACACATAGGGGGACAGCTGTTGCAAGGGAGGGAGGGGATGGCAGAATGCACAGCTGTTGGGAGCACTGCGGAACGGCGGCGCTCCACACGCAGCCGGGCTTGCAAGTCGTGGCTGCAAAATGGTCTGGGCAAAATGGTCCCAACCCTGCTTGCACGGCGTACCTTCATCAGCAGCGACAGGGGCTGGCCGATGCCGCCTGCACAAACCGAGAAGCAGGTGCAAGTTGTGATCGCATTGTGGGGCAGCACGAGTGGATGAGGGGCGGCCCCGGCACACGGCCCCGGCACCGCCACTTCGGCTCGCTCTGCTGCTCGCCGCACAGCTGCCAGGTGCACACAGCTGCAGCTGCATGCATTCTGCTATCGACGACAACTGAATGGACCCCAGCGGCTCACCGGCAGCACCCAGCACCGCAACCTTGCGGTCGGGGTAGGCGCCGCTGGCAAAGCCGCGGGCCGCCGTCTGCAGCGCCTGCTTGGAGGCACGGGCCAGGGCGTTCATGGCTGCGGGCGTCTAGGGTCCGGGCGGGTGCCTGCGGCGGCGTGAATGTGGGTGGGTGGGAGGCAAAGAGGGCGGGCCAGAGGCTGGCACTGGGCACGCTCCAGCCGATGGGCATGGGTGGGTGAGGGCCAGCCCGCTGATGGCCTCAGACCTATCGCCAACGCGTCCTGGGACCGATCCCGGGACCGCGGGGCGCTTGCAGGCTGCGCAGGCACCGCTGACTGCCCGGTCCGAGCTCCTGGGCCCTCACCTCTTCCCAGCAGTCAAGCAGACGGACCAACAGATCGCGAGCTGTCGCATGTGGGCCTGGGTTTGCTGCCAAAACCTCGCTGCCGCAGAGGCCGGGCCGCACAGCATGTCTTGCATGGAGGAGTGCTCCCGGCGGCGCTGCATGCATGCTCGCCGCAAATTGGCATATAGGCACAGCCATCGAGAACGTCGGGGAGCGTCGTCGTCGCCCCTGCCGCCTCTATGCCAGGCGGCCAGCGCGAGCGGGGCGCCAAGCGGCCCCGGCCCGCCGAGGATGGACCCTCGGCGGGCGTAGTGGCTCTGCACAGGGCGCGCTTTGTGCAGTGGCAGCCCGCGGGCGTCGTGGCGCTTGCCGCCAGCGGCGACGCCAGCCTGCTGGCGGCGGCGCGTGAGGACGGCGACATTGAGCTCTACGAGACCGCCACCAACCACTGCTTCCAGGTAGGCAGGGGCAGGAAGCAGGCGCTGTGGCAGCGGCAGTGCATGCAGGCATCGGTCGCCGCAGCAACGCGCCATGCCTGCCGCTCCGCCGCCAACCCGCCAACTGCCACACTGCCGCTAACCTGCACCCCGCGGCCGCCCCCACTCCCTGCAGCGCATCCCCGGCCACAAGGACAGCTGTTTGACGTGTCTGGCGCTGGTGGACGAGGAGGAGGGCAAGGGCGGCCTGACCAGCCGGCTGCTGAGCGCCGGCCTAGACGGCGCGCTGGTGGAATGGGATGTGGAGCAGCGGCGGGCGGGGCCGGCGGCAGACTCGCTGGGGGGAGCCGTCTGGCAGCTGGCGCCCGAGCCGGGCGCCTGCATCAAGCAGGGTGAGGCTTATGCTAAGGGCATGGGGCTAGAAGCCCGGGGGGCCCAGTGGGGGTCCAGTTGGGACCCAGTGTTAGAGAGTTGGGCTGCCTGTCGAGCAGGGCTGGCTGTGGAGTGCGGCTGCCCCGCATGCCCTTCATGGCGCCAGCCACAGCTTACTTGTCGTCCTGCTGCTGCTGCTGCTGCGTGCCATTTCTTTCCAGTCCACGCGTGCTGCCGCCGCTGCTCACATGCTGCCGCGCTGCTGCACCCACTGCCCGGCCCCCGCAGACGCGGCGGCGCGCGTGGCGGCCGCCTGCGACGACGGCTGCGCCCGCATCTTTGTGGCTGAGTGGGGCGCCCCCGGCCTTGTTTACTCCAAGACCCTGCCACGAGTGGAGGGCCGCTGCCTGGCGGTGGCATGGCACCCCTCTGGAGAGGTACTGGCCACCGCCGGTACCGACGGCTGCATCCACCTTTGGAATGTGGCCAGTGGGCACGAGGTGCTGCGCATCACAGCAGGCGACGGCACCGGAGCCAGCAAGGAAGGCTGCATCTGGTCGCTCGCTGTGCTGCCAGATGGCACCGTGGTCAGGTGGGCTGGCACCTCGGCATGCCTGGTTGGCGGTGGGCGTGCTGATGGGTGCGGCGTGCGCGTGCCTGCAGCGTGGTTGATGCGCCTGCTGCTGCATGCATTGGTGACTAAGATGGCTGTAGTGGTGGGCGGCACCCGGCCTCTCACATCTGAGAGGGCACAAACCACAGCGGAAGCTGAGCCGGATCAGTCGCTACCTCAACCTGATGGATTGCTAGCCTAACCCAACCCAATCCATTGCTGCACCCTGCCGCCCCCACCACCCGTCCCTGCAGCGGCGACAGCGGCGGCAACGTGCAGTTTTGGGACGGCCGCTTTGGCACGCTGCTGGCGGGCTTCAGCCAGCACCAGGCAGACGTGCTGCAGCTGGCGGCCTCCGCGGACGGCAACATGGTGTTTGCCGCCGGTGCGTGCTGCTTGTGTGGGGTGTAAGGAGCGTGTTGGCCGCCGGTGCGTGCTGCTTGTGGGGGTTTGGGCCTTGAGGAGCACCATACATGTTGTGCGGTGATGCTCGGTGGGCAGCCAGCAGGTTGAGCGTGCGCGGAAGCGCCCGCCCCGTCCAATTTGCATCCCCTCTGCACACCCCAACACCCCTGGGCTCCTATCAGCCCTATAACATCACCCTCTCTGAACACCCCAACCCCCCCGGGCTCCCATCAGGCGTGGATCCGCAGCTGGCGCTGTTCCACCGCCTGCCCGAGGGCACCTCAACCGGCAGCGGCAAGGAGCTGCCGTGGGCCTACCTGTCCAGCAAGCGGCCGCACACGCACGACGTGCGCGCTGTGGTCGCAGCGGGCGGCCGGCTGTATACAGGCAGCAACGACACGCAGCTGCTGAGCCACTCTGTGGACCGCTACCTCAAGGTGTGTGGGAGGGGCTGTATGGGAGAGGGCAGGTGTTCAACTGCCGCCCTTGACTGGCTGGCTGCTGGGAAGGGGACAGGCAATGCCTGTGTGGATGGAGGCAGGTGATCCATGTGTGTCTGCACCCTTGTGCTGAGCCGTTCCGCGCTGCCAGCTGACGCGTGTGCGTCCGTTCTCTGCCCACCCTACAGGAGCACCCCGTGCGCATGAATGGCTGCCCGCAGATGCCGGCCCTGCAGGCGGCACGCACCCCGGCGGCGGCAGGGGCGGCAGCAGCAGCGGCGGCGGCGGAGCCAGGCAGCAGCAGCTCCCAGCAGGAGCAGCAGGCCCCTTGGCTGCTGTGTGTGCAGCGCAATGAGGTGGATGTGTGGGCACTGCCGGGTGCAGCCCTGCCGGCGCAGCTGGGCCCCCCGGCGGAGGGCGGCTTTCTGGAGCCTGCGTCCGCCCCGGAGCACCTGCTGCGCATTGCGGTGCAGTCGGGGCGGCATGTGGTGGCGGCAGCGCTGTCAGCCGACGGTCGCTGGCTGGCGTATTCGGATGCCCAGCGGGTCAGCTGCTTTGCGTTGGAGGAGCGGCCAGCAGATGACATGGTGCCAGATGACCACGTAATGCCCAGCGCGCTGCGCCTGCCAGCCGACCTGCCGCCCGCCTGCCAGCTGGCGTTCCGCCCCGGCACAACCGAGCTGCTGGCGAGCAGCGCAGACGGCACAGTGCGGATCCTGGACCTAGCAGCCCTGCAGCAGCAGCAGCAGCAGGTGGGCGGCAGCAGCGACGAAGAGGGCGGCGAGGGCGAGGCGGTACAGACGGTGCGCGCTCTGCACGACCTGCAGTACAAGTCGTCACTGCGGCGCGACCGGCTGCGCAGCGTGGCGCGCCGCCTCATGCCGCTGGTTGAGCTGCTGGCGGTTAGCCCCGACGGCAGGTGAGCGGCCTGATCCACAGGCCTGGCTCGAAGCTCGGCTGTCAAGCTGGGTGGGGCGGCTGGATGGCATCTCAGCGCCTGGGGTGCTTGCCGTGCGCATGCCGGCTCTGCCCTGAGATTGATTGGCGTTTAGTGTGACCACCTGATGAACATCAGTGTGGCAGCTCATCCACCAACGCCGCCCCTTGCTGACACCCCGCCCGCACCTCACCCCCAACACACGCCTCACCGCAGCTGGCTGGCGGCAGTGGTGCGGCAGCGCGTGCACCTGCTCAACCTGACCACCCACAAGCTTGTGCACTCGCTGCCGCCGCTGGCCGAGCCGCAGCCGGCCATCACCGCAGTGGCCTTCACAGCAGACAGCCTGTGCCTGGTGGTGGCGGCAGCCAGCCACCAGGTGGCGGCCTACAGCGTGGCGAGCGGGCAGCCGACCGAGTGGACGCGGCAGCACGGCGGCAGCCTGCCGCACAAGCTGCTGCGCATGCCGGGCAGCATCGTGTGCATCTGCAGCAGCCCCGCGGCCCCCGGCAGCCTGTTCCTTCAGACGGGGGAGGCGTGCTGCCACCTGGACATGGGTGCGCCGCTTGACGGCGAGGGCGGGGATGGCCAGGGGCGCAAGAAGCGGCGGCAGAAGCTGCCCCTCACCAGCGAGCCGCCCGGGGCCAACTGCCGCATGATCTACTGTGCCGACCCAGTGCTGCATGCAGCCTACCTGGCGCCAGAGTCGCTGCTGGTGGTGAGTTTGGTGCACTGGGCGCTGTTCGGTTTTAAGTTCCACGCGGCCGCTTTGTGTATTGCTGTCGCTCAACGTGCGGCATGCAGCTTGCCCAGCCTGTGCCGGCGCCTGCGGTGCAGCCTCCCTGTCCACCTTCAGTGCTGACCTGCACGCGTCCACGCCCCTGGTATGGCTGTTGTACCGCAGGTGGAGCGACCATGGTCGGAGGTTTACAAGTCGGTTGCGGCGCCCATGTTCCGCCACCGCTACGGCACCTGAGGCGGCACCTGAGGCACTGGCGCATGCACTGCTCCAGGCAGCACACATTGCCCTCCCATGCACCGAGCTTTCACACATACTGCTGCTGCCTGCTGTGCTGCGCCACCCTATTGTAACACCAGCACTGGACCTTCGCATTCCTCCACAGGGAGGCCTCTGTGAAACGCGCTCATTCTTTACAGCGCTCACGGACGTGCGCAAGGGTTACCTGAGACAGCTAGGTCTAACAAATGGGGCACGAGGCGGGGGCCTCTCACTGGCCCCGCATGCCTACTTGCGCGGCGAGTCCAGGCTTATGCTCTGCAGGTCCTGCGCGCCGCTGGGTGCTGGCGTGATGTCGTCGGTTTCGCGCGCCAGAAACTTGCTCTTGCCGATGGGCGGCGACTCGGGGTGGTCGTCGCTGCAGAGGGTGCAAGTGGGTGAAGCGACAGTTCGTGCACATGCGCCTACGCGGCAGGCTTGCCCTCATCAAGCAGCACCAAGCACGCAACCTTCTCAACTTGGCACTGCCACCACAACTTGCCATCGCCCCAAAAGCAGAAAGCAACCCAAGTGACCCGCCTGATTGTGTAGCGCGGCCCCGTGAGCCCCTGGTCCTCGCTGCTTGCCAGCGGCTCCAGCCCTGCCACTCCACCCAGCCCCTCCTCCGCATCGCTCGTCGCGCCGGGCGCTGGCGGGCCGCCGCTGCTGCTCTTGGTCCACGTGCTCACACCGCCTGCATTGAGTGATGTCGACGCATGCAGGATTGCAGTCGATTTGGGAGGGCACGGCCGCCAGCGCCCAGCTGGGGCGGCAGGCAGCTTGCCTCCGGTACCACAGCTGCCACTACAAAGGCCGGGAGGCCGCACACGGGCGAATGTGCGGTCCTCCCCACCCCATGCAAGTGCCCTGGAGAACCCAAACTCTGGAGCACCCAGGCTACGCACCCAGCTCCATATTCATGAGCAGCTGGTCGCCGTGGTTGTGCTGCTGCGACGACTCCTGGCCCACTGTACGGGCCGGCGAGGATTGCAGGAATGGGCGCGTCAGCTGCCGCTTGCAGGCTGTCAACTTCAGCAGGAGTCAGGCCGCTGGCCCCATCCACGCCCCGCCCGGCCCACTCCTTCTCCACATCTAGGTGGGTGCTGGCTCGGCTGGGCGGACAGTTGGGCAGGTTTGGAGCTGTAGTGCGGCAACTCAGCCTGCCATCCCACCCTGCCATGCCCACCCGCCACAAAGGTGCGCGTGCGCACGGTCTTGGGCGGCGTGGCGGCCTTGCGCGTGCCGTCCGAGTACAGCACATAGTCGTGGTAGGCCGGCGCAAACTGGTGCACCGTGTCGGTCACCACGTCCCTGCAAGCAAGCGGTGGCGCAAGCGATGGATGGGATTGAACGCTGCTGTTGGGAGCTATGGCCAGGGCGGAGCACACAGTGTGAGGCAGGGCATGGGGCGCACGCGAGTGCATCCCTCGAGAGCTTCATGCCCCACGGGCAGGAAGTGGCACCCCCTGGGCCGCACCGGATGGAGATGGCGTGCGTGATGTTGCCGCCGCGGATGTTGCCGCCTGCCACCACATACTCTGACCTGCAAGCGGTCGGGAGGCGTGGGAGCAATTATGTACGTCAGCATGCGAGCCCGCACGCGGCTGCAGGGCCAGAACGCCACCGTAAGCGCATGGCGCAAGGACGCAAGGACTTCTTTGATGCACGCCAAGTTGTGCGCAAGTTGCCCTCAGCGCATTCCCTCCTCCCGCATCCATCCCCACCCCGCATTTCCTCACTCCGCCGCCTCACCAGGGGAATGCAAAGAGCATGAAAGATTAACATCCTCACCAGGGGAATGCAAAGAGCATGAAAGATTAACATCCTCACCAGGGGAATGCAAAGAGCATGAAGATGGCGGCGGGCAGCATCTCCACACACAGCAGCCAGCTCTGCAGGTTGACGCCGTCCTCGGCTGCAGGGCGCAGCAGGGAGGATGGAGGGCCCAGTGGGTGGGTGGCCACGACCGCTGCAGCTGGGGCGGAAACAGCAGCGGCGGCGGCGGCGGCGGCAGCAACCACAGCCGCAACGGCAGCAGCCAGTGCACGCAGCGCCAGCCATTTAGCAAGGCCAGCGCACTGGTGGGGATGGCTCCCCCGTGGTGGTGATACAGATGAGCAGGAACAAACACTAGCAGCGGCAGCGGCAGCAGCAGCAATGAAAGCAGCAGCAGCAGCAACGGAAGCAGAGGCAGGGCACCACGCACTGGTGGGGATGGCGCCCCCGTGCAGCAGCAGCAGCAGCAGCAGCAGCAGCAACGGAAGCGCAGCAGCAACGGAAGCAGAGGCAGGGCACCACGCACTGGTGGGGATGGCGCCCCCGTGCAGCAGCAGCAGCAGCAGCAGCAGCAGCAACGGAAGCAGAGGCAGGGCACCACGCACTGGTGGGGATGGCGCCTGCCCCCGTCGCGATGGAGATGAACAGCCCCTGCCAGTACGACAGGAAGATGACTGCCTTGACCAGCGCAAACTTGAGCAGCGGCTTGAAGGGGGCCAGCAGCTCGTGGGTGCCCTGCAACACACAGTAGGGGCCAGGCGGCTGGTGAGCGCGGGTGCAACTGCTGTGGGCAGAGGGAGTAGCCCGGCTGCGTCGACCGCGAAGGCTCCGGTCACACCAACTGGTGATCCCGCCTGTGCAAGCATCTGCCTGCCCGCCGGCACTGTGTGCACATGCGTTTAGTGTGCGCAGCACGCTCAGCTGCACGGCTCACCAGGTAGAAGAGCAGCAGGCCGTACAGCGCCACCGTGTACGTCACGTTGTACACGATTGTCAGCCACAAGTAGCTGCAAAGCAGGGAGGGGTTCAGCGAGGTACGCAACAAGTGCCGCAACAAGCGAGCCGCAAGCGTGTGTGTTTCCTGCCGTCGCAACGACTGCCGGTCGGCTGACGCATGCTGCCGCCGCTCCACACAACGCCGACAGCCACCTCCCTGTCTCTACTACCTACAGCAGCAGCAGCGGCAGCCAGAGCAGCAGCGGCCCGAAGCAGCAGGTGGGCATCCAAAGAAACAAAAGCACCCACCCACACACACACACACACACACCTGTTGCCGGGCGACCAGTTGCCCTCCTCATAGTGCCCCGTGGCGTACAGCACGATTGTGAGGGCCGCCATGATGGGCTTGAGCAGCACAAACTGCAGCGCCATCTGCTTGGTGTACCGCACAAAGCGGCCGTTGACCGGCAGCGGCGGCAGGCAGCAGGTGCCGGCGGCCCAAGAGGGCAGCAGCACAAAGCCGTGCATCTTGACTTCCACGGCTCCTGGGCCGCCCACGTAGGCCAGGCACAGGGCCATGAAGTTATAGATCACCCAGGCCTCGTAGCTGTGGGAGGGGAAGGGGACAATTGTGCGTTGGTGCCTGCTGAAATGCGGCTGCGCCAAGGTGCCTGCTGGGCGGCCGCCGAGCGCAACTCAACCAGTACACACAGCAGGGCAGCACCACACCGTAACCTGCCGTGGTCGGCACACGATCCAGGCACACTTCAACTCAGCCAGCCACGAAGCCATCAAAACAGAGCGCGAGGCAGCAGCGCAGCTGCTGGCTGCTGCATCACACCAGGCACCTGCCCATCCGACCCCAGCAGCCTGTGCACCCCGGCCCCATGTGGCACGCACCAGTCGCGCACGGTGTTCCAATAGATGGCTTGGTTGGGGTGGATGAGCGAGGGGAATGAGCAGATGGAGTACATGGGCACCATGAAGATGATGCGCACAATGTAGCGCTGCGGAGAGGGGGGGGAGCCAGAACCGTAGAGGTGAGGAGAGGAGCAGCGAATCGACTACCTGGGCGGGGTGACGCGCTGCCAGGGGGAGGCGAGTTCACAACAGGCAGCCGGGGGGGTGACGCAACCGGCAGCTGGTTGTCCCGCCAGACAAGCCGCATCCACTGGGTCAGCAGCACGGGCGGGCGCTGGTGCGCAGCCAATCTGCTGCATGCATCACGCGTTGTGAACATGCGGGCAGGCAACGTCTGCTGCACCCTGGTCCCATGCAGATCAGCCTCACCTGGAACACCGGCTCAGAGTAGTGCCGCAGGTGCTGGATGATCTGCACATAGCCAGTGGGCAAGTCGACACCGCATCAGCACAGGCAGCACAGCACCCCCTCCGCGGCAAATGTGCTGCGACAGAGCAGCAGGCGCAAGCCAGCCGGCCGCAGCCGTCAGCTCACGTGTCCCAGGGATATGGCCATGCCCACATAGGCGCAGAGCGCCGCCACGATGTGGCCATCCTTTGAGTCCCAGAACATTGTCGACTGCACAGCAGCCGGCGCGGCAGAACAGGCGGCACGTGGGTGGGGGAGAGCGGCAGCGGCGGCGGGCAGTGAGGCGGTCGTTGGCACTTGGGGCTGGCTGCAGCTGGCTTGGCAGGCAGACTGCTGGATGAAGGCGCTGAGGGGCATGCACCTGCGATGCACAAGCGCGATCCCAGGCTGCGAACAGCACACGCCAGCCGCCGGCGCTGGCGGCAGCCGCAGGCGGCGAACCACAGCGGCGGCCGGGCTAGGGCTGCTCGGGCGTGCCCACCTGCGGCGCTGCTTACAGCCGACACGACACGCCAATTGGCCTGCGCAGCAGGCCAGGGAGCGAAGTCAGCGCCGGACATCCCCGCAACTCCCACAGGTTGGCCCACAGCCAGCGGCGCCTTGTTGCGGCCCACCTGCGGCACCAGCCGCGATCGCGCCCAACGGCGCGCCCTTCCCTGGCCCGCTGCCCGTGCGCGTGCACAGCGCTTGTCACCGCGCGCCGGATTGGCCCTCCAGATCGGTGCTAGTGTTTGGGAAGGAGAACGCTGATCACGAAAGGGGTGCCGACCCGCTCTGGTCTGCATCACCGCTGCCGCTGCCGCTGCCTGGACATGCACTGTGTGTACACATCACAGGCTCCTGTCCCACCGACTGGGCAATCTGAACCGGGTGATTGCTGGTATTGCAGTGCAGCACTCATCAACTGCATTTGTCAAGCAAGTCCAGCAGCGATGGACGGCTGGACGCTGAACTACGGAGCAAACATGTCGGGGTCGCACTGCGGCAAGGGCAGCAGGGTGCAGCACGGCCTGAGGGCGGTGTGACACCATTTCCCTGCCCATGCTGCACTTCATGCAGCTGGCGCGCCTCACCCGGCCGGCAGCATCGGGCTGCTTGTTCCACCCTCGGTAGCACGCAGTGCAGGAGCTGCCTGAGCACTCGGCGCAGCCCAGGTCGCCAGTGGCGTTTTGGCAAGCCGTCTGCATGGCAGCAGGTGAGGGTCAGAGCAAGGTGCGCGGTGATCTGGGTGGAGCATGCAAGTATGTGACCTCCTGGCCCTCATCCAGCTGCCGCCGTACAGCACGACCCAGCACCCGACATCCCCCTCTGTTGTCATGTCGCCTTCCCACCGTGAACACGTTCTTCACAAACGAGTTGCAGTCGTCCTGTCCATCTGGGCCCGGGGCACACTCGAAAAAGTTGCCGCCCGGCGAATAGTGGCTGCGCAGCAGAGCGGCGTCAGTTTGCGGCCCATGCAGGCAGCAGGCATGCCTCAAGGCGTGGCAAACTGGAAGGCCGAAAAGCTGCCTCCATATCTCCCCGGGCTGCGACAATCAGCCAGCAGCTGGCCCCCATCCCACCCAACCCGCGCTGGGCGCTCACCAAACGGTGCACACTTCCCCGCCGGGGCAGCGCGCCACGCCGCAGCCCACCCGCTCGCTGGCCGCCCACACCTGCAGCGCAGCCAGATGGCGGTTGTTTGGTTGTTTAGCAGCCAACAGGGCTGCAGGCGCCGCCATACGCATCCTACGTCAGTGCACATCCAATCCAGAGTGCGGCCCTGCTCGCCGTGGCTGTGAAGTGGGTGGTGGTGCCCGCCGCCTCGTCGAGCGGCAGGGAGGCGGGCGGGAAGTCGGTGAACTGCTGCCGGCTCCAGGTCCAGTTGAAGTTCTAGACGGGTCAAGAGGGCGGGCCAAGAGGGTAGTGCAAGGTGGAGGGCTTGTTTGGTGCGTTTGTTTGTGCTAGGCATGAGTCGAGCAGCATGCCATGCCAGCGGCTGTTCGCAGCGCACCACCACACAGGCCACCATGGTGCACCACGCAGGCTGCCATTCTGCATGGTGCGGCACCAGGCCTCACATTGACTTCGTCATAGTACAGCAGCGTGGCCTCGGCACATGGCATCAGCCCGCTGGGCGTGGGGTAGCGCGCAAGCGTGCCGCTGGTCACAACTGCCGTCTCGCTGCGTTGGGCAGGCAGGTGTGAGGGGTGGCAGCAAGGGGGTGAGCAGGCAGTGCTGATGTGTGATCAAGCAAATGCACCGCTAACTGCTCGCCGCAGCACACCTGAAGCGCTCGCCGCCAAAGTTCCTCCAGTCTGCAGGCAGGGAACCGTGATGGACGGAGCTAACTTCTGAGAAGTAAAAAGTCATGCTCGTTAGCGTCAATGGTGCAGCAGCAGCGTGTTTTCTTTCTTGAAATGATCACCCACCAGAGTGGGTGAACGGCTTGGGGCACACCTCCGCCCATGCCTGCGCCGTGGATGCCAGCCGCTCGTCCCATGCCAGCGGCTGAGCGCTGCGGGTAGGACCGTGTGGCAAGCAATCGGCAGGTCAGAGCATCACTAGCCGCATTGGGCGCACTAGCCTCCTTGGGCATGGAAAGGATGTGGCAGCTGCTAGGCAGCGCATGGCGGGGTTGCATGTTGGCATTGCATCCCCCGTGTTTGCAACAAGCGCCACCCACCCGTGCTTAGCGCGCTGGTAGTTGAGCAGTTGAAGGAAGTCGTCAATGTCTTGCTGAGAGCCGCACTGGTGCAACGCATTGCCTTCCCGGCCCGTGCCAGCGGCCACACTGCAGCAGGCGGGGCGGCAGAGCAGAGGGTTGTTGAGGGTGCGCACGTCGGCAGGGCCGGCGTGCTGCTCGACTGCTTGCATAGGAACGTGCTTACCTCCTGGAGGCGGCGCCCAGCAGCAGGTTTAGGAGGAACGGAGCTGCAAAAGGCAGAGCCATGGCGGCGAGGGGGCGGCGGCGGCGGCGGTGCCTGCTGGTCTGCAGAGCGGCAGAGCCACCCGCTCCGCGCGCGCCCGCCTCGCAGCGAGTTCCAGGCCGGGCTGCTGTAAAAGCTGCTGCGGGCGGGAGTATAGGCTTCGCTGAGCGCTTGGGCAGTCCAAGAGCGATGCCCAGACCCTTTCTGGAGCCTGGTCAGCCAACCTTCCCAGCACCGAGGGCGCCCTGGACAAACGCTCAAGAGCGATGCAGTGTTGCCTTGCGCACCCCGCCGCTGCGCTGTCGCATGCGTGCCCCGCCCAGGTGGAATGAGAGTGGTTGGTGTTTACAGCGGCGCTACCCACATTGCGTGCGGTTGGCTGAGCCTGGTGTGAACTGGCCCGGTGGACAGGGCCTGCCTGTGCCAGTGTTAACAACCGGCATCCCAAGCAGCTGGTAACTGAAAGCCGAGCCTGACTGGAGCACCCTGCGGCGCTGGCTGCCTTGTTGCTGCTGCTCCGCCTGCTGCTCTGCCTGCTGCTGCAGTACGACCGTGCCGTCGCTGCTGGTCACTGTCACGTTGGCAGCGCTGATTGACACCACCGCCCCTGAGGCCGTGTAGAGCAGCGTAAGCGTTCCAGGAAACACGTCCGCACCGACCACCTGTGCATGTAGATGAGGCGGAGAGGAAGGAGCACGAGTTGGGCTGCCTACGTATACGCACCATCGGCCCTCACATGCCTCGGTTGCACCTTCATGCTGCGCCGAAAGCATCATCCTCCACTCTCAACGGCGCTTCACAAGGCCAGAGTCCCTACTGGTGCAGCTTGCCTGGTGATATAGGAACCCGCCACCGGGCGTGTCCAGTAGCACCCCATGGATGGCGGATGCATTGGCAGGGCTCAGCCACAACAGCGGGGCAATCCCACCTTTGCTGTGCAGCACAGGGCCGGTGCCTGGTGGACGGCAGCAATACGGTGAGGCAAGCAAACAGGTGAGCACAGATGCGCAGCATGTAACACATCATGCCTTCTCATTGCAGCCCAGCGGCAAAGCACCAGCGCTGTGCGCGCTGCGACGCACAAGCAGCAGGCAGAGCGCCGTCAGATGCTGTTAAATTTGCAGGGGCAAGGCGGGTCAGGAGGCCGCTGGGGGCAAGCTGTTGGGGCCATTGATTTGCAAACAGCGCCCGGTGGGGAGCACTCACCGATTACGCTGCCGCTGCTTTTTGCCACTAGCACGCCGCTGGAGGTGACCTCAGTGTCCTTCGACAGCACCACAACTGCAGGGGAGGCGGAGCGAGTGCGGCATTGCATCGCGGCATTGCGCATGCAACATGCCCTTCTTTTCTTTTTGTGCGAAAACAAGGCAACAAGGCGGGCGGTACGCGTGGAACAATGCAAAGCGACCCACATCACTCAGTCCACCACACAGCGACGATCAGCACAGCCAACGCACAGTGCCAGGGCCGCGCCGTAGCAGTCGAGCGGCACGAATGGCTCACCGCCTGCCATGCAGCCTTTGCACAAATCCATCTGGCGGGGCCACCCAGTCACAGCTTGCGGTGCATCCCACTGCTACACACCTGCATAGACTAGGCCCGCAATGGCGCCCAGCATGAGGACCATCAGAGCTAGAATGCCACCTAACCAAAGGGCCATGCGCTTCCTGCTGCGCTTGGCAGCCAGTTCGCTGGCAAACACCTGGCGAGGGTGGGTGGGAGGCAGCGGGGAACCCGAGTCACCAAAGGCGTCGCGTGCATGCTGATTCAGACGTGGGGAGGCTGCATGGATGCACGCCCACAGCTCGCACGTCGTAAGCGCCCTGCGGGAGGTGCAGGCGGGGGCTGCCTGGCGCATTCACGCATCACTGCACGGATACAACGGGCTGCTCAAGTGTGGCAGATGCATGCGGTGTCCCCCAGGCAGCAGCTGCACGTGTAAAAATTAATGGGTGACAAGCAGCAACATCGGTGCAGCACGTCGGGCGGTGCAGCCCCCAGCCCGCGGGCGGCGGCGTGGGCTCTGGGCCCCCTCCGCCAAGCTCCGCCACCCCGCACTGCTCCAACCTTCAGTATATCATCTTTCGACAGCTGCCCATCTCTATTTTGGTCGGCCGCCTCCAGGCGCTGCCGGAGGGAGGGGGTAGCATCAAACCCGGCAATCGGCAGCTGCACAGACTGAGTGGCGTCCAGGGTCTGAGTACCCATGGTATTGCGGACGGAGTAACGACTCTAGGCGCACGGTTCGGCGCCAGGAACTGTTTGCCGCTCGCCACGGTCGACGCCACATCGTGCGGCACCCCTGCCTGCCCATCAGTGCTCCGCACAACCTTGGGTGGTTACACACAGCAAGACTGCTCAGCAAGCAGGGGTCAACGGCATGCGTTAGGACAGTGGAAGCACGTTGAAAAAGGGCCGAAAACGGGTGGGGGCGCGTTGCATGGGTGGGTGGTGAGGTGGGGCAGACACGGGGAAAAACGATGCAGCAGTGCTGGAGTGGACAACAGCTGTGCAGAAGGATCAGAAGGCAAGGCTGGGCTGCGGGAGTTCGGGCTTCTCGGTGCAAAACAATACAGCAGGTGAGTGGGTTGGGGTCAGGGCCTGGGCAGTAGTGAGCATGGGTGCTTGCGGGGCTGCCCAGGCTGTCGCCGCTTGCCGGCCTTGCATTGGCGCAAGCCGGCAGTGGCTGGCTCAGCCCCAACTGCGCAGCTCAGCTGCCAAGGCCCAGCCGCTGGTCAACCACCCGGGCCCTGCAAGCTCAGCTCCTGCCCAGGCTGAGTGTAGGAGGCTGGCCAGCTGGCGGCCTCCACACGCAGCAGGGAGCTGCTTAGAAGCAAGCAGCTGGGAGCCGCTTAGAAGATGCCAATGGCCTTCCACCAGGCGCCGCCCACAAACACCCAGACGGAGAGGTAGATCACGGAGAAGAGGAAGCCCCACTGGTACCACTTGGCCTGCACAGTGGGATACATGGGCAGTTGGCAGCTGCATTCGTGTCAGGAGTTCTGTGGCATGTTGTGCACACATGAGCTTTGTCATGCCGATCACTGCGACAGTGCTGTGACGCGTGGTGATGGCCCGAGGCAGGCGGCTCCCAGTTTGATGCAGCCCTTGGGCAGCAGTGACAGCTAGAACGCAGGCTCCAGATTGCGCCACCATGACCAGAGCGGCGGCGGCAACAAAGCCAGGCCCGGCTTTTACCTGGGGCACATAGCCGGTGCCGTAGAAGGGCGGGGCGGAGCCGATGCCGTAGGTGGTCAGGCAGCCCATGACGTTGGATAGCTGGCCTGCAGCAACCGGGAAGATTGGCAAAAAACCAGGGATCAGATCAGGGCCCCCAGCCGGAGGCCCAAGGCAGCCCATGACGTTGGACAGCTGGCCTGCAAGGGGGGCAGCATGGACAGCTAGGCTCGAGCCAGAGCATTGAATGCCCGCCACGCACACCGCGGGATGGGATGCTGCACAGCACGAGAGCCCACCCACCGCGAGGGCAGCCATGATGCTGAGGGGGTGCCGCAAGCCATGGCAGGGGGCAAGCACGCTAGCAACTGAGGCAACTCAAGCAAAGGAAGTGGCGAGCAGCGCACCCAGGGCGAGTGCGGCCATGAGGCCGGGCGTGCCGCAGGCCATGGCCACCGACAGGAAGGCGGTGTACATGGCGCCGATGTGGGCCGCGCCTGCAAATTAATCAGAAGAGATAAAGACAGGGTCAGGATTGAGGTGCAAACGATCAAGCAGCGGGTGGGCAGGCGGTGTACATGGCGCCGATGTGGGCCGCGCCTGCAGAGGGAGACAGACAGGCAGGGTCAGAAAAAAGCATCAGAAAAAAGCTGGAATGAGTAAGAGGGCCAGGGAGGTCGTGTGCGTGGCGCCGATGTGCGCAGCGCCCGCAAGCAAAGAACAGCACAAGCGCAGGGTGAGACACGCCGTTTCCAGCCATGCGCATGACACCCCGGAAGCACGCAAGGTAGGACAGCATCCGATGACGATCGACACATCGACACAGTAATTGACTGATTGATGAATTTTATTGATGCCCCAGCTCACCCGAGGCGAAGAAGTAGTGGGAGTAGAAGTAGAGGGTGAGGATGACGCCAAAGGTGGCCTGCCAGCTCAGGCCCAGGCCGCCCACCAGGCCCACCACCTGCGCACACGAGGAAACAGGAGAAAAAATCACACATATAAAATCGCTGTCTGTGAACAGACCGCATGCCCAGCTGGGGCTCAGGCCGCCCACCAGGCCCACCACCTGCAGGCGAGAGAGAACGGGAAACAAGGAGGGTTGGGAAATGGAACTGGTTGGCCTGTTGAGGCTGGTGGCCAGGCACCAGCCAGCATTCTGGAACCCCCAATCGAACCCCAGCCTGACTTCGAACAAGACAACAGCTCAGCCACCTTGTCGGAAAACCAGGATGAAACGGCCATGGCGATGAGGTCGACCGTACCAAAAAGAAATCCAATCGAATCCTAACCGAATTTCGTAATACAAAACGAACCCCACCTTGTCGGAGAACCAGGTGATGAAGCCGTACTTGTTGAGGTAGGCGGCCATGGCGATGAGGGCGGCAAACCAGGTGAGGGTGTCCCACGCCTGGTTGTCGCTGAGGCACTGCTTCCAGCTCACCACGCCTGCTTGCAAGAGGGGGGCAGTCGGCAGGCAATGATGGTCCGTTGCTATGCTGCAGGAACAGCCTGGTTGTCGCTGAGGTACTGCTTCCAGCTCGCCACGCCTGGGAGGGGAAACAGGGGAAAAGGCAGGCAATGTGAGGGAACATGCACACTGGCACGCCTGGCTGTCCCTTTGGCGCTGCTTCCAGCTGACCACGCCCGCGGCGCGCGGTTGAGTTGCAGAGGAACTCGGGTAGCTGGCATGGTTGCTGAGGGCACTGCTTCTGCCTCTAAAGCTGGCCCGCCTCATCCACTCGTTGCGGCAGAACAACACCAGCACGAAGCTGGTGTAAACACAGCACCAGCACAGCCAGGCTTGCCGTTGAGCAGCAGGATGGCCAGGCCGGTCAGCTGCACGCCCATCCGCTTGCAATGCACAATAGCAGTGTACCAGCAGAGTAGTCAGCACCCACCGGTGATCAGCAGGATGGCCAGGCCGGTGAGGGCCGCCGCCACGGCGTTCACGCCCACCGCGCCGCCGAAGATCCTGCGGCAGGCAGAATCAAGGGGACATGCAGTGCTCAAGGCAACAACCAAACATGGAGCGAAACTCGCACAAACTGTGCAGACAGCCACGAGCGGCACACGACTCGAGGCAGGGGCACCAGGCAGCCGCCTGGCCAAACCAGTGCGCCGACTGCCAATGCGGAGCAGGGCGCAGCTGATTCCACAGCAAGCGCAGCCAATGCAGCCCTCCAAAAACACACACAGCGCACCAGAGGCCGACGGTGACGGCAAAGGCAAAGGCGGTCAGCTTCTCGTCGGTGCTCATGGGGCCCAGCTTGGCCAGCTCCTCTTTGGCCTGCAGGTGGGTGAACATGCAACGTTTTAAACTCAGCAACCACAGCTTGTGGCAGGTGGGAGGGGCGCATGGGGCCCAGCTTGGCCAGCCCTTGGCCTGCGACAGAATTGACCAGTCAGTAGACTGACTTGACTGGTGTTCCATACTGCACACACAAGTTGGAGCGACACCAGCGGGTCGGCATGTGAAGCTAGCTCGGGCCGACCGACAGGCGGCTTCCGGACCCAACCACAGCGCATCAGGTGTGTCCTTGACCTCAGGCGGTACAGGTTGCCCAGAGTACAAACCAAAGCGGTCCACCAAACAGTAACACTGACGTATTTACCTTGGCGGGGGCATCAGGCGTGTCCTTGACCTCGGGCGGGTACAGCACGTAGAGCAGGGCGGGGGTGAGCAGCAGGCACACCGCGCCGGGCACCAGGCCAGCCATGGCCCACGTGCCTGTGCAGACCCGGGAGGGAGGACAGAAACTGGATGTTTAGGTCTGCAGTGAGAGAGGGAACAGGCACATGGCGCCGGGCACCAGGACATGGCCCACGTGCCTGCAGCCAAAGTGGGGCAGTCAAGTTGAGATTTTGGGCAGGCGGAGGAGTCATTGTGCACAGCAGGTGCACAGCAGGCGTTCAACAGTGAGATGGAGAGGGCCACCCAGGGGATGGCCTGCCCCAGCGCCTAGGCGGCAGTGCTTGCCCAGCCCCTCCACGCCCTCCAACTGCAAAACAACAAAGCAAGGCACCCAGAAAATCGCACCCCAGGAGATGGTCTGCCCCAGCGCCTCGGTGGCCAGGTTCACGGCCAGCGGGTTGGCGGCCATGGCGGTGATGAACATGCCTGTAAGAGAAGGATACAGGGAGGAAGGTAAGGTAAGTAATTCCGCAATTCAGCAAGTGGATTGGCGGCCATGGCAGTGATGAACATGCCTGCGGGGGGACGAGGAGGCAGGGCATGAGGAGGGCATGAGGAAGCAGACCATTAGAAAGAATCGGGCCAGCTCTCAGAAGCAACCTACTGTGGCGTGCAGGCTCTGGGGCGACGTAGCGTAGCGGCTCTGGGACAATGTAGCGCAAGGCAGCAAGCGGCAGGCCAACCCGCAGATGGTAGTGCACGCCCACCCACCCGAGAAGGCTGGGGTGTATGGGGTGTACATGAACCGGGTCCTCACCCGGCAGGGAGCAGCGCCGGCTCAAACCGCCCACCCCAAGTGCACTGATGCCCCTCACCCGAGGAGATGGTGGTGCACAGGAAGCAGGTCATCATGAGGAAGGAGCCCATCTTCTTCTCGGTGCCGTTGGCAGGGTCGGAGCCTGCAGTGCGTGATGGAAAGCAACTATGCCACCAGTTTGCCGCAGGCAAGGCACAGTGTGTGCTTCAAGGCAGAAACGCGGCGGCTCCCAGCAAATTACACAAGACACAAACGAACACGCACCGCAGGCCAGGCACAGCGCCTTGGCGAGGGGCAGGAAGAGGCCGCCGGCGCGAGCGGCCACCGAGGGGATGGCAGGTGCCAGCAGCGCCTCGGCAAACACCAGGGAGTAGGTCAGGCCCTGTGAGAGGAGCAGGAAGGCCAACAATTATGTGGATGTTTCAGAGGGATGGCGGGGGCCAGCAGCGACCAGGGAGTAGGTCAGGCCCTGGGAGAGAGAAGGCAGGATGGGCGGTTGAGTGCGAGAGGGCGGTTGGGCCAGCAGCGACGATGCATGTGCGGGCAGGCCCCACTTTGCACCATCATCCAACAGGACACATACCCTACCAGCTGCTCAGCGCACTAAAACAACTAACCCTGGCTCACTAAACAACAGACCTTCGCTAAAACAACAGCCTGAGCTCACCAGGGTGGTCTTGCCTAGTGCAAGGTATGCCAGCTTGCCAAGCAGGGAGACAACCAACATAACCAGGCACCCAGCGTTCCGCTGCCAACGGTCCCAACACAACTGACCAGGGTGGTCTTGCCAAACAGCGAGACGATTGAGTAGGCGATGCGTGCGCCCAGGCCGGAGCGGATGAAGCCGCCCGACAGCCAGAAGGCGATGGCAATGAGCCAGGGGATCTGCGGATGGGCAGGGGGCAGGCACAGGGACGCGTCAGCAAGGCAGGGAGGGGTAGATCAGCAGCGACAGATGTGGCAACAATGGGGCGGATGGAGCCGCCCGGCAGCTGGAAGGCGAGAGCAATAAGCCAGGGGATCAGGGAAGCAGAAGAGCGCAGCGGCAAGGTATTGAGGCCGCCTGATGCCGCAGAAAACAACCGCCAAAGCGAGGGGCAGCAGCAGCGCACGCGCAGCACACGCGCTGACCTCGCACTGCGCCACATGCCAAGCAGCAGCAGGAACCACGTGTGGGCAAACACACACAGCATGGCTGCAGCTGCACAGCAAGCTCCATGTCACTCCAAGCAGCATCGGTTTGCCTAAGCAACTGCTACAGCGCGCGAGGGCGCGGCGACACTTCTCAAACCACCCCCTGCCCCCGCCGTGCCACCCTCTGCCCGCACCTCATTAGCGAACGCCGAGAATGCGGCCGCAAAGGTGAGCGTGCCGGTCATCATGGACGCCCCCAGGCCCAGCATGGCCACAGCACCCAGCGGCAGCGGGGTGGTAATGATGCCGGCAATGGTGGCCAGGAAGATGGACAACAGGTGCCAGGCATTGGTGGCCACGCCTGCGGGCGGCGGCGTGAACCACAGCGCCGTGCCCAGGCCCACGCAGATGGCCAGCTTCTTCAGGTCGGCGCCCCACTTGATGCCTGCAATAAAGGGGGGCGTGAGGCAGCGGGAGGGGGCAAAGCGGCAGGGGTCGGGGCTGGGGCCGAGTAGGGTTGCGGCGGGGTCGCCGGGCGGCGGCGGCGGTGCGGCCCTGTTCACGTGCTGCCCGGCGCATGGGGCTCACCCTGAGGGGCGGGGGTGGCGGGAGGCGTGGCGGCGGCCTGCGCCCGCACATCGACGGCGCGAGCCGGCAGCTGCGGGACGCACGGGCGCGCAGCGGCACGGCGCAGGGGCGCAGCCAGGCTGGGGCGGCCCACGATCTGCGCGATGGGCCGCCGCTGGGCCGCCTGCAGCCGCGCCGCAGGGCGGGCAGCAGCTGTGCTCAAACACACGAGGCTCGCCATCTCTGCTCCGCGCTCTCCAGATCTGAGAGCGATCCCTGAAGCCGAAGCGCGCGCCGGGGTTCACAGATTGTGTCGCCATCCCCGCGTGCTCGGCGCGCTGCGGCGGCGGCACGTGCTTCGTGGTTTCGTCTGGGCGCTGACCCTGCTGCTGTGAGGTGTGTGAGAGGTGCCAGCCCCGCCGGCTGCAGATGACCAGTAAATAGATGCTGATGGAGCAAACTGATCACTGCCACCGCTGCTTGCGCGCCTTCAACGCCGCCTCACGCCGATTCCGTGGCAAGGTGGTGGCCTCCGGCCGCTCGCAGCGCAGATTCTGTGGTCAGGGCGGCAGAGCGCTGCCCTCAACACACTGTCTCACAACCAGATTGACCCCAAAGCCCAGCTAAGCGGATCATTCTTGCATACAACTCGCGCGCCGCAAGCTCACATTGATGCTGACTTGCCGCAACCGCAACCGCAACCGCGACCGCTACCGCTGCCCTCAGTGCTCAAGCGCCTGGTGGTCGAGGCTCACATGACCATGGGTCCATACTTGAATCACTGGACCCGCTACAGCACCTAACGAGCAGTTACAACATGCACTCCCACTTGCAGCGCAGACGAGGAGATGGTGCTGCAGCATGCTGCCCATCCTGTTTTGATCATCGAGGCAGCGGCATAGGGCAGCTGGGTCTTGCTGGTCAGCAGGCCGCTGGTTAACTGGCGCCACAACTGGGGGCAACTCTAAAACACTGAGATAGTGGGAGGAGATGGCATGGAGGGTGAAGCTTGCATGGCAGCGAACTACTCGGTGCGCTGTGCGGCGGCAGTGGCAGCGGCGGCAGCGCGGTGGCCCTTTGAGCCTGGCCGATTTGCTCTTTTAGCTGCGTCTGATGCATTTTTTCACAGCGGGAGCACCCGGTTTCCTCCCCGGCCCCATGCGGGCCGCAAATCACGCCACGCGTTTAACTTCTTCTTCTTCTTGGGGGCGGCTAGACATTGAACCGCTACTGATTGGCGCTTGCCGCCAACTCCAGATCCACACGAGTGTCCTGCGGCGCTCCTAGCGTCCGCGACCAATCGTGCCCTGCACCCCGGGCGTTTCCAGCCCGCCTGGAGGCCTACCGAGCTGCGCAAGGTGGGCCCACGTCATGTCGCACCGCCCGCCGCCTGTGCATGCAGTTTGCGCCGCCGCCAGACCGCCGCCGCCAGGCTTGAGCCCGCCGCCTGCAGAAAGCCAAGCGCCATGCGGGTGTGCGAGAACTGCCGAGACTACATGTACCCCAACTCGGAGGAGGGCAGGCGGGCCAAGTATTGCTCCGCCTGCAAGGTGGTCACATGTGAGCAGCGGTGTTGGTTACCGCCGCGTGCGGGGTATTCATCCATTGGGTTCAGTCACTGCCTGATGCAAGGCTGTTGGCCGACCACTGATGTGTCGACTGTTAACTGGCTGCTGACGCGCTCATCGTGGCTGCTGACGGGGTGGCGAGCATCTGCCGCAAGACGCCGCCCAAACCCACATTGCTTTTTGCGTGCAGACTGCTCCAAGCGGTGCCAGGAGGCCCACTGGGCCAGGCACAAGGGGGAGTGTGCACAGCTGCGGCAGCAGGCTGAGCAGCACCGCGTCCCAGAGCAGCAGGTGTATGGCAGGGCCCGCAGCAGCGGTGGCGGCGCTGGCGCAAGCAGCAGCGGCGGTGCAAGCGGCAGCGGCAACCAGGGAGCGGAGGAGCCGCGGCTGGTGCGGCCCATGTGCGGCCTATGTGGAAACCGCAAGGTGAGATGGCTGCAGGTGCTTGCTGTGCACTCCCTCCAGCTGCTTGGTGTGCATGCTCGGTGCTACAGGGCCGTGCAGGCTCGAGAGTGAGAGTGAGGGCATCTGGCGCCACCGCCGTACCCCATAGCCGTGCACCCCTTAGGTTGCTGGCCGTGCTCAACTGCCCAATGGTTGTGTTCCGGGCTACACTGTGCAGGGGCCCTTCGAGGTGACCCCCTGCTGCGGCCGCATCGTGTGCAATGATCAGGACGATTACGAGTTGATGTCCTACGGGCGCAACAGCTGCAGCCGCAACCACTGGCGGTAAGGCCCTCGAGGGACGGCTGTGCGGTTCTTTGTGTGTGACCTGGCGCTTGGCTTGATTACTGGCTGCTTCTGCTTGTATCTGGCGCCTTTTGTGCCCGGCGCACCTCAACTGCCGGCTGCAGCTCTGTAGCCTGCATGACGGGGTAATGAGGCACCTTCGAAAAGGCAGAACGACACACACACCAATGCCCCTCGCGTACAGGTACACGTTGTGCCACGCGCACTACTCAGAGCAGCATGGCGGGCGCTGGCAGGACTGCAGCGCGTGCCGGTAAGGCAGCGAGGGCCGACTTTGCATGGACAGAGGGCAGGCGGGATGGTGCTGCTGCTTGCACCGCAGTCAGGCAGAGTGGCGGCAGGTGGAAGGTGGGACCCGCGTTCTGTATACTAGCCAGGGCTGGGCATCTCACCTACACCATCATTCCAAACCAATTGTGCAGCGGCAATTATGATGCATACACCTTTTACGGCTACGGCACCAACCACCCAGACCTGCCGTCGGTGCGGGATGCGTGCCTGCTGCCGTGCATGGCCTCAGGGTGGTTGTGTTCCACACAGCCAGGGGCGGTGCGCTGGCTGAAAACATTTGCCAAGTGGCACAGCGGCGCACACAACGCTACGCTGCTCACTGCAAATGCTCCCTCTGCACTGCCCAGTGTTGCCTTCCTCCCTGGCCATGCCCTCTGCAGCGCTGCAACTGCCCGGATGCTGCGCTCGCGCCCTCATCATACCAATTACCGCCCTGCATTCATTCACGGCATCCACCTGCAACCGTGCCGCCCCTGCAGCGCTGCAACTTCCCAGACCAAGTGCTGAACGAGCCACGGCCGCCGCTGCCCCGCTGCAGCGTGTGCAACCGGCAGGTGGACACACACAAGGGCGGGTACAGCTCTGGTGCTGGCGGCCTACGCTGCATGCGCTGCATCGGCATCTAGCGGCAGCGATGTTGACCCGCATCCGCACATGGTGATGCACATGGGTGCCACCCAGTGCATGCAAGTACACGCATGGCGGCTTGGTGCGGCCCCTGCGACCTCTGTTGCATTGGAATCTGCCGGCTTCATTTGCTAGCAGCACATGCGGCACCTGCCATGCGGGGCACTCATCACCTAAAGGTGCAGCCAAGCACATTCCTAGCTGCATCCAGCGCCTAGCGTTACTGCTAGGCAGGGCTCGCTCATGTTGCCCCCGTTGAGCTCCTCACAGCGCCTGTGCTGCAATCTGACCGCAACTTTGCAGGCGTTTACATTTGCGTAAAAGACAGTGGCCAAACAGGTCAGGAGCAGCTTTTATCGGCAGCCAGCAGCGCCGTGCAGCTGGGATGTGATGTGGCAGGCATGGGGGGTTGTTGGTGCAGTGCTGCTGCAGCGTGCAGGGCACGCAAGGGCGGGAAGGGGTCGTGCGTGGGAGGTTGGGCCGGGGTGGAGCAGTGCGCTGCAGTGCGTGCTCATCAGCACGGCATGCAGAGCATGTTGGTGCAGCAAAAGCCTTCGCAACAGCTCATGGCGCCGGGTGCACCGCAGAACAGGTACTTCAGGCAGGCACCCAGCTCGGTGGAGTTGGTCTTGAAGATGCCACCATTCAGGCTGTGGGGGACCCAGATGGGCTCGCCTGGAGCCAGCTCAGAAATGGGCGTGCGCTTGGCCTGCAGCAGCGGATGGGGACAGGGCAGGCCCTCAAACGTCAGCCCGGAATGAGAAGAGCGCATTCAGACCAGCTTGGCTGGGTGTGCCCTGCAGTGTGCCTCAGAGAGTGCGCTCAGCGGAAGGCGCCTGGCTGCCGGACAGAGCACCATGCAGCACTGCATTGTAGGGGCATGGTTGACCCCCCAGGCCAGCAGGGCAGGCATGTGCACCATCACCTCTCTGCTCACCGAGGCACAGGCCACAAACAGGAGCAGCGCCAGGGCGGCGAGGAGCACGCGGGCAGCCTTCATGCTGCGGGTTAAGAGGGAGGGGCGGGGCAGGGGGGCAGTGTTGGAGGCAGGGGAAGCAGGGTGAGACGGGCAAGCGGGGACCTGTGTTCACGTGAGACCATGGGGGGCTGTCGTAGGCCGGTTGGGAAGCAGCCAGCAGTGCAGCACAGGCTGCGCTCGCTGCTACCGTCACACCGCTGCACATGTGACTGCTCCTGCCGGCAGCGGCGGCGGCAGCGGTGGCGGGCCCACCCCCTGTGCAGAAGCAGTGCGGTGGCTGGCCCTGGCGCAGTGGTGCAATTGGGCGTGGCCCTGGCCTCAGGAGCAGGGCTGGGCATGGTGCACGTGTGCAGGGGGGCCGGGAGCTTGCAAGCAGGGCCCAAAGTGAGGCAACCCTTGCAGCAGCAGAGGTGCGCATGTGCTAGCTTGCCTGTTGGTTGCGGGTTGGGCTCTGGGAGGGGGCGGCAACGGAAGAGAAGGGCTGTCTGGGAGTGGCAAAGCGAGCTGGGGCCATGATGCCTCATGTGCGGCTCCATGTGGGAGAGGTGCCCGGTGGCAGCGGTGACGACCAGCACCCTGCCTGTGTGCACCCATTTGCTTCGGTGCAGAGTCCCTTGGGCAGGACATGCTTTCAGCTGAAGGCCTACTCACCAATTGAAGGTCGGGAAGTGGACACCGAAGCAAATGGGTGCACACAGGCAGGGTGCTGGTCGTCACCGCTGCCACCGGGCACCTCTCCCACATGGAGCCGCACATGAGGCATCATGGCCCCAGCTCGCTTTGCCACTCCCAGACAGCCCTTCTCTTCCGTTGCCGCCCCCTCCCAGAGCCCAACCCGCAACCAACAGGCAAGCTAGCACATGCGCACCTCTGCTGCTGCAAGGGTTGCCTCACTTTGGGCCCTGCTTGCAAGCTCCCGGCCCCCCTGCACACGTGCACCATGCCCAGCCCTGCTCCTGAGGCCAGGGCCACGCCCAATTGCACCACTGCGCCAGGGCCAGCCACCGCACTGCTTCTGCACAGGGGGTGGGCCCGCCACCGCTGCCGCCGCCGCTGCCGGCAGGAGCAGTCACATGTGCAGCGGTGTGACGGTAGCAGCGAGCGCAGCCTGTGCTGCACTGCTGGCTGCTTCCCAACCGGCCTACGAGAGCCCCCCATGGTCTCACGTGAACACAGGTCCCCGCTTGCCCGTCTCACCCTGCTTCCCCTGCCTCCAACACTGCCCCCCTGCCCCGCCCCTCCCTCTTAACCCGCAGCATGAAGGCTGCCCGCGTGCTCCTCGCCGCCCTGGCGCTGCTCCTGTTTGTGGCCTGTGCCTCGGTGAGCAGAGAGGTGATGGTGCACGTGCCTGCCCTGCTGGCCTGGGGGGTCAGCCGCGGCTGGGTGGGCAGCCTGTATTCAGCATCAGCATCAGCATCAGCAATGGGGCAACTGTGGGTGAATGGTGCAGCAGCAGCTGCCCGCTGCTGCCCTGACTGGCACGTGCATGCCTGGTGCACAGCGCCGCAGAAGCGAGCAGCGGGGTGCAGCTGTTGCCGCAACACTGCCATGTGCCCTGTGTGGCCCAGTGCCCTGTGCCACTGCACCCTGAGAACATGGCGCCGCTGCTGCCTTCTCCCCCACCACCCCACTGCAGGCCGAGCCGTCCCGCAAGATCCTGGAAGCTGCTCCTCAGGCCGGCGAGGCGGCAACCAAAACGCCTGGCATCTTCTGGGATGGAAACGCCGAGCTGGGTGCCTGCCTGAAGTACTTGCCTTGCGGCGCACCCGGCACCCTGGGCTGCTGCGACGGCTACTGCTGCAGCGACTTCCTCTGCATGCCGTGCTGATGAGCACGCGCTGCAGCGCACTGCTCCACCCCGGCCCAACCTCCCACGCACGACCCCTTCCCGCCCTTGCGTGCCCTGCACGCTGCAGCAGCACTGCACCAACAACCCCCCATGCCTGCCACATCACATCCCCGCTGCACGGCACTGCTGTACCTGACCCACCTGCCTCAGCGGACCCCACACAAACACGCATGTGCCTGCTCTTCCATTCCATCCTGACATGCTGGCTAACCCCCAGCCCGCGCCACCGAGGCGTCACGCTCGTCTTGCCCTTTCTGACGACATTACGTGTGTGTCCCGTTGTGCCACCGGCTGTGGCTGCATTCCGTGGCATGCAAACTTCGCTTCATGTGACCCAGCATGATTGGCAGAGACTGTGCCAGAAGGCATGAAGTGCGGCCCCGTCAGCACAGCCCTCCACTTGCACCCACTGGGCAGCGTCCTGCTGCTGCTGCTGCTGCTGCCACTTACTGCCGCTGCGCGCCGGCGCCCAATGGGCCGCCTGCGCTCCATGGCCGATGAAACCTGGGGCGTCGCATGCGGCTGAGCAACGGCTGGATAATGGCATTGGCATGGAGTAAACATATTGGATATCAGTGCCACTTGGTGAGTTTCGGTGGATTGCTGCGGTGCTACCAAGCACCAAATGCATGCGGTGCTCACAGGCACCAATGCACACTCCAGCAGCCCAAACCATCGCAAACGCTTGGCACTGCTCTGAAACTAGCAAACCGCCCGTGCATACGAACATAGCTGCCCGCTGAACCATTCTGAAAGCACGTGCACCCGTCTGCCGGGCTTGCGCAGCGCTTCAAGCAGCCTCTAACCCCCGCATGTTGAGGGTGAGATCTTGGGACGAGAACATACGTATGTGGGCGAGCCGTTGCTGCTCAGCTGACCGCCACCACCTCCGCCGCCGCGGCCGCTGCCGCCACCGGCGCCGCACACCCCGCTGTCCACCGCCCCAAATGCCCAGCCCACCGGCGCAGGGATTGTCATTGCCCTTCCCGCGTGCAGGCCATGCGGCTCTCCCTGACTTTGGCTGTGTTGTTGACGGCAGCACAGAGGGTGTGTACCGCTTCGCCAGGCACTTTCGTTTTCCCGCTGAACAAGACTGAGTATGGGTGAGCACTTTTTGGTGAGCCGCTTGGACTCGGAATTGCCGCAGGCTGTGCAACTCGTGCCCCTCCAGCTTTCCCAGTTCGGTTGTCCCGAAAACTGCCGCACATCCCCTTGTGCTGCGCTGCACAGCATTTGGCCCAACACAACCGCCGCTGACCCCTTGGCCCCCAGCTGGGCCACCACCCTGGAGCTGGGCACGCCGCCACAGGCCTTCCAAGCCATGATCGACACTGGCTCCGGCCTTGTGTGGCTGCCAGCCCAAGGCTGCGGCTCCAATTGTTCCCAGGGCCTGCCGGCCGACGCTGGATTTAATGCCGCCGCCAGCAGCACCTTCCAGGCAGTGTGGTGCAGCGACCCCTCCTGCAATGAGACCTTCTGCCAGGAGTGTGCCTGCTCAGCATCAGACCCTGACAACTGCGCCTACAGCCTCGAGTACATGGAAGGGGCTACCGCCTTTGGCGACTGGGTGCAGGACCGCCTGCAGCTGCCCGGCCTCGCTGTGGCAGACGCGGCCAACGCCACACTGAAGTTTGGGCTGCAGCGCGGCAGTACGGGCGACCTGCAGCAGCAGACCATCCCGGCGCTGGCTGGTGAGTGGTGGGCCCATGCGCAGGTGCATGGGCCAGCCAGGGTGGGGCAGGGTTTGCGAGGCACACTGACCGGCCATTGGGCCCCCTCCTTTGGCGCACCGTGTGGTGCCACAGCACACTGGAGCAACCTGAGGTGGGAAGGGCTTCAACCAGCATGGCTGTCACACGTCCCCCTGCTTCTGACCACATGTCGGCTTTGCAGGCCTGAACGCTGAACCCACCTCCCTCGTGAGCCAGCTGGCGGCACAGGACGCTATCGAGGACAGCTTCAGCTATTGCTTTGACGACGAAGGCCGCCATGTGCTGGTGCTGGGTGTGCCACGCAATGAAAGTGGCGCATCCATGGATTTCGAGGTGGGTAGGGCGCCTGGCGGACTGCTCAAGTTGCAAGCTTGCAAAGCAGGAGGGCATGGGACGCGTGTGCCCCCCTGGCCGGCCTGCCCCATCCCATGCTGCCATCCCCTTGAGTGGCTCCACTGCGGTGGTGACCTGCCTGCAGTTCATGCCGCTGCTCCTGCGCAATAGCAGCAACCCTGCCATGAGTCAGCCTATGTACTTTGTGGAGCTGATTGCCCTGGCACTGGAGGGCGCGGAGACCGTGCAAGTGCCCAAGCTGGTGAGCCGCCTGGCTGGCTGGCTGGCTTTGCACCTGTCTGCCGCTGCCCCGCCTCATTGCTGGCCGCCTGGCAGATCAGCAGCCGGGCGTCAATGTAAAATGTAGCTGCTGCGAAGTATGCCCGGAGTCCTTTTGTGGTGTAGAAGCTGGGCTGCCCCCCAACACGGCAACCACCGCTCGACCTGACCTCCAGCCCCTCCCTTGCCTGACTGCCGTGCAGCCAACTGGCCCCAATGTCTCCGTCTCCATGGCCATGGTGGACAGCGGCACCAGCCTGCTGGCCTTGCCGCCAGCTGTGGCCCAAGCATTTGGCGAGGCGGTGCTGGCTGCCGCCAACAAGGCTGGCCTGTCACTCAACGCCAGTGTCACCGACGGCATCTGCTTCCAGGGCGTCACTCTGGAGAAAGCAGCCGCGGGGCTGCCCCCGCTGACATTCACTTTCGGCAGCGGCATCAACGTGACAGGTGGGAAGGCAGTAGCTGACCTGCTGGGGGGTGCGCCAGTGCGCGGGGCATGCGGTGGGTGTGTTCTGCAGCACACACCCCCAGCCACAGGTCCATCAAAACGCCGCATTGCCGCATCCCCCTGTACACAGTCCCCTCGGAGAACTACCTGGCCCCAGCGCCCGGGTGGGGCGCTCCCTGCGTGGCAGTCGAGCCATCCAGCCAGGAGTTCCCGGTGCTGGGTGCCAAGCCGCTCCAAAAAGTGGCCGTGACTGTGCGCAACAGCGACAACACGCTGGGCATCAGGCGCGTGCGCCACTGCATCGACCTGGTTGAGTTCCAGGGGGCCGACGCCCTGGCTACCTTCCTGGCCAAGGCGGAGGGTACAGCCACAGGCCTGAGCCGGCGCTGAGCGGCGGACACACACCCACAGCTCTCCTTTTGGTTGCCCGCTCAAAGCTGGCCGCGTGACATGTGGCGCATTGATGCCCTGGCTGCACATACCTTGCTGATCTGTTGCATCATACAATGTGAGGAGGATGGAATGGTACGGTGCTGTGCCTGGCTGACATGCGCTGAGCCGCCGATGCATGATGGCATGGGGGTTTGCACGTAGGCCGATCGCCCTGCCTGGCAGCGGATCGCACGTCTAAACTGCACCACAGCAGCATGGAGCCGATGGACGCAGCTGACGGCTTCGGGGAGTTCGAGGCGTTCGCCGCGGCGCCTCCAGCGGGCGGGCAGCATGTGGAGGAACAGGATGTGATGCCACATGCGGCGGATCAGCCGGCAGCAGGCAGCGACGGAGCTGGCCCGGGGGCGACGGGGGCGGCGTCACCCAACAGCGAGCAGCCAGCAGACACCGCAGCGCCCGGCCTCAGCAGCGAGCAGGCTGCCTTTGGTGCTTTTGACTCTACGCCTGTCAGTTCGTCATTGGTGGGCGAAGCAGCTGCGCTGTCGCTGGAAGCAGACGGCACAGCAGCACGCGGCGGAGGCAGCGGCGAAGGGCAGGCCCACCGTGATGATGATGAAGGGCGCTTTCAAGCAGCAGCAGCAGCAGCACCAGCGGCAGAACCGGAGGCGGATGGCGACAGTGGCAGCGAAAACAGCTTTGGTGCATTCGGTGCAGCACACGTAGCAGCGGGCGCAGCAGCGGCGGCGACGGCAGAGGCGGCAGGGGCGGAGGCGGAAGGAGGTGTTGAGGAGCCGCTGGCCGGCGGCAGCGACAGTGGCTCAGCTGCCTTCACAGATGCCAAGTCAGAGGCAGCAGTGGTGGAGACAGCTGACGAGGCAGAGGAACGCGGCGGCAGCGGCGCTGAGAGCGATGAGGAGGGCACAGGACAGCCAGCAGCGGCAGCAGCAGCGGCCGGTGCACGAGCCAGCAGTGATGGCAGCGAGTTTGGAGCATTTGGCGACGCTGCGCCAGCCACGGCAGAGGCAGCCGCAGAGGGTAGTCTTGAGCTGCCGCTGGAGGCAGCAAGCGCTCCAGCTGCAGCAGTGACACCGGCGGAGGAGGCTGCGGCAGGCAGTGAGCGTGGCGACTCATTGCCGCTAGGAGGAGCGGCGGTGCTTGCAGAAGAGGCGCCAGCGGAGGAGGCAGCGGCCAGCGAGAGCGGTGACGAGTTTGGGGCCTTTGGCCACGCGGAGCCATCGTTGGCCCCTGCAGCAGCAGCAGCCCCAGCAGCAGAGGCAGAAGCAGTGGCACCGGAGGATGCAGCAGCCCCAACAGCAGAGGCTGAAGCACTAGCAGCGGAGGAGGCAGCAGAAGCCAGCGGCGGCGGCAGCGAGTTTGGAGACTTTGGCGACGCAGAGCCGGCTCCAGCAGCAGCACCGGCAGCCGTGCCTGCAGCAGCAGCTCCATCAGCAGGGGCAGCAGGGAGCGACAGTGGCAGCGAGTTTGGGGATTTTGGAGATGTAGAGCCGGCTCCAGTAGCAGCCGCAGTGCCCGGTGCTGCTGCCGTGCCAGCCGTGCCAGCAGCAGCAGCCTCAGCAGCAGCAGGAGCAGCGGAAGGAACAGCAGCACCAATGAGTGGCCCCGCCGACCTGCTTGCTCTGTCCCCTGAGGAATTCCATGCAGCTGCCGCCGCCATGCTGGCCAGCCTGCTGCCACCTGGCATGCAGCTGCCGACGGTGGGCAGCACCGGCGTGGCCAGCGCGGTGGCGGCAGCCGCCGCACTGCCCAGCTTTGCCAGCGGAGGAGGGCTCTCCCCAGGGGTGGCGGCGGCAGCTGGCAGCAGCGGCAGCGGCAGCAGCGGCGGCAGTGCGGAGCAGCAGGGGGTGCTGAGCCAGCTGGCCTGGCACGGCTCCGCAGCTGAGGCGCGCCTGCTGGGTCGCCTGGTAAGTGGCTGGTAGGGTAGGGTGGGTGAGTGGATGTAATTTGACAGACCCAAAGCTGGTGCCACTCGTGAGCGCAATGCGCTGGATGCTTCTGCCGCTTGTTTCAGCCGTACGCCAACACATTGATGCACTGTCCACACATTGATTATTTGTATGCTTCCCTGCAGGGCCTGGCGCCATCCGCCCGCCCCGCAAGCGCGCTAGTGTTCCACCCAGCACCCCTCCTCACGCCCCGCAAGGCGAGTGCACACTGCGGCTTGGCATGCTTGGCATGCGTTGGAATGATTGCGTGTCCATGTGTGCGTACAATCGGCTGCGGCAGGGCTTGCGTTCGAGTGGTCGCGTGGCCATGGGTGTGGATGCATCCATCTGAAGGCGATGCTTTGCAAGGTGGCTGTCAAGTGCTGCAAGCGTGCCGGCCCATCACACGGTGTGTGCCTTTTGTGTGCCCATTGTACAGACTGCGGCTAGCTCACGCCCAGCAAGGGCAGCCGTGCCGAGTATGGCAGCTGCGCCAGCTGACGCAGCGCCACAGCCGCCCACCTCAGCGGCCGATGCGCCCCAGCAGCCTCGGCAGGCCCAGCAGCCAGCGCCGCCCTCGCCTCCCCAGCAGCAGCAGGCACCGCAGCACTCAGATGAGATTGAGGAGAGCGCGCATGCTGCTGTGGTACCATCTGTAGATCCGGCTGCGTGGGACCAGGGTGCCTGGGCCGCCCCAGCTGCAGAGGCGCCCGCATGGGAGGAGGGCGGATGGGCGGCAGCGCCGGCAGACGCAGCTCCCGCCGATCCAGCGGCAGCCGCCGTTGCAGCAGCAGCAGCAGCAGCAGCAGCAGCCACTGCATCGGCCGCAGTGCCTGCGCCAGCACCAGCACCAGCCACAGATGCGGCAGCAGACGACGGGTGGGGCAGCGACGGCGGGTTTGCAGACTTTGCGGCTGCGCCAGCAGCAGCAGCGGCACCAGCCGGCTCAGCCTGGGAGTCAGCGCCAAACGCCACAGCCTGGGACACAGCTCCGCCCACAGGTGGTGCTAGCACAGCCCCGCCTGCGGCCTGGGACACAGCGCCGCCGGCTGCGGCCTGGGACACAGCCCCACCCACAGGCAGCACCGCCCCGCCAGCTGCAGAGTGGGACACAGCGCCCGCCTGGGGAGCAGCCGCTTGGGACGCAGCACCAGCGGCAGCTGCAGGAAGGGCGGCAGACCCCTTTGCCGCCAGCGCAGCGGCAGCGGATCCGTTTGCAGCCAGTGCTGCGGCAGGCGACCCCTTTGAAGCCAGCGGGCCGCCTGTGCTGCTGGACAGCTGGGCGCACCCGGCAGCCGCTGCTGCGCCAGCGGCAGCAGGGCCACTGCAGGGCGGACTGCCGGGAATTGTGGCAGCGGCGCCGCTCCTGGCACCGATTGGCGGTGCAGCCAGCAGTACAGTCGAGCCTGAGGAGCGCAGCCCATCCGCTCCGGCGTCCCATCAGCCTGTGCTGGGTGCAACTGAGGCGGCAGCTGGGCCAGCAGCGGCGGCAGGAGGCAGCGGCTGGTCTGATGAGGAAGACGAGTTCACCGATTTCGCAGAGGCGCCCCTGCCTGCGGCCCCAGCAACCGCCGGCTTTGAGCAGCTGGCGGGTGGCGAGGCAGCAGCGGCTGATGCCTCAGTGCCGGCGGCAATGGTGGCAGCGGCAACTGCGGCGGCAGAGGAGCCTGCGGCGGTGGCAGAGGAGGCGGCAGAGGCGGCAGGGGTATCGCCAGCGGAGGCGCTGGCAGCTCGCCTGCCCGACCTCTCCTTCTTGCTAGCCTCTGAGATCCGGGGCCCGCAGTGATGCCTTCGTGCATTTTCTGTTGGTTTACATTGCTGTGATGCCGTGCCATTTTCGGCATTTCACCAATGTTGAATCGTGATTGGTGATGGCAAGGCAATGGGCGCTTGGGAGTCTGGCGGGCGCTGAAGCACGCCACGCTGCCCCTCAGCAGGAAGCCGTAGCTTGTCATTTGTAGCGCTCAAACCATTCTCACGCAGCTGGACAGCAGTGACTAGCTACAGCAGGCCGAGGGCAGCAGCGAGAAGTTATCTAGATGAGTGCCACCAGCCTGGCCCGGGCGCTGGGCGCCTCTGCAGCCCAACCGCCAGGGGTCAAGGGTGCGGCCCAGCAGCGCGGCGGCAAGGAGCGATCGCTGCGGGAGCGCGCCGCCGCCGCCGCCCGGCACCCTGCAGGCGCAGCCGCGCTGACTCTTGCAGGTGCCTACCTGATGACTCGCGGCGCGGCGGCTGCTTTCCAGCACACCCGCCGCCGCTTCCTGCGCCAGCTGCTGGTGGACCTGTGCGCAGCGCTGGACGCCATTGGCCAGCCCTACTGGCTGGACTTTGGGGGGCTGCTGGGCATTTACAGGTGAGGCGCACCACCGCCATACGGCGGTTGGAGACTGCACCTGCTTGTAGACCTGCACGTTTGGAAGGTGTCCGGGCACCCCTGCAGCACCCTGACCCAACGCATAGCTACTTGCGTAACCCTCTGCTGTGCCTGCGCCAACTGAACATGCGCAGGGGCGGCGACATCATCCTACACGACAACGATTGTGACGTGGCGGTGCTCAACCCGGACTGTTGAGTGTCCTGACTGTACTACATAGTAGGCTGCAGCTGCTGGGAGGCCTGTGCGGACAGGCGCGTGATCATCAGCTCGAGCGCCTGTGTGGACGGTTGCATGAGCTGTCTTGCATGCCATGCCGTGCCTGCCGAGCCACACCCCGCCCCGCCCCGCCCCGTCCTGCACCACACCGGCCCGCACCGCACCGCTGTGCACCACTCATACCGCGCCGTACCGCACTGACGAGCTCACAAGCCAATGAGTGGAGCATGCCTGCCCCAGCTCATGTCGTCCGTGATTCGCCCCTTGCCGTGGCGAATATGCCATGCCTCCTCCGAAACTCCCCGCGCACACGTGTGCCGTGCAGGCCAGCACTGCTGGAGGGGCTGAGGCGAGAGCTGCCACCCAAATACACAATCAAAGGTGGGCCGAGAGGTGGCGAATGTGGCACTGTGGGGTACGGTTCCTTCCACCCTGCTGCTGCCCTGACGCTAACACGCATGGCATATCGCCATGCCGCGCATGCTCCAAGCGCATGCTGCAATGTCGAGCTCAGTCACGCGGCGCTGACAGCTTGCATGCCTCAAACTGAGCCTCCCGCGGCCCCACGCCGACCCATTGCACTGCAGTGGTCACCCCACAGGACTCCCCAAAGTCCAGCTGGATTCGCGTATACACCGCTTTTGGCATGGCCGACCTGTTTGGCGCGCACGACGAGTGAGTTGGGCTCAATTGAGGTGCTCATTCGGATGTTTAGGTGCTCGCTCGCTGCACTTCTGGCGGCTGCTGCAATTTTGCAAGCTTCCGTGCTTCCCGGCTGTGCAGTGCCCAGCGCCCTGCGCCTTCCACGCTGAGCTGATCCTAGCGCGGTTTTGCCCTGGCCCCGCACCCAAGCAGGGGCGGCGACTCAATTGCAGTGGACTGCGGCCACGGCGACACCATGCACATCTCCAAGGCGAGCTGCCCTAGGGCCAACAACAGGCCTGTTGTTGGCGCTGCCGAACTAGATCTCCGGGAGGCTGTTGGGCGCATGCAATCCACATGGAATCATGCTGCCCGGGAGCAGGGTAGCCGGCAGGCCTGCTCTGAGCATGCTGCCCCTTGTGCAACGTGGGAGTGAGCGTCTGCACCTGCCCCTCTGTGCAGGAGCTGGTGCTGCCCACGGGGCGCATGGAGTGGCGGTGAGCTCAGCAGCGGACTAGCCACTTTGCAAGCCTGGTTCATGCACCTGCTCAAACCAGCATGCTTCTTTTGCCTGGTTCGCCGCTGCACTGATGGCGTTCCTGCGTGGGCGAGGCTGCTGGCCAGCCCTGCTCGTCGGCTCGTCATGCTGGCCACGCCCATTCTCAACTTTGCAGGGGCTGCAGCATCAGTGTGCCTCACGATGTGGAGGGCACCCTTGTGCGCCGCTACGGCCCCAGCTGGCGCACCCCCAAGTGCGTGATGTGTGTGTTTGTGTGCACTGGTGACAGGACAGTGCACCGATATTGGGGTTTTGATGGGCTGGGTGCCACGCAGGCAGGTGCTGGTACCCAGCGGCAGCTGTTGCGGCGTGCACTTCCTCGCTGCTGGCCAGACCCAACATGCATTCAACGTGCAGGCCCCTCGACAAGGGAGCAGATTGCCTGCCAGTGTGTCCTAAGCTAGCATTTGATGTGAATGCTGGCTGCCAAAGCTCATCTGCTGCCGCTCGCACGGCCCAGCAAACCACACCTGCGCCTAAGCTAGCATTTGATGTGGCTGCTCCCCATGCAGCTACCTGGACAAGGGCGCGGACACGGTGGAAGGCAGCCAGCCGTGCGCTGCTTCCTTCTGTGCCAACAACTTGTTCACGCCTCCCCAATCACGCAGGTATCTGGACAAGGGCGCAGACACAGTGGAGGGCAGCAAGCCGTATGCCAAGGTGCTGCGCCTGCTGGCCCGCCTGGGCATCCGCATGTGAGCAGGAGTTGAGCAAGCAGCGTTGCAGCCCCTGCTGGCAGCGGCACACGGCGCCAGCAACACTGTTTGGGCCGCAAGCAGCAGCGCATTGCAGCAGCTGATGGCGTCGGCTGGAGGCTGGGTGCTGGGCTGAGTGCACAGCTGCGGCAACGCATTCCAATGCATATCACGAGCTCGCCAATTGTTGTTGCACACGCACACGCTGTTCACTGAGTTGCTGGTCTGGCATTATGCCTCCTGTCCTTGACATCCACCATCGATCTCTGGCCTCCAGTGGTGCCAAGGGAACGCATCGTGTGTTACAAGAGCGGAGCCAGCGCTGCCGTGCGTCACTAAATGGAGGGCGCGGCGCCCCAGGCCCCTCACGCGGTGGGGTTCAGCTTCTGCCGACACTGCGGGCAGAAAAAGGGGGGTGGGGGCAGGCAAGGGAGGCTGTCAATGGGATGAGCAGGCAGCAGCGGCAGCAGCAGCGGCACACAAAGCCGCAGTGCAAGGCAAGAGACCGCCAGCCGGGGCAAATGCCACTTGCAGCCTACTCAAAACAGCTGCTCCCATGTGCTACATCTGCACCCCAATCCAGGCCACAATGCCATCGTCCATGCAGCCTTGGGGCAGGAGCGGCCCTCCCAACGATCAAACGAGTGCAATAATCTAGCCACAGCCCGCACATCCGCACCTCGATCCAGGCCACCATGCCGTCGGCATGCCAGCTTTCCGTTGTTGCAGAAAATGCAGCTGCAGCAGCAGCCTCCGCCTACCGCACCAGCCGCCGGGCCGCTATGTTGCTGGAGCGCCGCTGGCCTCATCCAACAGCAGTGCCACCGGGATGCCCGGTGGCTGCAGGGCGGCCCGCAGCTGAGCCACCAGCTGCATGGCGCCACGGCGGTGCCGCCGCAAGTGCTGCCAACAGGCCACCGCCCCGCCGCTGCGCTGGCAGCCCTGCTGCTGTGGGCAGCTCCTGCTGAGCCGTTTGCAGTGCCACTGCCATCCGCAGCACCGGCACCGCCGCCCGCAATGCAGTGGGGCAGAGCAGCCGCTGCTGGGCTCTCGCACGGCTTACTCTGGGTCTGAGTCCGCCTGCAGGTCCCGCTCCATAAAGAGGTACTGCGGGGGCGGGGCAGTCGGTACCAGGCGCAAGGACTGTGTGCCAGGTAGCACCGCAGGGCAAGGCCGGCCAGGCACAGACGGGACGGGGCAGGGGCCCGGCCCCAGCAGCTGCACGACAGCAGCGGCGCCGCTGGGCTCCGCTCCCGCGCTGCCGCTTCAAGCTGCTGCCACTGGAGTGCTCCTGCTGCCTGCTGCACCGGCGCCACGCCTGCAACCTGCCAGCCCCCTCCGGCGCACCTCCTCGAGCCGGCGTTGGCAGTCGGCGCAGCGGTCGATGCTGGGCGGCAAGTCCTCGGGCACCCCCTCAGGCAGGAATGGCCGCACATCCAGATACGGTAGAATCAGCGGCGGGTCCGGGTGTCCCTGCTCCAGGGCCTCCAGCTGCAGGCGGTAGACGCGTTCCCACTGCTCGTGCCACAAGGCCGCGGCTCGCAGCAAGGCTACCTCCCGCTGGTGCACGCGCGGGCAGTCGGGGCAGCACCCCAGGTCCAGGCGCTGCAGCACGTCTGCATTGCGCCGCAGCAGCTGCTGCTTGGCCTGCAGGTCGCATTAGCAGCGCCGTGGGTGAGTGGAGAGCGCTGCAGGCGCATCGAGTTGCGCGGCCGCCGCCGCCGCCGCCGCCGCGGCGGCGCCCCACCTGCGCAGCTTCGATAGTAAGCCGCGTCGACCTCTTCCGGAGCTCCAGGAGCCTCGCTTCGTCCCGCTGCCCCGGAGGCTTGGCTTCCTCGTCATTCTCCGCTTTTATGGCTCGGAGCAGGGCCTCGCGGTGCTCTGGGGTGCCTGGGGTGGGCTCAAAGCCCAGCCACTCGGCAAGGGCCCGGCTCCACTCGTGCAAAAAGCCGCGGCGCTGGGGGAGGTGGGCTGGGGCACCTGTCGGCATGGCGGTGCGTTTGGGGGCTGTATCGTACAGTGTATGGCAGCCGGGAGGCGCGCATCTACGCAGCGGTGGCGTCAGCGGCAGCCAGCAGGCGCACCGCCGAAATGCCAACGCAGGCGTTCCCGGCTTGCCCAAACCAAACGCCAGACTGGTTGGTACCTTTTGCCCATCCCATGCAGGTACCTCGACAAAGGCGCAGACACAGTGGAGGGCAGTGCGCCTGTTGGCCCGCCTGGGCATCCGCGTCTGAAGAGGCGGAGCAACAAGCAGCGCTGCTCTTGCGAGCGGCAGCACTGCTCGAGTTGCCAGCAGCAGTGTAATGCTTCGCACCGATGGCGTGAGCTTGAGGCAGGAGGGAAGCTGAGTGCACAGCTACAAGGGGGGTTTGCCAGCACGCTCGTTTGACTGCTGTTGACAATCACGAACGAGCTGTCCCATGGAGCCTCGATTACAAAACTGCACCGCACCGCTGATCTGCCTTCACTCTCTGACCACTGTTTCTAGCCATCTGGGCCGCCACTTGCGCCAAGCGAATGAATTGTATGTTACAAGTACGGAGCCAGCGCGGCCGTGCGTCACGAAATGGGGAGGCGCGGCACCCCTGCAGGCAGCTCATGCCTTGGGGTTCAGCTTCTGCCAGCACTGCGAGGCAAGAAGTGGGGGCAGGCAGGAGGGGTGGTCAGTGAGATGGGCTGGCAGCAGCAGCAGCAGCAGCAGCAGCAGCAGCAGCAGCACACCGGCCTTAGTGCACAGCCCGCAGCAGGGTTAGCAACACGCCTCCAGCGCACTTCTACCTCACAGGCCTCCAGGCCAGGACATGCAAGGCAACAGCTAGCCACAGCACACGCAGCCGCACCTCGATCCAGGCCACCATGGCGTCGGCGAGCCAGCCTCCCTGCCCACACACCGCCCTGGCAGCGCTCTACAGGCATGTGCAGCGTTCCACCCCTCGTGCCCACAAGAACACGCACCTCGATCCAGGCCACCGTGCTGTCGACTTCACAGGGTCTCCAGGCAGTACCAGGAAATGCCGAAAAAAAAGCAACAACTACCACAGCACACGCAGCCGCACCTCGATCCAGGCCACCATGGCGTCGGCGAGCTTGGAGAAGTAGGGGTCCAGGTGGCCCAGCCCCTCGCGCACCTGCGGGGACAAAGTCAAAGGCAGCAACTGGATTATTGAGACGTGCGACTGGAAAGAAGTGGGGTGAAGGTGGCCCAGCCCCACGGGAAAGCTGCGCTGTCGTCAGCCGAGCCAACTAGTACAGTCCAGGCTTACACAGGAGAAACAGTAGGGGTCAGTGAATCAAGCAAATCAACAAGCGGCGCCCACCTTCTCCGCCAGCTCCAGGTAGCAGGACAGCCGTTGCTCTGCCTTTGCACGGGCAAGGTGACATGACTAGGAAAGTAACCAGAACAACCGGGCAGACAAAAAGCAGGCCCCACCTTCTCCGCCAGCTCCAGGTAGCAGGAGAAGACGTCCTTGCTGTCCTCGCTCAGCTGCACCTTCTGGAAGAAGGGGATGATCTCTGCAAGGGAAGGGCGGGAGTGGGGGTTACGAAGCACGAATGAATCAGGTCTATTTATTATATCATGCCAGTGCACCTTCTGGAAGAAGGGATGATCTCTGCGGCAGGGAGAGAGGGGGCGGGGAGCGTGCAAGCAGCAGCAGAAATCAGAAGATATCAGCTGCCGGCGCATCTTCTGAATGGCAGGGACGATTTCGCTGCAAGCCACAGCAGGCCAGTGCAGCACAGCTGCGGCTGCCCGCCATCCGGCAACGCCGAGCAGCGGTGAGCACGTTCAGTCACAGCAGCAGCAGCGCTTCACAGCAACACAACCCCATCCATCGCCCCCTGCTGCCGCACCTTCTTGCCAGAAGATGCCCTGTAGAGAATGGCGGGTGGAACGGGGCAGGAGGAGGAGCAATCAACGCCAATGCCCGGCTAAGAGGGAACAACAGCTGCAGGCAGCAGGGCGTGTCGGTGCCGCAACTGCAACACAGGCAGGCAAGAGGCCCGCCGCGCCAGCCCCACAGCACAGCCAGCACAGCGCAGCATGGCTCGCCTTGTACTCCTTGCGCAGGTTGACAAAGGGGTTGGAGGCCTTGGAGTGCCAGATGTAGGGCAGCCCCGTCTTCACGCCCAGGTCCAGGTGGTCGCAGATCTGCAAAGAGTTGAGGATTGGTTTTTGGGGGAATTTTGTTGGTGGGGTTCGGATGTTGCGGATCGCAGTAGTGGTGCGGATGGGGCCCAGGGTACACACGGTTGAAGCATCCCGGCGGCAGGGGTGTGGATGGGGGGCAGGGTGCACCCGGGTGAAGCATCCGGGCGGCGGCGGGCACGGGGCCAGCGCATATGCCCGCCAGGAGCCCAGACCTCCTCACCTTCTTCACGCACCAGCCCGCCCACATGTCTGCGGCAGAGGGAATGGCGGCGGCAAACGTGCGACAGGTGACGGCAGGCACAGAATGGGGTTGATGCTGCCACAGATGGCAAGTGAACACGCATCGCCTGTCAGTGGCGCTCACCGTCGGAGCGCCCCCAGGGCTGGCCCTCGCCCACCAGGTTCAAGTGCATGTCGCAGACTGCTCATGCCGCTCAACTCCCATCCCCAGACGCACAACTGGCCCGCACAGCTCACCGTCGTAGCGGCCCCAGGGCTGGCCCTCGCCCATGAGACCAAAGTACATGGCGGGGCCGATGGCCTCGCGGTCAAACGCCAGGTTCATGCCGCACATGGGGAAGAGGGTGCCCTGCACGGGGAAGCGCAGGTTGGCCAGAACGTTCAGCAAAAAGCGAGCCCTTTGTGCAACCGCTCACTTGCCACCCACTGCTGCGCCCATGTGAGTTGGAGGCGCACGGCCACGAGGCTGACATGCCGCCGCCGAAACGGCCAGCACAGCCCGAACGGCATTCAAGCCTCAGCACGCACCTTGGGGATGGTCATCACCGCGTCCACGTAGCGCGTGTTGCGCTCAGTGGGCTTCACCATCTGCGCGCGAACACACAAACAAACAAACAAACGCAGGTTGGCACTGCGGCGGTCAAAACCTATGTCTGGACAGACCAGAGGTTGACGGCCAGGGGGCGCTAGGTACTTGCATGCTGGGTGTGCTGGCCAGCAGACCCGAGCCAACAAGACGCACAGCCAACATGAGGCAGGTAAACACATCCAAACCCACCTGGGTGGGGGCGTCGTAGTCAGGGATGTTGAGCCACAGGCCTGCGGGCAGCAGATGCAAAAAGGGCTGCTGCTCAGCAGTTGCCTGAAAAACAGCAATGCTGCCGCTCAGCAGGTTGCCTGGCCGGCAGGCACGATGCACACTGTCCTGCAGCAACATGCGGTGGCAACGCCGGCCAGCGCTGCGCCTTGCCCGTCCTCTGGCCAGCTCAGCCAACCTGCCCCCTGAGCCCTACCTGCGGGATGCGCACGTCCAGCTTGGTGGAGACCACCGGTGCGACTACACCCTGCCCCAAACCACAGCACTGTTGCCACGCACCGTGGGACACCGCGGTGGGCTTGCCCTCGCGCATGGAGAAGGGGTAGCCGCGCACAAAGTCGGAGCCGGGGGCGTACGGGTCGTACTGCATTCAGGGTGGGTGCAGAGGAGGGGGCATGGGCATGGGCGGCGGCATGGGCATGGGTTGGCAACAGGGGTGGGCACGGGATGGGCAGCAGCGTCGCAGGGCGCGGGCATGTGCATGGGCTTGGCACACGGGCGGACACAGGATGGGCAGCAGCGCTGCACCTGCGCCCCCTAGCAGCCACCAGGCAAGTGTGGCTGGAGATGTGGAGCGCGCAGCAAGCACAGAGTGGACCCTCACCAGGGTGTTGAAGAAGTCTGGGGTGGAGGGGCTCAGCAGGTTCTTGATGTGCTGCTGCAGCGCGTCGATGTCCTCGCCGCTGGGGTTCTTGGCCCTGCGGGTGGAGGTGAAGTTGAGCAGGTGGCTTGAGGGCTGGGCAAGCACCACATTAGAGGACCCCACAGCGTGCTTGAAGGACTGCTCCAGCGTGTTCATGTCCTTGCCGCTGGGGCTCTTGGCCCTGCAGGCAGCCCAGCAGAAAACCCTCAATCACACGTGAGCACCAGTGTAGAGCATGGGCTGGGGACATTTGGACACGTTGCACGGCAACAGCTGGTGCGCAACACCACACATGGGCAAGTGTGCATGCCATCATGGCGGTAACACGCGCTTGATGCGCAGGTGATGCCGGCATGACACCGGCATGGATCATGCGTCAAGTGCAGGGCAATGGAGGCATGGTGGATCGCGGCAGGGCAGCATGTGGCAAGCACAGGGCATGACCGCGTCGTGCATGTGTCGTGGCAGCAAGCGTCATATGCAGGCAATGCCATGGTGACGTGGCGCCGGACATGGAGTATGCACCGAGTGCTGGGCAATGAGGCATGGTGGTTAACGGCATGGTGCATGATGGCGTTGTCGCCCCATGCCGGGCGTGCCATTGCGACATGGCGATACATCTCCATGACATGTGTTTCCATGGCATCGTGCATGCGTGAGTTTTAGGGCATGGTGACCTGATGCAGGGCACGGGGGCATGCACGGGGGCATGGCGCATGCGCCATGTGCAGGGCCTTGCAGCTACTGCATGCCTTGTGCGCAGGACACGCAATGGCAGCATGGCGGCGCGTCATGGCGACACGTTGCATGGCCCGTGCGCCGGCCTGGGCGGCGTGCAAGGCAGCATGATGGCATGGCGACATGCAGATAATGCATGTGCCATGTGCAGGGCATGGCGGCATGGCTGAGGAGGCGTGCCCCAAGCGCGGCAGCCTAGCACAGAATGCAGCGTGCCCGACGCAGTGAACCCTGCGCCCCCCTCCCCCACTCACCCACCCACCCAACTCACACAAAGCAGTCGTCATCAATGGTGTAAACGTAGCGCGTCTTGCTGACCATGTAGCCGAAGCAGCGGCAGGCGGAGTCCTTGAAGGAGATGCACCACGCCTTGTCGCCCAGGATGCGCTCAATGTCGTTGCGGTTGTACAGCTCGTAGTCAAAGCCTGCAGCAGGGTGATGGGGAGGCGGTTCAACATTGGCTTAACCGGAGCATCGAGCCCGGGGCGGCATGGAAGCACTTGATACAGGGCGGCGCCAGCGGTCGCGGAGGGGTGGGCTGGCCTGCCTGCTGCACTGGCCAGCCAGCGGCGGCGGCTGCGCCGCCGCGCCAGATGCCCGCCCGCAGCAGGTGGCGGCAGCAGGATCCCAATGCCAATGCGCCCAGCCCAAAATCAACAGGGGCAGCGTCAGGGCGGTTGCGGGCGGTTGGGCACAGTGGCGAGCATGTTCAGAAAGGTCGGCGGCAGCAAAGGCTACGGCAGAACCATCATGGTGTGCTAAACATTACCCGCCCCCTGCCCGATGGCTGGCGCCAGCGGATTGGGCCAATGACCGCGAAGCGATCGGCTGCCCCTCCTGCAGGCCGTGGCCGGCGTGGCGGCAGCACAGGCGGCGGCGGCGGCAATGCTCACCCTCGGGCACGTTGACCTTGCGGGTGGGATCGCCATCCTGGATGATGATCAGGTGGTAGGGCTGGAAGAATGGCCGCCTGCGGGCAAAGGCAGGGCGGGAAAGCAGGGTCGTTCGGGCGGGGCAAGCGGGAAGAGCGATCTGCGCATTGCAACGCGATATACAGAGCACGGCAGGTCGATAGCAGCGGGCCAAAGTGCGCGGGAGGCAGCGAGGAGGCGCCGCGACCGCCGGCGACCCTCCCGGGCCCCTCCCGCACCCCCCGCACCATTGCTCCAGGAATTCTAAGTCACGGATTGTGGGTATGCAAATGGATAGCTGATCGGCGAGAGGAGCAGACGGCGCCATAGCTGCAACTCGCTGGGGCTCGCTGAGTGGCTTGCAGGTGCTCCAGCAAAGGCGGGGGAGGTGTCACCACTGCCGCTGCAAGCCCTGGAGCTCAAATGAAGATCAAAATGTCAGCATGCCAAATTTGAGTGTACCATCGTTCCCAATGCGGCCCAATTGTCCTGCCCCATCATCCCTTTCACATCGGATGGTCTCTGCAACCCCTCAGTGCGCCTTGCAAGAGCGCGGCAGACTCGGAACCGGCGCTGCCACGCCCGACCAGAGCCGCGCCAGGCTGCAGCTCCCTCGGCTTGATTGCATCGGCATGGGAACGCTTTGTGCAAGGTGCCACCTTAGGTGGGAAGAGGATTGGCGGATGCTCTGGAGCCCCGGCCCGCTTCGCCCACCCTCCCACGGGCGCTCAGGCTCTTTGTGCTGCGCCCCTGTCCCAATTCAGGTCGGCAATGCGTCGCGTGCAAGCAAGCCGCCGCTGGCAGGGCATTTGCTGCCCTGGGGGCGTCCGCTGCTGCCGCCGCCTGGATGCAGCCGCCGCCGGGATGCAGCCTGGCGCAAGCCGCGGCACAGCTTGCACCTTTGTCTTTTGAGCAGCTGCGGCGGCCACCACGTTGGAGAGTCGCAGCGGATCCAGCAGCATAGTGCCGAAACAGTGGCATGCCAGCTGCTGCTGCTGCGAAGCAGCCGGGCGGCCACGGCGTGTGGGTATGACGATGGAGAGCTGATCGTGGAGTGCAGGGGGCGCCATGGCTGCTGTTGCGCTCGTGCTCCTGCTCCTGTTCCAAACGCGCTGCTGCACTGGCTTCTGAACACCCGGATTGGCGGCGGTGACGATCAGCACGCGCAGACAGCGGGCAAACTGGTTGTCCCAAACTTGAATTGATGGCGGAGCGCGCCCGTCGGCGGGTTGACGGCATGCGGCACGCCCATGCATCCCCGTCATGGTCCCCTTGCCACAGGCATACCCGCTCCTAGCATGCACCCGTCAGCCAATCCTGTCATTGCGCGGTGGATAAACTTTTCAGAGGCAACTGGCCGCCGCCGCTGCTGGCACCACTGCAGAGCTGCTGCCGCCCATCCTTCCTTCGGCATTCGAAACGTGCAAAGGCAGGTGAGGGAGCTGAAGACGCACACGCGTCTTGCCTGCATGGCACCAGTCTCTCAAATTGCGTGGCCATGGGACAACCAGTCGGACAGACTCATCTTCATTGCGCCTTCTGCCTTGCTTCCGCCATCCGTGCACCCTTGTTGACGGATTGCACAGTACGAGGGATGCGCAAACCAAGAACGGGAGACGATGGAAATGCAACGCTGAAGAGACACTCAAGGCCAATGCGCAGCTCAGCTAGGCTAAGAGCGCCGAGGCTGCCGCTGCTGCCGCTAGCCAAGCCGCCACCGCTGCTGCTGCACCGCGGCGCCGCGCTGCACTGGGCGGCGGCGGCGAGGGCCCCGCCGCGACCCCACCGGCAGCAGCTGCATCCGCAGACGGGGCCGGTGCCGGCGCCGCTCCTGTGGGGTATACTCGATAAATTGTGAAACCGAAATCGTCTCCTATCAGCAGAGAGCTGTCTGGTAGGCGCAGCAGGCCCACGGGCCGTCCCCAGTGCTCGTCTTCAGGGGTCAACCACCTGTGCAAACAGAGGGGGGATGGTGCGGCAGTGTATGGCGGCCAGAGCATGATGCGCGCAGCGTGCCTGCCTTGCCCTTCCAGCTGCAGTGCAGATGACCCACCCCAATGCCACCGCAACAAGCCGATGCCCTTGCAATGCATCAATGCCAGCTAGCTTGAAAGCCCAAGGCGCGCTCTGTTGGCCAGCTAGGTACTGACCCATCCGCAAAGACAGAGTGGTCTGTCACGGTGCGTCCATCATCCGCCAGCTGCAGGTTGACGATGCGATAGCCCAGCGAGGGCGTGCGGTTCCAAGAGCTGCGCAAGCAAGCAGGTGTGCAGTTGGGACTGGGGGTGCTCGTCCTTGTTGCAAACCCGCGCCAGCCAGGCGGGGCACAGCCGCCACAGGGTTTGAAGCAGTCAGACCATGCAAGCAGCGCGGCGCGGCACGACCCAATTCAACCTGCACATGACCTCCCTGCCCGAGGCCTGCTGCTCACCCGTGCTTCGCAACAAAGATGCTGTGCAAGCCGGGCGGACTCAGCCGACCACCCACCAAACAACCTGGGCATTGCCACCGCTCATTGCAGCTCACCCGTGCTCCGCAACAAAGATGCTGTGCAAGCGGGGCGGACTCAGCCGACCACCCACCAAACAACCTGGGCATTGCCACCGCTCATTGCAGCTCACCCGTGCTCCGCAACAAAGATGCTGTGCAAGCGGGGCGGACTCAGCCGACCACCCACCAAACAACCTGGGCATTGCCACCGCTCATCGCAGCTCACCCGTGCTCCGCAACAAAGATGCTGTTGTCGTACTCGGCAGGCCAGGCCCGGGGCTCGCCGGCAGCCGGCGGCCCCCAGTACAGCACTCCCAGTGGGGACACGTGCGGCCCGAGCGCCTGCAGCGGCCGCGGCGCCACGGCTGCATGAGGAATGCGGGTGACGGGCGCAAGGAGGTGTGAGGTTTCAGGGGTCAGACGGACAAAAGCACGTCAAGCCATCATCAGGGCACAGTGCGCGCCGCTGCCATGGCTGCCAGCTTCAGTTAGCTGGCTCTACACCCAACGCACCAGAGCAGTTGGCTGCCTGCGCCGCCTGCTGCTCTGCCGACAGCGTGCGGTTGGTGTCCCCTTCAGAGCCCCAGGTCACATTTGTGTCGGAAATGGCCCGCCCGGGGCCCGGCTGCCGCAGCGCTGCTGGTCCGGAGCCCTGCCTGTGGGCGGGGAGAGGGAGGGGGCAGCGCATCAACCACGGGATGGTTTGCTTGTGAAGCATGGGCCCACCGCGCAGCTAGTAGTACTGCTGGCATGCGCTGAGATGCACTGCACACACATCAGCACGTGAGCTGCACTGTGCCTTCCAATCACGCTGCGCACCAGTGGCAGGAGGGCCATTGGAAGTTGGGGATGCTGCCGCCGCTGACGCCTGCAGTGTCCACCTGGACCGCAGCCAGCACATCGTCTGGGGCTGCACCATGGGTGATCGATCGATGCGTGGGTTGAGCAACCGACAGCAACCAGGCAAAACGGTGTTTGCACACCGAGCAAGCATGCGCAGCAGGCAGCAGCCGCCGCCGCCGCCGCCGCCGCCGCAGGAGCAGCAGCAGCAGCAGCAGCAGCGGGCATGCCACCCGCGCCCACCGTTATTGCCCATGCCGTCTCGCTCCATGCCAACGAACAGCAGCTCCCCAGTGCCCGGGCGCCACGTGTAGCCGGCCGCGTTGCGCACATTCTGCGCCACCTGCTGGCGGTTGGAGCCATCCCTGTCCATGCGCCAAATGGAGCAGTAGGGGCCTGTGCACTCCCCTAGGTCAAAGGGAGCAGCCACTGTGTAGTCTGCACGGCAGTGAGGGATGTGGCGTATGCCGAACATGGTTGTCCACAGCGGAAAAAGAGTCAGCAGAGGAGGCAGGCACGGACGCACTGCCCTTGCAGCCAAACATCGCAGCCACGATGCCATGCTGCACCAGAACCTGGACCGCCGCGCGCTCCACAATAGTCAGTGCATGAACACTCACACAGCTTGCCATCGGGCCCCAGGGTCAGGGCTCGGTTGGCGTGCTTCTCCTGCGGCGGCAGCACCGCCAGCGTGGAGCTTTCCACAAGGCTACGGTTGCAGCCGGCCAGGGCGGCTGCATCCACGTTGTCGTGCCGGGTCATGAAGTCCACCTGAGGGCAGCAACGCAGCTCCTGCCGTGAGTGCAATGTACTGCTGAGGACAGCAGCGGAGGCTGATCGAGGCAGGGCTCGAAGGGCAGAACAGCACATCGCCCGCCTTGACAAAGCACCATGACAGCACCCCTGGAGACATTTCCAGCCCCTGTCAGCTGCACAGCTGCCCTCACCCCGGCAATGTACAGCGACCCGCTGCTCCGGTCGTACGCGATGCCGTTTGGCTGAGCAATGGAGGACAAGTTGTGCAGCAATACGCACGCCTGGCGCGGCCGCCCGTCGTGCTTGTCTATGATCGCAAACACTGTGTTCTCCTCGGCTGTGGAGGCGTACACAATGGTGAGGTTGTTTTGCACGAGGCCCAGCGCCAGGAAGCGGGCTGGGATGTAGCCGTCTGCGTACGTTTCGATGGCAAACCCCGGTCGCAGCCGAATCGAGCCCAGGCGGAGGTCGGCGGGGCGCCAACTGCACGGCAGTTTTAAGGAGGGCACCCAGCAGGCAGACCTTAGCTGTCACGTGTTTGACGATCCACAAAAGGGCCTGCGCAAGTCCGTTGATCGAAATAACTCGCCTGCCCAAACAGGCGGAGCGGCGGCGGCGCTCACTCTGGCAGCGGCTGGGCGGGCTTGCGTTCCAGCCCCGCCGGCTTCTCCCGCTGCTTCGTAGGGTTGGTGTTGTTCTGCGCTGCTGCTCCAGTTGCAAGCAGCAGCGCCAGCAGCAAGGCTGGGAAGCTCATGGCAGCGGCTCCACTTGAATTTGGTGTCAATGCTAGGCTTGCAAGCAGTAGCTGTATCGCGTAATTGAGCGGGCATGGCCACAATTGACGCCTGGGAAAGCGGCAGCGAGCCTCATGCATCTCCCGCCGCCTGTGCGCTATGCCCCTGCTGAGACCTGCCCGCAACTGTGGAGGGCCTGCTCTGGCTGAAGACACGCTCACTCGCCCTTAGACAATCGTGGATACCCGTGGCGAGAGTGACAGGCCTGTCTGCGCGCTGCACTTGTCGCGACCAGTCTCCCCCTCCTCTGTGGAGGCTCTGTGGCCGGCCGGTGAGTGTGTAATTTACCATCAGGAGTCCTACAGGTCGTACAAACGCTCAATCTGTGCGGCGACAGAGCGAGCAGGCCAGGTCAAGGGCTTCCGCCTCACCGCCGCTGCTGCTGCCGCCACCATTCCCGCTGCAGGGCCACCATGCTGGGCGGCCTCCTGCTGCTGCTGCTCCTGGCGCTACAAACAGCAGCTGCAGACCCAGCAGCCAGGGCAGGGCTGGCGGCGGTGGCGCGTGGGCTGGTGGCAGCTGCAACAACCCCTCGCCTGACCGAGCCAGGGCGAGCCGTCGTGCTGCACACGCAGTTTGGCCAGATTCGTATCAGGCTGCTGGAGCAGCTTGCGCCACGCATCACAGCCCTGGTAAGTGGTTGGAAGCTATGGTTTCCTTGGACTGGCAGCAGGGCTGTGCGACGCACATTGAGAGCTCGCTATCCTGGCCCGCGTGCAAGCAGGTGTGGGAGCTTGCTAGCAGCAGAGGCTGCAAGGGCGCCTACACATGTGCCTTCTATCGGTGAGCCCCAGCTGCTCTGCTGCAGCCGTGCACAAATCCAATGATAGCTCACCCAGGCATGCCCGGGGCTGGCAGCCAAGTGCTGTGCTGACTGCATGCATACAGTATGCATGTGCAGGAATGAGGCGCGGCCGCAGCCGCCAGCCACCCCTCTGGGACCACCTTACGCCCTCTTGCAGGGCCGACTGCACGACCTTGCTGAGGTTGGTTGGTTGGGCTGCTACCGACCTTAGGTGTGCATGCCTGCTTGCCTGAGGGAATCTGACCTGCTGGCATCGTGTGCCACCACCCTTGTGCTGCCACATTGCTTGCCTTGCTGCCGCGCCTCAGTGGGACATGTGGTATGCATCTGCCGGCCTCCACTGCAGGACCCGCCTTACGAGGGCAATACGATAGAGGTCAAGCGTGGGCATGTTTGCTTCATCCCAGGCGGGAAGGACTGGTTCATTGCGCTCGGCGACCACCCAGAGTGGGGCACGTCACACCCAGTGAGTCTACGTATCTATAGGTCCCCTGAATCTCGTGCATGGCGACTGTTTGCATGGGGTTTGGCGGGGAGCCGACCACCCAGGTGGGCCACATCACACTCGGTCAGTTGTTGTCAACATCAGCCCATGCATGTGGCACAGGCGTGTTCTGTGCGGCAGCGCTGATGATGCATTGCTAAACCTTGACATTGGCACCTGCCTGTATCTTTCAAGCTCGTCCGGTTGACTTCACCTGTCCCGTTCCTTCCAGGTGTGGGGCATAGTGGACGAGTGGGCAGCAGTGGATGCCATCGTGTCGCAGCAGTACAAGTGAGGGGTGCAGGCAGCAGCCTGCGGGCAGCCTGGTGTGACGGCAGCTGGGCAGGGGCAGTGGGCATCCGGTGCATCTATTGGCGCTCTGGCAGGCAGCGCCACCCCTCCTGATAATATGCATGCCTTCCAGCCTGCATGCGGCTGTTGTTTCAATGTGCTGCAATGACCACCTTCCTGTCTGCCACCTCTTGCACCTCACAGCACGTGGGTTGACCCCAGCTGCAATCCCGCTGTACTGCTGCTGAACCCCCAAACACGCTGCCGCTGCCAACGCGCACCTCCCCAACTGCCCCGTTTTCCTGCAGCACGTGGGCTGACCCCGGCTGCAAGCGTGACTGCATCCCCCTGCGCCTGCTGAAAGTGGAGGTGCCATTCAAACTTATGGCAGAGGGCGACCATGTCTTTGGCAGTAGCAGCTGGGCGCCGGGACGCTAGTGGGCGCGCGGTGCCTGCTTGATGCCTTGCCTGGCATTGCTGCACCTGTTGTGGCAAGTTTGCGATGAGTCTCTAGTGTGCTGCAAACTGGCAAAGCCCACGCCGTAGGCATGCAGCATAATAATACACCGCTGCGTCACGGGCTGTAGGACCACAGGTGGAGCTGGCGGTCATAAAAGGAAGCTGTGGCAGCCAGGCTGGCGCCGCCGCTGGCGCCGCCCGCCGCCGCCGCATCCCGGCACCAGTCGGCGCCGTAGCTCAGGCTGCCGCTGGCATGCTCGTAGGTATCCACAATCTCCAGCCCAGCCGCCTCTCCTGCCGCGACTCGCAGCACGGCAAAGCCGTTGTACATGCAGGCTGCGAGCAGAAGCTCAGGGTTGCTTGGGTGCCACTTGGCCCGCCACACGCCGCCGCCGGTGCCGACCTGCGGGTCGGGTGGAGGGGGTTGGCGGCACACGGGGGCAGGTGGGGCCGAGCCTTTCCCAACAAGAGACACAGCACCACATCCTAAAGAGGGTGGGAGGCGGAGCCCAGCCCCTCAGCAGCAAGAGGCACAGCACAACATCCTGGCTGACGCTGCACAGCACAGCATGCGCAGCAGATGCACCCCACCCGTGGCCGCGCCCCTCTCGCGCCGCTCCTGCGCCAGCCCTGCACACACGTGCAGGTGTGCTTACCCACCCACAGCAGGCACCCCCACAAGCACACCACCCGCCCTCTGGCCACCCACCTCGGCTTGCAGCAGCGGGCGGTGCGGCAACCGAACGTCCCACAGCCGTAGGTGGTCATCATAAGACCCAGTGCACGCCAAGTGCTCCCTGTGCGGGCTGCTAGACACGCAGCACACGCCCGCGCCATGCGCCTTGCTGCTCTGCCACACCGGCGAGTCAAAGCCCTGCCGCGAGTCCCACAGTCGGTACGCGCAGTCGTCGCCTCCAGAATGGACAAGGCTCGGGTTCCAGTGGTCGAACGCAGCGGCCCAGGCCTCCAGCTGATGCGCCTGCCAGGTGGCCAGGCTTATCAGCCCGGCGGGTGCGGCCTGCACAGCAGCACGCGGGCGCGGGCGGTGGGAGCTGCCTTCGGGTGCGACGCAGGCATGGGGGAGAGCTGTTTGAGAACCGTCGGCCGCACATACACTGCTTGCGGTGTGTACCGCATAGGCTTGGCAGGTGGATTGTCGAGCACCCGACATGCACCAGCAGCAGCATGCACCAACAGCACTGGAGGTCGGCTGGCAACACGCTGTTGGCCCGAGCAAATGCCGTATTCTGCACCGCCCCTGCAGCCCCGCACCTGCCACAGCTGCAGCTGGCCGGAGGAGAAGCTGGCAGCCAGCTGGTCCCCTTGGCAGCCAGCCGCTCGAGCATAGTCCACGGATACAGCCATGCCCTCTGCTGCCTCATCGCCGCCTGGCACGACAGATGCTGCGGGCGGCGCCACCGCTGCTGCTGTGCTGCTGCCGCTGCCGCCGCCGCCTGCCAGACCCTCTGCGAAAGCCAGCAGGCGCACCGAACCGTCCGTCAGTGCGGCTGCTAGCTGGGGCATGGCCGAGCGAGGGTGCCACCGCAGGTCGAAGATGCCTGGGAGGTCGAGAGAGGAGAGCGGTGCCAGCTGTGGCGGCGGCGGCGGCGCGCTGCTGTCGCCGTCTGGCGCTGCCAGGCGGTACATCAGCAGCTTTCCCAGCCTCGTCTGGCTGGCCTCATCGAGCTGGTAGGTGCCCACAGCCAGCAGGGAGGCAGCAGCGGCGTCCGGGCACCACTCGGCGGTGCAGGGCTGCTCCCCTGCATCTAACGCTAGCTGCTGATGGCTGGAGACTGGCATGGATGCGGTTTCAAAGCGCCAATTGGCGCCAGCGGCCGCCCGCAGTGAGTCCTGGCCGCTGCCGCCCGGCTGGCGGCGGTGCATGCTGGAGCCCGCTTGCCCTGTGCCGATCGCTGCTGCCGACACGCAGTCCAGCACTCAAATCCGTCTTGCAAGTTGCGGGCAGGCACCATGGCGTTGGTCAGGGCCGGTCGTGCGGCTCTGCGCCTCTTTGGCGCGCCTGCGGCCCCTGCAGCGGCGATGGGCAGCATGCGCACATTCACAGCACAGCCAGAGCCCGTCGAAGGTCGGTGTTTGGCCGGACACCCTTGCTGGAGGCTGCAAGCTGGCTTTACGAGGCCCCTGGCGCCCCCATCCCTTTCTGCTCGCTGATCAGCAGTTGGCCCGCTGCAGCATTGCCGGCCCGGGCCCCTGGGGCGGGTGGTAGGGACACCGCCGCCCTGTGCCGCCACTCGCCGCCCGCTGGGGCTGGTTGGTTGCTCGAGCGGGCCCATTTATCAGGCGCCGCTGCCTCGAACCCTCTCGCCCTGCAGAGGAGACCATTGAGAAGAAGGGCGTGGTGATGCACGGAGCTCCCATGTACCTGGATATGCAGGCAAGGGCGGCGTTGTGGCTGGCGGGCGTTCCTGCGCCTCGGCTGCTCGAGCTCTCAGCCGTCAGCAGTTGTCAGCGGAGCAACGCGTTGTGGCACAGCAGGCGTGATATTGGCGCAGCGGGCGACGGCTGCCGCCAGCACCCGCATGGCAGGGCATCCAGCGCTGCGCCATCCTCACTTCCCAAGCGCCATCCTCGCTCGCTCCCTTGTTCCCATTCTCCCCAGGCCACCACCCCGCTGGACCCTCGCGTCGTGGACGCCATGCTGCCCTTCATGACGGAGCAGTACGGCAACCCACACTCCCGCACCCACCTCTACGGATGGGAGGCTGAGGAGGCGGTGGAAGTGGCGCGCGCCCAGGTGTGTGTGTGGTGTGTGTGTGTGCCTGTTAGCTGCTTATTAGGGCACTGGTGATCTGCAGCTGTTGAGCGCCTCGCTGTCCGGCTGGGAGGCGGAGGAGGCGGTGGAAGCGGCGCGCGCCCATGTGGGCGGCAGCTAGTTGCGGAGCAGCTGCGGCTGTGTATGGCGGCAGCCAGGCAGCTGACCTTGGACCAAACGCGTCTGCCTGCTCGGCGCCAGGGCTGCTGTGTGGCTGTGCAGCATGGCGCCGATAGCGAATCGCGCAGGGCGCGACGCAACCGTGTGTGCATCGTCAAGGTGGCGGGCGCGATTGGCGCGGACGCCAAGGCAACCGCTTCACCAGCAGTAGGGCTATTTTCTGCACTCAAACAACATGCAAGCGCACTTTCCGCTGTCACAGGTGGCGGGCGTGATTGGCGCAGACGCCAAGGAAATCATCTTCACCAGCGGCGCCACGGAGAGCAACAACCTGGCCATCAAGGGCGTGGGCCAGTTTTACAAGGACAAGAAGAACCACATCATCACGACCCAGGTAACCTGTTACTGTGCGAGCTTTACAAAGTTGGTTTCCAGTGTGAGTGCAGCTTCTACAAGGACAAGAAGAACCAGGTGATCACGACCCAAGCGGTGCTGGGTCTGCCGTTCGCTGGCCTGCCAGGACTGTTCTGCTGGACTCGGTGCATGGATTTTCTGTTACAGGGTTGAACCGGGCATGCTGCCTTGATCGCTTTACCTGCACAACCAAGCTGTTCCTGGGATCGGCAGACGGACCACAAGCGTGCGTGCTGGACTCGTGCGACTGCCGTCCCTGCTCTCTCGCCTGGCACAGCGCTAGAGTGCCATGCTTGTTTCTGCCCTCCTGCTGCACCCGCAGACGGACCACAAATGCGTGCTGGACTCGTGCCGCTACCTGCAGCAGCGCGGCTTTGACGTCACTTACCTGCCGGTCCAGAAGAACGGGCTGATCGACCTGCAGCAGCTGGCGGACGCGATCCGCCCTGAGACCAGCCTGGTGAGGGCTTGGTTGCTTTGCTTGCGCCATGTTGCTGTTGATAGCCGTAATGGATTTTATGGGCTGGTTGGGGGCCGATCGACCAGTAGCAGCGGGCGGATGCACATCGGTCCAAAACGAGCCTGGCGAGAAGCAGCTCTGCTGGCTGAATTGTCTTGTTTCTTTACCCTGTTCCCTTTACCTGCCGTTGCTGCTTTGTTGCGCTCAGGGCCTGAGCAGTTCCTTTGATCTCCGTGCCTTTCATGGCCGTGCCCTCCATCTCCGCTCTGCCGCAGGTGTGTGTGATGGCGGTGAACACGTGTCGCCGTTGCTGCTTTGTCGCGCTCGCTGGCAGCGGTTTGTGAGCATGCTCCCTCTGCCGCAGGTGTCTGTGATGGCGGTGAACAACGAGATCGGCGTCGTGCAGCCGCTGGCCGACATCGGCGCGCTGTGCCGCGAGAAGAAGGTGTTCTTCCACACCGACGCAGCGCAGGTGGGCAGTGTTGTGTTTTATTTGCATTCTGTGCCGTGTGTGTTTTTATTTGCATGTTGGGCCGCGAGAAGGAGGTGTTCTTCCACACCGACGCAGCGCAGGTGGGCATCGTCTTGGCCGCTTGATGCAGACGCACAGTGTGTCGTGCATGCACGTTTGGGCCGGTGGTGTCCTCACAACCGGTGTCCCACACAGGGCAGGGATGTGCTGTTGCAAGCCTCAGATTGTTAAAATGTGCTGCTGCAAGTTTCAGGGCGATGCAACGCGCTCTGGGGCCGTTTGGTGTGTAGCCAATCAGCATGTCAGTTCTTCTTCTGCGTCGCTCATGCAGGCGGTGGGCAAGATCCCCATCGACGTGAACAAGATGAGCATCGACCTGCTGTCCATCTCCGGCCACAAGCTGTACGGACCCAAGGTGCGTGTTGGGGGTGCTTCATGACTCGTGTTATGTGCACCCATCTTTCTAGCGACTCTGGCCACCTCCGGCCACATGCTGTGCGCACCCAAGCTAGTACTTCGCAGTCACAGACTGACCACCGTGCATTGTGCAGGGGGTTCTGCTTGAGAGATGCGGCATTAGTCGGGTTGCCACCCGCTCCAAAGCAACGTGCTGCCTTGCGCATACCGCACGCCTTGTGAAATGCACTTGGCGCCCCACAATGCATCCCTGGCCTGGCGTCCCACAACCCACCCACGTCCCGCAGGGCATCGGCGCCATTTACATTCGCCGCCGGCCACGCGTGCGGCTGGAGGCTCAGGTGGGTGGAGGCAAAATCCTTCCCATTGTTCGGGCCCGTAGCAGGCTGCCGCGCATCCGATGCCTTGGCAGGGCACCCCATCTCAGCGCTGCACCTCTCCATCTGCACGCTGCATGCACCCGACCATTGCATCGCGTGCGTGCCTTCCCTGCTGTGCAGATGAGCGGCGGCGGGCAGGAGCGCGGCCTGCGCAGCGGCACCGTGCCCCACTTCCTGGCTGTGGGTGAGCTAGCTGCGCTTTGCAGGCAGCAGGAATGGCTGCGTAGACCCTGGTGCCGTCTGTGCCTATAAGCTGGCTGCAACATTGGGTGTGCACACGCTGGCGGTCTCTCCGCAGGCCTGGGTGCGGCGTGCGGTCCTTCATGCCCATCATCACCTGTGTCCGCACTCAACATGCAGACCTGGGCAAGCCGTGCAATGCCGCGGAGCCGGAGCAACGGTCCGGGATGAGCTCAACCCATGCCCACCATTACCTAACCTGTGTCCGCATTCGAAACATGCAGGCCTGGGCGCGGCGTGCAACATTGCGCAGCTGCAGATGGGGCAGGCCCACTGCCTCTTGATTGCTCTTGCTTAGGTTAAGGCCAACTGGTGTCCCCTTGCTGCGTGCAGGCCTGGGCGCGGCGTGCGACATTGCGCAGCAGGAGATGGCTCGGGACCAGCAGCACATCAAGCGGCTGAGCGAGCGGCTGTACAACGGCATCACCTCGCAGCTGGAGGTAAGCGCTGCTGGCCTGTGCAGTTTTGCATGCTGTAGAGAGGTGTGCGGTGCGGGCAAGCGGTGGACTGAGCGGCTGTACAGCAGCATCACCTCGCAGCTGGAGGTAAGCGCTGCTGGCCTGTGCAGTTTTGCATGCTGTAGAGAGGTGTGCGGTGCGGGCAAGCGGTGGACTGAGCGGCTGTACAACGGCATCACCTCGCAGCTGGAGGTAAGCGCTGCTGGCCTGTGCAATCGCGCGTGCTTGCTACAAAGAGGTTGGCAGTTTATAAGCGGCTGAGCGAGCGGCTGTTCAACGGCATCAACAGTTGTACCCAACCCTCTCAGCTGTAGCGTGTGTGTACTCTTCACTGCATGGCGTGGTGCTCAACCTGGCCCTGCGGGCGCGCTACTGGCGGCAGTGCCTACCCCTCCCCCAGCATTGCTAACCTCCTGGGCTGGTGTTCAAACTCGGCTGCAGGGCGTGGTGCTCAACGGCGACCCCGAGGCGCGCTACTGGGGCAACGTCAACCTGTCCTTTGCTTACGTGGAGGGCGAGAGCCTGCTGATGGGCCTCAAGGCGAGCGGCTTTAGATTCTTGTTTAGGCTTGATTGAGTTCAAGGCCTTGCTGCCTGCAGGCAGACATTTTTGCATGCACATTCTCAGCCGGGCTCTTAGCCTTCTGTGCTGGTAGGCCCGAACAGCTCCGCCCTGTGTCCTGCTGCTCCAGAGCCTGCTGCCGTCTGACTCGCCCTGCAATGGTGTGGTACCGCGCTTGCAACACCGTGTGGCTGTGTCCAGCACCAGCACGCCTTGCGACCACAAACGGGCAAGCCCCACTGAGCCATGCCCCGCTGTGTATCCTGCAGGACGTGGCTGTGTCCAGCGGCAGCGCCTGCACCAGCGCATCGTTGGAGCCGTCGTACGTGCTGCGCGCGCTGGGCGTTGAGGAGGACATGGTGAGCTGCTGCGGCTGTTGCTGCAATCCGAGTTGCACAATTGCGTTCTGAGTTGCACGCGCATGCTGAATGCTGCGCACCCTGGGCGTTGAGGAGGACATGGTGAGCTGCTAAGGCCGTTGCTGCATTGCGAGTTGCACGCGCAAGCTGTGTGCTGCGCGTGCTGGGCATGTGGAGCAGGAGGAGGACATGGTGAGCTGGCTTAGCTCACAGTCAACAGTTCTAATTGGGTTGGTTATGTTTGTGCGCAGCCGGATTGCCTGCAGTGTATGCTGGGCGTTGTAGAGCGCCGTCTGTTGAAAGGGGATGCATGTTTGCCTCCTGATATGGCCTGCCGTTGTGTTGCTGGGGTCGTGCGGTCCCAACTGGCCCTGTGCCTGCTCTCAGTTCGCACGCCAGCCGACCTCCCACACTCATATGGTGCCGCCCCTGCAGGCGCACACCTCCATCCGCTTTGGCATCGGCCGGTTCACCACCGAGGCCTCTTTCACCTGCACACAACCAAACAAGTTGCCGTCGCTTGCGCCGCCCTTTGCAGGCGCACACCTCCATCCGCTTTGGCATTGGCCGCTTTACAACTGAGGCTGAGGTGGACCGTGCCGTGGAACTGACTGTGCGGCACGTGAATAAGGTGCGCTGAGCATGCCGCTTGCTTTGCTGGCTCTCTCTGGGTTGGGTTGTCATGCGGCCTTGGAGCTGACTGTGCAGCACGTGAACAAGGTGTGCTGAGCATGCTGTTTTCACAGCCCCCTTTTGAAGGCTGTTGCTGCAAGCCACTCTGGTTGAGACACCGGCTGGCTGATGCAAGCTGAACCACGGCACTCTCTTCCCAAACCCACACCCGCGTGCAGCTGCGGGAGATGTCGCCGCTGTGGGAGATGGTGCAGGAGGGCATTGACCTGAAGAGCATTGAGTGGGCGCAGCACTAATACAGATGACGTGCGCGAATCGAGTGTCGAGCTGGCAACAGACAAGCTGGCATGCCTGCGCATCATGCCGCCACCCCATGCAAGGTGCCCAGCGCCCTTTGGTTGGCAGTTTTGACTACGCCTGGCAGCTGCGCCAGCCGTGCTTTCCCCACTGCCAACATGCCCTGAGGCTATGCTCGTCTTTCTGAGTTGACAGTTTCCTGGTTTTTTTGTGCTCTTCCTCCCCGCTTTGTAGCTGCCTTTCAATGTTGCTGGCCCCCTCTGCTTGTACTTCCCACCTCTGCCCCCTTCAGCCTCAGCCGCCCATCCTGACCCCACAATCTTTTCAACGCCTCAGCGGCCCCTTTGAATGCATCCGATGTAACGCTACAGACACCAGCCCGTGAGATGTGGAGCAGCCAGCAAGGGCCTGCTGCCAGCTGTGTCCAGGCAGGAAGGCTGCGGCAGGGCTTCCGGGAATTGGCCGCAAGGGCCACTGCCTAATTGCTCAGTGGCTTTAAAGGGCAGGCGGATGTGTGACAAAGTGGGTGAGGGTTCACGGTGGCAGTTGGCCGCTTCATTGGCGGCCAAACTAAAAAAACTTTGACTCATACAATTGACTCCGACCAGAACTGTAACAGAAATATCAAATGCATGTCAGCCGTCGAGCTGCGGGGGCACGAAAACACTACCAACCGAAAAACGCGGTGTAAATGCGTCACGTTACTGGCTCCAGCACGCCGCCAGGCTTCAGCTGCACGTACGCTTCCTTGCTGCTGCGCTGCTGCACGTACTTCGTGCGGTCCCGCCCCGCCGCCGCGATGCGCTGCAGCATCTCTTGCAGCGCGGGGAAGGGCAGGATGATGTGGCGGTCCCGCTTGTACCGCGATTCGTCGGGGTTAATGTTGCCCACCTCGCGCTGGCTCGGCTTGCTGGCCGCCTCGTCCTGCACAGGCAAGGGCAAGCGCAGACATGGGCATGGTGCAACCGCTGGGCACAGCGCAGAGCGCACAGCCGTGCCGCAGCCATCGCACATGAGCTGGCTTTCGCCCAGTGGCCTACACAGCACGCAACGTGCCGCTCCAGCGCCGGGCACACTGGTGCACTCTCGGCTGTTGGTGCTGCCCGGCGGCACGCCTCACCTCGATGTTGAGAGCGTACCAAAACACGGCGTGCTGGATGCTGTCGCTGATCTCTGCTGGGGGATAGGTCAAGTTGAAGGATACGTGGAAGGAAGGGCAAGCATGCGTCGGCATGTGCTGGGCTACTGATGGACAGGCACGCGTAGGGCATGCTTGCCGTATCAGAGCCATTTGCTTGCGGTTTGTACCATCCACATGCAACACAGCGAGCAGGCTGCTGCCCAACCGATGGAGTCCCCGGCGCAGCTACCCCCTGTGCTGCAGCATGCCGCGTGAGACAAGTGGCCTCTTCATGCCAAGCACACGCCCGTAGCTGGGCCCATAGAGCATGCCGACTGTGCATGCTGCGCCCACAGCACAAGAACGGGTGTGAGCTTACGAGGGTAGAACCAGTCTGACCAGCCGCGCACATCGCTCCCTGCCATACACAGGAGGTCAGGGGGTCAGTCCAGCGGTTGTGGCCGGCCGCCACCAAGTCAACGACCAACCCCAGCCGCCGCATGCAGGATATGGAGCCAGCATGGCTGGGCTGCTTACCAAACTTGTATGGCCTGCAAGGGGAAGCAGGGAGAGCGGGGCCTTTGGGTCAGCAAGGGGACGCCCACAGAAGGGACTACGGCAGCGCCGTCTCCGCTGGTATGTTCAAACATCACGTCATCGCACATCACAAGGCTTGCAGTGCACAGAGCCAGAAGGGGCGGGCTGCAGCACCTGGTGGGCTATGCACCTGGTGCATTGGGGCGCTGCAATCGAGGGCCGCCCAACCACCCTGTTGCTGGGCTCACCGCAACTCCAGCATGGCGCTGCGTTCCCGCATGGCCAACCAGTTGGCGCAGCCGCTGCCGTGCACAACCACCAGCGCGTCCACGTCAGCGACCGCGGCAAAGTTGTGCAGCGGGTCGCTTGAGAAGGTGGCGCTTCTGCGCGTTGCACATGTGAGGGCGCAGGGTGGGTGGCTGGGTGGGCGGGTGGGGTGCACAGCACAGCACAGAGGCCGGTGCAACCAAGCGCATCCAGCCCAGCGGGTCATGGTCAAGGGAGGACGAAACAGGCGCGGCTCGAGGCGCACCGACACTGCACACGCCGGAAGGGCGAGCCGTCGAGCTTCCAGCCTCTGAACTTGTTGCACTGCTGCTCCAACTCCTCCCAGTTCAGCAGGTTGCGCACTGCAGGCCAGCGGAGGCGCAGAGGGTGTGTGGCGAGGGCAGGCGGCTGCCGTTGCAGACCAGTACAAGCGAAGCGCCAGACAGAGCATGTGGGGGCCCCGTCCATGCCCCCCATGTCAATCCATGTGGGGGCCCCATGCCAGACAGAGCCCTGTTGACCGCAAAGCACTTGCGACTTTGCCACGTAACACCAGCAAGCCCACCCATACGGCTGTATGCCCCGTCACCTGAGCCGACTCGATGCTCAATGAGGACCTGGCAGGGCAAGCACAGCAGAGCGTATCAGGATCAATTTCAGCAAGCAGCACCAGCGTCCAAGGCACGCGCGGCTGGCAGCACAGTGTGGCGGTGCACAGAGTGACATGTGGGCAGCCCAGTGGCCGGCTGGGGCCCCCTGGGCGTGTACTACCCAGCCGGCCCTCAGCCCAACACCAAGAGCTGGCCCCCACAATCCTTTCGTGGTTGGGGAGTTTGGGAGGCGGGACACACCGCACAAGCCGGCAAGGCTTATCTCCTCGGGGCAATGCTGAATTTGGGGCAAGTGGGCTGTAAGCAGCCTCGGGCACCGCGCATGTGCGCGGGGGGGACGCTTTCGCCCCCCTAGATGGTCCCCGGCGACCCAATCCACACCCAAGGCATGCTTCCTTCCTGCTTGTATCTGGAGAGCCAGCACCACCCACCTTGAGCACGTCTTGGCCGGCATCAAATGGTGCATAGGGTGTGGGTGGCAGCTGCAGCTGGTAGTGCTGGAAGATGGCCCGCATTGCTCCATACATGCCAGGGAAGAATCCCGCGCCCCCCATCTTGCACAAGTATGCCTTGCAGAAGCAGCGCCCGTACGCATGGGCGGGCTTGCGTGCAGACAGCTGCATGGTGTGGCAAGGCGGGGTTGTCCCATCAGCACTGGTAGTGGTGTGGCAAGGCGAGGTTGTGTCATCAGCACTGGTAGTGGGATGGACGCGTGGAGTCGTGCATCGAAGCATGCGCATGCCTGCTGCCTGGGGCAAGGGCAGTGCTGTGTCGCTCGATCACCTCTGCAAACGTCAGCGGCGGATGCTCCGAGAAGGCCCGAAGTCCAAACGGGATGAACGGCGGGGCGCCTTCGCCTGCAGGTGGGCCAAAACAGCCGGCGGCGGGTCACTCAACGAGGAACGTGGGGCGCCTTCGCCAGCAGGTGGGCCAAAACAGCCCGCTGCGAGTCAATCAGGCCATTTTGGCCTGCGACGCTGGCCAGAGCGCAGCACCAGCGCACCGTTTGGCGTGCCCATGACGAGCAGCATGGAAGCAGACATTGCGCCGTCAGTCTGGAGCCGCCACAACCTGGCAAATATGTGGCTGACCACCTCCCCAAAGTTGTGGGGCCAGGGCGACCACATCACAACCGGGACTGTGCAGTTGGAGAAGTCTGGGTGCTGCAGGTCTGCGGTGGGCTCCAGCTTGGTGGCGGGCCGGATCCCAATGGGCCTGCATTGGCCGCACATGGACAGGCTTCGTCGCGGCACGTACACGCCACACACACAAGCGGGCTGAACAGGCACTGGAGCCAGCGCTGCTGGCATGCACAGCACAGGCACTGCCTGCCTGCCGCCTGCCTGCAGCCCGCCCTACAGCAGACTCACTCGTAATTGAAGATGGACTGGTGGAATCGGTCGCCGTTCTGCCCGTCGTCCGCCCCTGCAGCAGGTAGGGCGCCGCGCTTCCCGTTCACGCATTGCCTCCGAGCCCTACCCTGGCCATTTTGCTAGTATCAGCCCTGCTCCTTTGCTCGCTTAAGAACCCACGCCTGGTGCAGTGCCGTGCTGCACTGCCACAGCCAGCCAGGCGCACCTGCCGTGCTGCACTGCCACAGCCAGCCAGGCGCACCTGCCCAGGCAAACTGGATGTCGCTGAGGTCCACCTTGGGCAGGGGCACGCTGGTAGCATTGCTGGGAGAGTGTGCACTGCAGCAGGGGTCCAACAGAGGGGACGGAGCATACGAGGCGAGGGGCAGTCAGCACAAGGGGTATCCTAGCGCCGATCTTCGCCAGTGCAGAGTGTGCAGTGCAGAGTGCAGAGTGCAGTCAGGCCCGGATGCAGGCAGGGGGCAGCGGGAGCCAGCGCAGAGCTCGCCAGACTAGTGGCTATTGGCTACTAGTCGCGGGAGCTCACCCGTCGTACGATATCACGTGCTCTTGGTCAAAGCAGACGTCACGGTACTCCTGGCATAGCGGCTGGCCATCCTTCTTGATGCATTCGTGCCCGACCGTGATGGGACCGCCGCAGGAGAGCTGCTCCGCCTCGTTGCGAACACGCTGCGCATGCACGCCCACGGTCTGCGCGGGAAGCGGGAAGCGGGCGTGGCGGCGGGGCGTGGCGGTCCGCAGCCATGCATGGCGTGTGCTGCGGCTGTAAAACACTTACTACGTCACTTGACCCACCTTGCGGTGCACCCCGGCGGCAACCAGGATCAGGGCAAGGAGGCAGATCGCTGCGGCGGCAAGGGCGACGCGGCGGCGGTGGAGGTCGAGCTGCGCCAGGCGCTCGCGCCAGGTCGGCGCTGGCTGCAGCCTGGTAGAAGTAGCTATGACCGCCATGGCGGCCGCACAGGCGGCCGGCGGCACTCAGCTCTAACAGGGCGCTTGCCAAGCGGCTTGAGCAGTCTCTCGCCCGCCCGGCCCCGGTGTTTGGAGCCTGGACGCTATGGAAAAGTGAGGTAGAAGAAGAAGAGGGCCAGTCGGACGGACGGACGGACGGAAGGACGTCCGTTTAAGGACGGACGATGTACCAAACTTGGGTGCATCGATTCGCTTGGCAAGGCCAGGACCAGTGGCCAGCTAGCGTTATAGCGGAGACGTCAAAATCCACAAGAACGGGGGCAGACAATGCAGTGATCAGCATGTGTGCTGTGATACTCTGCCACGGCTCGCCACCCAGCCTGCCAGTGTTGCCCGACTCCACCCCGCCATTGGTGCTGTGATTTGCTCACACAGCGACGGCACCATATCGAATTGATTGACGTTAGAACACCGGCGTGACATGCGCCACCGGGTGGCTGCTACAACTTGCGCGTTTCACGCTCGGCGGTCAGAGGGCTGCTACCGCTTGCGTAATGCAACACGCTTTCTCTGCTGCTTTGGAGGCGGCGGCGGTGCGTGCGCTCCAAGATCGTCCACTCGTGAGTAGAGCCACTGCTCAGCGGGGGAGGCAGAGAGATGTGTGTGCGTGTGTGTGAGGACGGGAAAGTCAGCAGCAGGCGCGTCCAGACCGGCCCGGGAGCCGAGCCGCTGCTCGCTGTAGATGGCAATGTGGTTTTAAATGCACAGCTATAACCTTGGGCGGACAGCAGCATGAAACAGCTGAGCAGGAGGGTAAACAGCAGCAGCATTGCGTCGGATTCCCGTGGCACATGTGGTGCAGCGCAACGGTCCCGGGATCCCTCACCTGCATGAGCGTGGAGAGGGCATCGTCCTGGCCCGGGTCATCTGCAGGGGGGGTGAGAGAGAAAAAAAGTGAGAGTGCTGCGGAGCGCTTAGGAGCAGCAGCATTCAGCCTTACCCTGCCGGCTCTGACTTCCCACTGGACCTCCACCACACCACTTGCGAGCAAACCGCAACCTGCTTGGCCGGATGGGGGCCAAGAGGCGGGGGCATGTGGCAAAGCAGCCCAGCATTGCCCGCTGGTGGACAGCCCCTGGCACGTCCAACCAGCAGAAGTGCCCCTGCCCGCAGCAGCAGCGCGGCAGCAGGAGCAGCAGCAGCAGCAGCAGCAGCAGCAGCAGCAGCAGCAGCAGGGCATGCCACCTAGGACCAGCCCGCGGCTCTCACATGCTTCTGGATCGAGCGGCAGCCCACCCTCTAGTCGTGGACCGAGCTTGGCACTGCCGCCGCCGCCTTCCTGCTCCTGCTGCTGCTCCTGCGGCTGCTTGCGCTCCTCCTCCTCTTTGTGTTGCCTGAGGTAGCTTCGCACAAGCTCGCCATAGGGGCGGTGCCCAGTCCACACATGCCTGTGCAGGTGGAGTGGTCAGATGTGGGGCAGGGAGGCAGGTGAGCCAGCCTCTCATCTGCATGCTCCCCAGTCAACACGACATTGCAGACCGGTGTCCACAACACCCACGGTAAGCAGCAGTCACTGCCGCATAATTGGGCTGCCACTTCCCCACGTGGGCCTCGGCGCAACCTTGCCGAAGCTTAGTTGCAGCCTAACGAACCCGGCACAGTGCAGCCCCCCGCACCTGCGCCACACGCGCGCAATGTTGGCCCGCATGCGATCGATTTCCGACTGCGGGATGGCCTTCAGGATTTCTGGGACGCGCGGCATGTCCTTCTGCACTGTGCAGGGCGCAGAGTTGACGGTCGCAACAGCGCTACGGTGCGGTGCGGTGCACCGCCTGCAAGGCCTGACTAGCGGTGTGGTTTGATGAAGGGCCATCCTCATCACCAGCGGCAGTGCCAGTGCCGCCGCACAGTGACCGTCGCCACGCTGCCCGATGCCGAGCGCTGTTCCTGCCGCCTTGTATGCCCTGCTCAGAGCGGGCACGGCGCGATTGGGCAGAGCCAGCAGTGCGCATTTGCCCGCAGCCCGGCTTGCCTGAAGGATGCGAACGCTGTAGGACTGGGTGTCCAGGATGGAGGACCAAGTGGGCTCCACATCATCATGCACCATCACAGGGATGCAGCTGCACCGGCGGGGCGGGGCGGGTTCTTCTGCAGCGGGCTCCAGCGATGCAGGGCGCACCTCGCCGCACTGAGCCATGAGAAGCTGCAGCTCCCTCCCGCCAGCACTCCTGCAGCCGCCAACTGTCTCTTGACACCTGCCAGCTGCCGCACACCCACTGTATCCATACACCAGCCCCACCAGCCCCCTCACCCGTGGATGATTGCATCGTCGTAGCGGGAGGAGAAGCCGTCTCCCATGAGCGAGAAGAAGAAGACCGAGGAGGCCAGCAGCTCCGAATAGGAGGCGTCCACACCCGGCGGGTTGGACTCCCCGATCCATATCTTGTGCTTGTCCCACCAGCCCTCGTCGCCTGCAGGGAAGCGGATGTGCCCAGGCAAGCGGGGGAAAGAGGTGGATTGCTCGCCCCAATGCAAACTCGCGTGCTTCTCCACCACCCGCCATCAGCTGCTGTGGGCTGGTAGGCTGGCATGGGTGGAATGCGGGGTGTGAGCGTGCAGCGCGCATGTACGTGGAGTAGGGTGCCGGCAAAATGGTACACATGGGCCAGAAACCAGAAAGCATTGATGCCCATTGACACATGCTGGATGGCTGTGACACGCGCTGCTTGCGACGCTGGCCTGGGTCCCAGGCACCTTTGCGCATGCACTCACGCGTCAAGTTCTCCAGGGTTTGGCGGATGCCACGGCTGTACGGCGCGTTGCCCTGCTGCGTGCGACCTGCAGTGCAAGGGGCTCCCAGTGCAGGGGGCTCCCGTAAGCGCAGCAAGCATGGGGATGGGTAGGGAGGCAGACAAAGAGCAACAAAACACACGCCGCTGCCACTACCTAAGCCTCAAGGGGAGCGCATGTGTGAGCTTATGAGACGAGCAGCCGCCAACCAGCTGTGCCTGGACCTGAGACCCTTGCAGCCCTGAGATGGGCGCACCTTTGAACACAGCCAGGTACTTGCGCTCGCGTGGAGGGGCACCCAGAAAAGGCGCCGCCCTGTACTTTTGAGGGCTGTACATCACCGGTAGGACCATGTCCTGAGTGGCAGGCAGGAGGGGCAGCAGGGGAGGGAGAAGGGTAACTTTGCATGGGCGGCAGCGCCGTGATGGGCAACAAGTCAGCAGGAGGCGTGGCCATTCCGAGCAGGAGGCGTGCCGCCCTGTAGGTGCGCCATTTTCCACGCAGGGGTGCTCAGCAGCACTGCTCCGCCCCTGAAAATGCCACACGCCCACCCCAACCACCCGTGGTGTTCCAACAATGGCACCTTGCTGGGGTCATAGCAGGGGAACTTGCCAAGCTTCCACAGCTGCCCCTCGGGCTGCCACACCGGGTGCCTGCAGCAGGGGACGCGCAGTGCCAGCACAAATTAATCTAGGGATGGTATGGGGCTCTGGCATGGCCAGGGAGGGTGTTTGCAAGGCGAGGCACTCTAACAACTCTAACAACCATCGCTTTGGGCCCGCCCATTTGACTCACTTCACTTCCTTTGTGAAGTTATCGGGCCAGTACCTGGAAAAGGGAGCGCCGAACAAGCACGGGGCGGTGGCGCATTATTTCAAGGTAGCGTGCCAGTATATTGGGCATTCTGGGGACTGACTGAAGCTCCCAGCAGCCAGCCAGCCCCACCAAACATGGCAGACAGGAGCTGGCACAGTGCTCGTCAACACAAAACCACTGCCGCACTTCTGTATGCAGTACGCACCCGGTGTCAGACCTATTGTTGACATCAGTGCGCCCCCCTGCACATCAGGTAGTGGCAACACCGGCTGGTTCACCAACGCCGCACACACAGTACAACTTGAGAGCCACAACCCTGCCAATGTGTGCACCAGAAGGCAAGCAGCAGCGCACTCCAAAGTGACGCAGGGCGGGCAGGGCGCAGGCACTGATGCAGGCACAGTAGCGGCGCCAGCCCAAGCATGCTTGAAACAATGCCCAGCAGCAGGTCTGGTCACACGCCAGTTTCTGCTCCAGGGCGCCAGTCCAAAGGAACAATGCATCCCAAAGGCACTCACAGTGGGTGAGCATGATGGCTGGGCGCAGCACCGCGGGTAGCCAGCAGGAGCCCTCATCGTGCGACTGAAGCTGCGGGGGTGGATGTGCATGGGAGGACGTGCATGGGAAGGTGCATAGACGAAAGGTGATGGCTGCAATTCAGCTGCCTTCGTGTCCCACACTTGCACCAGCAGGTGGCAGAGCGTTTCAGCGCAGCGCTTTGTCACCATCCTTTGCTGACTGCTGCAGTCGTGTAGCTTTCCCGCCCTCTCAACAGCTCACAATGATGTGGTCGCGCCCGCCGTTGCGGTTCCAGTAGGGGAAGTGGGTGCTGATGTAGTGGTGCACCTCCATCAGCCTGGGAGGGCAGATGCAAGAATGGAACAGTCAGCACCAGTGGGGACCCAAGCCACGCAGGGAGAGCACGCCAAACCGTCCACCCCTACGCTGTGCCTCACATGTTCACAGAGCCCGGAGCGCGCCCCACAGCCGGGCCTCCATGGAAGTACGGGAAATCGGTGGCCCCTTTTGTTAAGGGAGGCGGGTGGAGGAGGGGCAGTTGCTGGTGAGAGCAGCAGGCAAGTGGGCTGCACCAACTACCTGCGTTTTCCCGACAGACAGCTGTCTGCAACCACTTGGCCTGCGCGGCATGCCGTGTGGATTCTGGCCCCGCAGTTGCCAAGTGCCATCCCAGCCGCGCACTCACAAAAAATTGGGTAGATCACGCAGCTGCTGTACGCCTGCACGAGCAACAGCGGTGCCACAGGTGGGTCGACCTAGGTGAACATGGGCTGCCGCCCTCCCGCCCAGCTGCCGTCCTTGGCAGGCAATGCCCCAGCCAGGCAGCTGCGCAGCGTCAGTGATGCATGCACACACCGGCTACAAAATGCTGAAACCTACCTGCCAGCTGTGCAACAGGAAGCATGGGAGGCGGCGCACGAAAGCAGCACCCCAACCAGGTGCAGCATGCGTGGCATGCACAGCATGCGCAGCAGGCCCAGCGCACCGGTATATAAAAGTAGTCGGCTTCCTCCGGGTCGAGCGTGCGGTGTTCGCTCTGCAACAGCATCTCATGCAGGCCTGCGGGCATGACTCTGGTGGTTTGTTGTGGCCCCTCAACACGCATGGTTTATCACTCGGGTGCACAGGCTCCCCGGGACTGACCACGTGCTGGGGCTGGCCACACTCAAGCACAAGGCTGCAAAGCGAGTCCCCCTCACTCGCGCCTGTCTCTATGAGGTAGCCCCACGCGTCGGTGAAGATTATGCTGCTGTTGTCCTCGCTCATCAACCGGTGTGTGCACTGGTTCTTGTCCTCCCGATACTGAGGGGGCCAGAGGGGTGTCAAACAGCAGAAATTTGGGGGCTGCTATGCACGGGGCACATGCGTTTTATGCCCTGCTGGCCAGCAGGGTGCAACAAAAGCCAGCAGTAGAGCTTACCTGCTGAAATGGTGCGAGGCGGGCCCAGTGCGTGCGGCACGCGTATCTGCTGGCCTGGCTCCACAACTCGTTGCAGCCACCCACTCTCGACACAGGGTACCACCCATCCTTGCCCTGTAGCAGGGTTGGTAGTTTACCTGTAGGAAGATAGAATTGTAGATGGCCGGCAGGTCATAGATGTAGATCAGGGGGCGCTTGCGCGTCTCTCCTGGCTTGGGTTCGCGCGCCGCTGGTGTGTGCACGTGCGGCTTGAGCCACGGCCGCTCCCCGTCCTCCATGCCTGCGGTGCACATGCGCAGGAGGCAACAGCCCATGGATGTTGCACGCTGTTCGTGGCACCTGGAAGCGCCAAGGTCCCACGACATGTGTTTCCCTCGTATGGTACCCCTGGCCCGTGCATTCCAGGTGCTCTGTCGCATCCAACCCCCAACCCCGCCGCCAACCTGGTGTCCAGGGCACGCCCGCCCGCCGGTTGGCGCAGTCCGTGCCAAACCAGCCGTCGTGGCATTTGCAGAAACCGGATAGGCACTCGCCGTGGCCTGCAGGGTTGGTAAGCGTGGTACAGGAGTTCAGCGGCAGGGGATCCACAGTGCTTGCGGCGTTGGCATGCCACACCCAGCAGAGCGGCATGGACAGCTCCTCATTCAAGCAGAGCCGCATGGACAGCTCCTCAGTGGCTCAGTCGGCCAAACACCCCCAACATTGACCGCACCGTTGCATTGGTTCACGCACGTCTCCTCGTAGCGTGTCTCACAGGTGGGGCCGCCCCAGCCGTCCTGGAGAGTTGCGCAGGGTTCGGAAACAGGACCCTGGTCTAGAGGCCATGGAGGCTCAGCCGCGCGGCAACCAGCAACAAGCGATGAGTGCCAGCCACTGGCGACACTGCTGCCTCACTCCACCTCCGGCCCACCCATGCCACGAAGCGCGGCCAACGCCACCCCGGCTGCCCACCCGCAGGCAGGGGCAGCGGAACTCGGGCTCATCGGCTTCGCACCAGCCCTGTGGGCCGTAAAGGCCCTCAGTAGGAGCGTTTCCAAAGTCGCTTTTCTTGCCGTCCCAGCCCTGCAGATGAGTTCGCACCAGGGGCAAGGCAAAAAAAGGAGGCAACCACTGTTCCATCACACTGCACCCTGAGCAGATGGCATGCGCAGGTGGTAAGCAGGTATACCTGATCTGGCTGCAGCGAAGGCTGGTGCTGCCTGGATGTTGACGGCAAGCCGAGCTGGTGCCTCACCGTGTCGCGCCGACATATGTGGTTCAGCGGGCGCCCGTTCCGCTTGGGCGGAGTGCCAGGCGGTTCGTGGGGATCGGCGGGCACGCGCCCGTGAGCAAACGTGGCGTTGCAGTAGCAGGCCGCTGAACAGGAGCCGGGAAGGTTGGAACGTGTAGTGAGCCAATGGGGCCGTGGTCAGGCAGGGTTGGTGAGAAGCAAAGCAGGTGGCAGCCAGCCAAGTGTCATTGTTTCAGCTAATGCGGAGCGGGGTCCTAACCGGGTTGCATTTCATTGCACATGACTGCTGCCTGGCATGTTGAGATCCTAGCAGCCACGAACCTGTGTCGTAATCGCACTGGTCTGCGCATGCGAATGTGCCGCCACCAAAAGATGGGTTGGTTGGCTCGTCAAAGGGTTCAAACCCATGGTCCCTCAGCCGCTGGCTGCATGGGCGCTGCAAGTCATTGGGGCAAGGGGCCGGGCAGCGGGCAGCAGTTGTGATGTGTCGCATTGGGGGCCTGTGGATGTCACCGGGCAACCGACTGGCTCTTGAAGCGCTGAAAAACTGCATTTTCCAAAGAAGGTTCAGCCGGCTGTGGTCTGGCTCGACATTCAAACTGCTTTACCCAGCCAGCAAGCCCGCGACAGCCGCACGTTCATGCGCGTGCTGCAGTCCACACCCTGCCAGCCGGCCGGGCAGCGGCACCAGCCGGTGGACGCGTCACACACGCCTGCGTTTTGCAGGGACAGTAGGAAAGACACAGCATGTTGAGTGCAGTGCATCCACAACGGCGCCCAGGACTGCTCACTGGCTGCTACCATGCATGGAGTGCCACGGCATCAGCCAGTGAGCAGAAGCGGTGGGTGCCAGGCCAATCACGGAAAACATCCGTCCTCCCACTCACCCACAAAATTGCAGCCCCAGAGGCAGGACACGTTGGGGGTGGGCGGCGGCACCGCTGGGATGGGCTCCTGCGCTTCGTACCGCCCGCACCAGTCGCCCTTTGCTGCACCGCACCGCTCCTTCACCACCTGTGGGTCTGGCTTGGCCAGTGGCGGGAACGCCCTGCGATCTCGCTGGTGCTTGCCCTTTGCTTTCTGCCGCTGGCCGCCAGAGTTGCCTGGTGTGCCGCCGCCGCTGCTACTGGTGCTGACGCCGCCGTTGACGGCCGCGCTGCCCAGCAGTGTGCTGCGTAGGCTGGCTTGGCCCTGCGCAGTGGGCCAGGCAAAGCAGACGGCGGCCGCTTGTTGACGTGGTTCCGCGGTGGCTCAACCAGTTGGTTGGATCGTGTGCAGACAACCGACAGGCCAAATGCGCGCGCGCAGCCGCAGCAGGCACCTGGTAAATGGCAGCCACAGCTGCGGGGGAAGCCGCGGCAAGACCGCCAGTGGAGCGCCACAGCAGCAGGATCACCAGCAAGCCGAGCCCGGCCAGCACTGCCGCCACCCAGCGCGTCCCCTCGCCGCCCGCAGTGCGGATGCGCGCCATTCCACTCTACTCCTGCTGGAGGGAGCAGGCGGCAAGGCAATCATCAATGGACGGCAGGGGCTGGTGCCGTTCTCGCACTGCGTCACTGCCCCGCAAGGGCAGGTGCGGCAGCAGCTATGGCGCGGCACGGCACGGCACGGCACGGCACGGCACGGGCAGGAGCTGCGAGCTGTTTATGGTTGGCGGCAGCGGAGGAGCGTCGTGCACCATGAACGAACCCACTGTGCAGCAGCAGCTGCGCACCTGGGCGCTCAAACAGCCATTGCCGACAGGTGGTGCAGTTGTCCAGCGCCGCGAAGTTCAGTACCGCAAAGCAGGGGTACAGCTGCATTGATCAAGGCATGCCAGCTCGCACTGGGTGGATCATCAGACAGCAGATGTCACCATGACGGGAGCAGGCTGCTGTAACCGTGACGTGAACAGGCTGCCAACGAGAGGGCAGGGGCGGCCCCCGACGGAAGGGAAGAGTGGCGGGAAACTGCTGGCGGCGGCAGCGGCGGCGCAGCAACAATGGAAGCAAAAGGCAAGCGGAGTGCTATTCTGGAGCGGCAAGCGATTCCCTCCAAGGTGCGGGTGAACCCATTCTCCTTTCAGCACGGGGCGCAGAGGAGGGGCCGCTGCGGCCGTTCAGACGCAGGCGCAAGACGTTCATCGGGGTAAGTAGCGGTGTGACCCTTATGTCAGCCCACCTGCAGCCCAGCCGCTTCCCACCGTCTGCTGCTGTGCGACTGCCTGGCTCCGCCCAGCTGCTGCAGCCTCCTGCTGGTTTCCACAATCGTACCGAGCAGCAAGCGGTGATTGTGTGATCAAGCGGGAGTGATGCCAGTCCCTGGCTGTCTGCCTGCATTCCTCCGCTGCCGCTGCTGGGTGCTCCGCCACCACGCGCCCCCAGCGCGTGCCAGCATGTGAGGTGGTGAGGTGCGGCGGGCTGGGTGATGTGTGACAGTTGGCAAGAGGAATTGGATCCCAGCTGTCTCTGGGACAATGTGGCTGAGTAGCCAGGCGCTGCGTGGGACCGGTGGGCGGCAGTGCAAGCCGGGGGGTGCAAGCCGGGGCGCGCCAAGAGCAGGAGGTGGACCGGGGGTCGGGCGCTACCGCACTTCCACATGGTGCCGCTTCCACACGGCCTGTTCAGGTTGCTCGCAGTGCAGATTTGCTCGCGCGCTCCCTGCGTGTGGCTGAGGCTCAGAGGGCTGGGGCCGCCGTGCGCATGCACCCATGGTCGGGGAGGGCTGCAGCCGACGTGTGCATCTGCACAGGATTGGGGGCTGGGCCACGCAAGGAAGGGGCACACGCTGCAATGGCGTAGCCTTCCTGATGTGCAGGCAACTGTGGAAGCCGAGGCGAGCAGTCCAGATGCGTGCCGGTTACGCGTAGGAGGTCAGCGGATGCCCCACTTGCGGCAGGCCTGCCCGCCTCACTGCTTGGGTTCAAGTGCGCCTTCATGGAGGGAACGTAGTTCACATGCACATGGACTAGTTGGAGCGCTGCAGGGAATGAGGCAGGTAGGCAGGGACCAGGTTGCGCAACTTGCTGGGGATGGTCGCCAAGCCATAGCGCAGCGGCGGCGGCCGGTGGGGAACCGGGCCTGAGCCGCCACGAGTCAGCCGGTGTCGTGTCAAGCGTCCTCCTTCTATCAATCGTTACAGTGGGTGGGCTCCTGAGGCGGGGAAGGCCACTCTGCGCACTCTGCGGACGTTTGCCCGCCCGGAGCACCCAGCCGCTGCACCGAGCACATCTTACAACACACGGGAGCATCGAGCGGCTGGGCCTGGCGGCGCCTGCGCTGCCCAGCAGCCGCCGCCGTCGGCTCTCGCCGCTCGCTCTCGGCGTAGAGTTACAAGTGTCCGCTTCCGACTCTGGGCTTGATTACATCCACCATGGCCTTGATCACCGACATTCGAGAGGTGATGTCTAATGCATGAGCTGTGTGAGACGTTAAGGGCCTGCCCCGGCTGCCGCCAACTATCGATCGACCCAAGGCTTCCACACACCCCTGCCGCCTGCACCGCACAGGCGCAGCTGGCGCGGCAACGGTGGCGCCGCGACGCGTTGTTTGCCGTGGTGGGGGCACTCATAGGCGCATCCCTTTGCTTTGTTGCGCTGGGCGGCATGCCTGGCACCCGCCTGCTGGCCATGCATGGCGCACGAGACTTGCGGCCAACGGCCGGGGAGGCGGCCGCGCTGGACGGCAGCGGCGGTGGCCCAAACGGCACAGCAGCCAATAGCAGCGCAGCCGCCATGGACCTGCCGGGCAGCGGCGCAACCGGCGGCGGCAGCAGCCCAGCCGCTGTAGTGCAGGCTGGCGACGGCGGCGGCGGCGGCAGCAAGTCTGCCGCCGCTGGCGGCCCCCTGCCCTGTGAGGCCAGTGGCTACTGCAGCCTGGACAGCTCAAAAGTGTGGCATGGAGACATCGGCACCAACGAGAAGCTTAAAGAGATGTTGGAGTCGGTTACATACAAGAAGGAGGCAAGTGGCAGCTGAGGCTGGTGCAGCGGCTGGCTGTGTGCTGGGGTGCTGCACAAGCTGCATCAGTTTGGGCAGCGGTGCATGACACAGATGGTGGTAGTGCTGGTGCTGCCGTGGTGCTGCTGCCACGCTGTGTTGCCAGCGCGCTGGGCGCATGAGCGGCCACGGCAGCCTGCATGCGGTGGATGGGGCTGCACAGACCTGGCCTGTGCTGCACGTCTGCGGCAACGGGCAGCGACCCCGCGCCCCAACCACACCCAAGCCCACGTCGACCACCCCCGCAGCTGATCTTTACCATTGGAAGCATGGACCAGTCCGGCGCGTACATCATGGCTGCCATGAATTTGGTGAAGGGCGCACGAGACCTCGGTAAGGCCGCCCCCTAGGGATCGGGCCAGGGGCCACTCAGGTGTCCTTAGCTTGGGAAGGGGGGGAGCAGGGGGGAGTTCTTTAACACTTGCCTGGGGGAGGGGGCGCTGGCTGGTGGCTGCCCTGCCTGCAGCTCCTGCCCTGGCTGCCCTGCCCGAAGCTCCGCCCGCAACAGCAGCCGTGCGTGGGTGCGCCAGGGAGGCGCGCCCCCCACACTCGCGTGCCGCTCCATTTGCACATGTGCCCTCACGTTAGGCAGTGCCGCTGCCCCCTCGACTCTGTTGGGCCTGTGCAGGCTGGTTGGGCCAACCCGTATTGACCCGCCCCACCAAGCAACCTGCTGCCGGCGCCGCGCCCTCCTCTGCAGGCTATGCGCACCTGGCGGTGCTGATGTGGGATGGCAGCCAGTGCGACCTGCTGCCCGAGCCCTTCAAGCAGCTGGTCAGCTGCATCTATGACTCGCGCATCCCCGATGCCTCCAAGACTGGCGGCGAGCCTGGCTCCGTGTGGGACCTCTTTGCAAAGCGCTGGTGCGCATGCATGGCCTCGCGGCCCTGGCGTTTTGTTGGGAGCGGGGGGAGATGCAGGCAGCAGTGATCCGTGCACGTCTGTGCCTGTGTTTGTGTCTGTGCCGGTGTCTGTGCCGGTGTTTGCATATGCGGCTGCCGCCCCACTTCCCTCCATTGCACGCGTGTGGGTGCAGGGAGCTGACAGCCAGGGCTGTGCGCATGGGATTCAATGTGCTTATCCTGGATTCAGGTGAGCAGAGGGCAGGGCACTCTGTGCACATGTGCTGCGAGCAGCGGGCATGGGGCGGAGGCCAGGGTGCAGCTTTGCCTGCCCATGAGGTTCTGCTGCGCCGGCTGTTCGTCCCCTCCCCCCATACGACCTACTCCGCCATCCGACCTACCCTCTCCCTCCTTCTCCTGCAGACACCGCCCTGGTTGATGACATCTACAAGTACCTCAAGTCGCCCCAGCTTGGCCGCTACAACTTCTTCATGGCGTCAGAGGGCCCCGCCGGGTCGGGCGGCGCAAATTGCGGCGTTGCATACTTCCAGAACTGGTGAGCGCTGTGGCTGTGGGCTGGAAGGCAGCAGGCAGCCACGGCGCCACCGCCCTCAGCTGTGTGTGCCAGCGGATGAGAGAGCGTCAGCAGGTGTGCGGGTGTGCACAGGGGATGCAAGCTCAGCGCACCTGACCACCTGCCTGCTCATCCAACCCGCCACCCACCCATTCCTGGCTGCAGCCACCCATCTGGCCCCTGTGTCTGGGCCTTGGCTGAGCACACCGACCGCACAATCAGGCAAGTGGTGTGTCCCTGATGTCCTGTCTGCTGCGTTGTGGTACGCTGAGCGGTTTGGCAGGCTGGTCGGCCCGCCTGCTCTCCCATGCTCTGAGCTGCTGCCTGCATGCCATGCTGCGCATGCTGCATGCACGGTAGGACCTGCTGCCATCATGACTGATGCATCACGCCGTGTCGCGCATGCTGCGTGCGTGCAGGCAGCGCGAGGCGCGCGAGTATATGACGAGCATCTGGCCCCACAGGGACGTCGTGGCCTACACCTGGGAACAGGCGCTGTGGGGCGACATCATCTACACCGTCGCTGGCGGCGTGCCGCGCATGCAGATTCCCGCCGAAGACCGGCCGGAGGGCTGGGAAGACGTTGCTCTGGAGGGCCCGCCGATGGCAGCCTTGCTGCGGCGCATGCAGCAGCAGCAGCTGGATCTGCCGGAGAGCTGGTGGCCGGTGGGTGCCTGCTGCCGGCACGCTCTCGGTGCATGGTGGGGGACGGCTTCACAAGCCACATTGCAGTTGGCCATTGCATCGCGACAGTCCCCCTGCTGCAGCTAGTGCTGCTGATGATGTTGATGAATGGCCTGGTCGGTGCGATGGTGCGCTGCAGCCACCCAACCCCTGCGGCCCTGCTCCACCGGCTGCACCCTGCTCCGCCCTGCCTGCCGCAGCGTGCGTCCTCCAAGCACACAAGGCTGACGTTTGTTGAAAACATGCTGCTGCCCAACGTCAGCCGGGAGTGGCTGGCCAAGCGGGTGCCGCTGATGTATCCTCCAGAGCGGGGCGCCGACTCGCTGGCGTGGATGAAGGTGAGCCACTGAGCCACCCCTTGCCCTGACCAGCCCGCTTGTTGTCTTTGCAGCTGCAGCACCCTAGGGGCCTGAGCTGCACAGCAAAGCCTGGATGCAGCATCGCCGGCCAGGCAGTTGTGATGGGTGACGCAGGCAGGGTGCTGATGCCACCCTGCCCTGCCGCCTTCCAAGGCATTCCCCATTTGGCCTGGCCGGGCATCGCCTGGTGAAGCCATACAAATGGTGGGCGGCAAGGACGTTGCAGTTCCAGCCTCAGCACCTGCCAGCCCGCGTCGCCACTGCACCTTATCCTCCCTCCCCCCATCCCCTGCCAACCTACCACTCAGGTGCTGCGCGGGGCCTCGCCGCTGCCTCTGTTTGAGCTGGGCAAGGCATGGCACCCGCCACAGGGCGCTGATGCCATCCCCCCAGAGCACTTTGCCTACTTCCCTGGCTGGTGCGTCTGGCGTGCACAGTTGCAGTGTTGGGTAGCTGGGGCTTGATGACGAAACCAGTGAAGGACTGGCCTGCACTGCTGCGTCTGTGTCTCTGGACCCGCTGGACAGATGTTTGCAACGCATCATCGAAACTGGCCCCTCTTCCCTGAGCAGGTTTGCTGCTGGGTACTCGGCCCGCGGCTCCCGCGGCGCTTGGTATCTCAACCCTGCCGCGCAGGTGCTGATGCTGTGGTGTTTTCAGTGCGCTGTGGCCCCAGCTTCCAGGCCCTGGCTGCTGGTTGAAAGACGCCGCAGCTTGGTGTTGGCAGCAGCAGCTGACAGCTGCAGCCCTTCCCACACGCCACTGCTCACCCAGTCGCCGCCATGTCAAGTGTTGCGCCTGTGTGGTTTCCGGTACCGCAGGTGGTCCCCCACAGCCTCTACCTGCCCGCAGTCCACGGCTTGTGGAAAACGTACATCATGAGAGGTAATTGTGGTGTGGCCTCCTCCGCCAGTGTGGGCAAGGGTCAACACAAGCACACATGAAACACTCACTACCTTTTGCATCCCTTGCAACCCCCCACCTGCTGCGCACTCCTGCACAACCAAGTATGATACACTCACAACATTGCCGCGCCCCCACCTCCTGTGCAACCCCCGCGTCCCGCCTCCTGCGCCAGGATTTGGCTGGTGAGCCTGCGAGGGCTATTTGTTTTTTGGCTGGTGAGCTTGCGAGAGGTTGAGCTGAGATGAGGTTCCGGGTGCAGCAGAGATGAGGTCAAGTGGTGCGGCCACGCCCCACCTCCTGTGCAACCGCCTTCCTGGAATGTGAAGCGCTAGGAGCCAGCCAGCTGTCATCGCATGCCTGCCGTGCATCGCAGGTGGCACTGGGAGATCAATGACGTGGTGCAGAGCGGCAACGCGCTGGGCATTCAGGACCCCAAGCTGCTGATGCTGGCGCCGGGGGTGCAGATCATCACAGCAAGCGAGGAGGACTACTTGCGAGAGCTCTTGCAGGTGGGGACAATCGCCGCTGCCATTTGCCTTTGCACTGTGGGGACAGCTACCGCTGCCATTCGCCCCTGCCCAGCTCGTCCCCATTTGCACTGTGGGGACGAGACTCCTGGCAGGTGTGTGGGCAACTGGGTGGCAACTGGCCGGCCACCCAGGCGAGAGGCAACCCAAGCGAGTACAGCAGGGCGGGACAAGGTGCACTGGAGGGAGCCAGGCAGCATGCAGAACCTGGGGCCTGTCGTGTGCCCCTGCGGCTGCCCAACCTTGCCCCCCGATGCCTCCCTGCCTTGCCTGCAGCTGGTTCGGCTGGCGCACGCAATGGGCCGCCGTTTTGTGCTGCCCTTCACCCCCTGCGAGGCGGACTGGGTGGGGGTGCTGCACCTCTCGCCTGATGCGGGAGCAGATGGTGACTTGGTGGTGGATGGCACACTCAAGGGGCTGCTGCCCTCGCAACATGACGGGTTCCAGGTGCGCGCTCAATGCTGAGTGACCTCCTCGTTTGTCATGTGGGGCCGGTGCATGGCGGCGGGCGTGGCAAGTGGGCATGTCCGCTGGTGCAGCTGGCGGAGACGTGTGCGCTGGGCCAGCCTTCACACCAGCCGCAGCCGGCCTTCACACCAGCCGCAGCCGGCATGGTCACTGCACCACGGCACCCCTTCCGCCTGTGCCCACGCGTACGCACCGCCCCCTGCCCACCCCGGCCGCAGGTGCTTGAGTTCCCAACAGGTGGCCCGCTAGGCTTGGAGGTGCAGGCGCCAGGGAGCCGGCACGAGTCCCAACAAGACACCGTCTGCCTCTGGATGCGGTACCTGACACCCGACTGCGTCAGCTACACACCCACCCGCCTGGATGTGGCGGCCTACATGCAGCGCTCGTTGCAGCCTGAGCAGGCTGCGCCCTCACGACGCAACATGCTGTGGCACGGCCAGTGGGTGGCAGGTGGCGGCCGCGATGCCGAGGCGCCGCCCCGCATCAAGCTCCCCGACGCGGCCGCCCTACAAGCGGCGCTGGACGCTGCGCGGCGCGACTTCGCGCCTGAATCTGTGCGCGTGCTCTTCCTGGGCGCGCTGCCCACGTTTGGGCAGGCCGGTGTGCCGCCAGAGCTGCCAGCCGAGTATCACAAATGCTACCTGTTCAACCCCGAGGTGTGTTGCCGATCCATCTGAGGTGGCAGCACCTGTTGGTCTGCGGGCAACTCACGCCGGTTGTGGGTGCTCACACCGGTTATGCCCCTGGTGGCCTGGTGATTGGGTGTGTGGGACCGACCACCAGGGAGCGGCCGGCAGTGGATGCTGCACCGCTGCACTGCTGACGGCTACCCGCCCCTGTTCCAACAGGACCGGGTCTGGAAGGAGGGCTTCCTGAAGAACGAGAACTACCAGCGCGTACGACAGGAGGATCTGGCTGCCGCGCGAAAGGCGGTAGCGGCGCCGGCGGCGGCCAAGCAGCCAGAGCAGCGGCGGCGGTTGGGGGCAGATGGGCAGCGGCTGGCAGCTGGTAGTGGTGTTGTCTTTGCAGTTTGAAATGGTGGTTCGGTCCTTCTGCATGTCTTGTGCTTTTCGGTAAACACCTGTGTAATGATCTGCAAGCAAAGCAGCGCTAGTGCCTACTTGGGCGTGGACTGTTGAACCGCCAGTTTGCATCGTCACCCACCCGTTATCGGCTTAGGTGCTGTGCGTGCATGTTGCAGACAGTTCTCGCATGCTAACCGACAGTCACTACAACCAGGGCCCCACGTCACTTCAACCAATGGATTGAAGCCGCAGGACAGGCAAATGACGCGAGCGGAGCCGGCGCTCCCGCCATCTCGCGTCAACTCGGATTGAATCAATTGTGCGGCGGCGCTTGTTCCAACCGCCTCTGGGAGGTTGTGCGAGTGCCTATTTTAATTGGCGCACGGGAGGGCGGCTGTGGGCCTCCGCACTCGGCGCCATGGCGGTCGCCATCGCTTCCAAGTGAGACCGCGGCTCTCTGTCTGCACTTCGACGAAGCGGCGGAGGCCTGCTTGCTGCCGTCCAACTCCTGCGCCAACTGCCGCCCGCCGCCAGGCCGCCGCCGCCGCCTCCTGACGTGCCCCCCCCTTGCTAACGTGTGGTGCAGGGCCCGCCCTGCGGGTCCCACAGTGAGCATCAGCCTGTGGGCCTACCGGATCGTCATCCTGAGCCTGCTGCTGTACATCGCCGTGATGGAGAGCAGCGGCGGCACGCTGCTGCGCCAGGTGCATGTCGCCAGCACGGACGAGGCAGCGGCGCTGCGGCTTGCGGCCGCCCAGGGATGGATCAACCCCAACTCCACAGCGGCCAAGCCGCCACCATGCCCCGCGTGCGAGTGCCACTGCGACGCCGCGGCCTGCCCACAGTGCCCCGAGGCGCCTGGGCCAGAGGCGGTGGCGGCAGCCAAGGCGGGGCCCAACCCGCCGCCCACCACCTTCTGTCCGTGGAGCGCTCAGCACTCGGCGTTCCACCGCCACGAGCTCACAGTCAACTTCCGCCGCGGCGAGACCATCTGCGCGGACGCCATCATGTGAGCTCTTGCCTTATCCGGCGGCTGCCCTGCCCCCGCCGCACCAGGCTGCTGCATGGCCAACTACAAAGCTGCACGTGCTGCGCCGCTCAGCCCGCTGAGGTCCTGCCCTATTCCCGCCTCTGCAGGTTTGGCTACGATCTGATGTTCGAGACGTGGGGCATGTGGCGGCAAATGTTCTGGCTGGGCGTGCCTACGGAGCAGGACCCGACAGGTCCGTGGGTGCTGGCTGCCACCTGCACAGCCGTGCCATGCGTGCCTTGCACCTTGGCCAGGCAGCCGTGCATGCTGCTTGAAAGCTGGTGGCTCGCCAGCAGGACCTGCTACTCCACCTGGTGCACTTGATGTCTGCACGGTTGCAGGCAAGCTAAGCTGCCCACGGCATCGTGCTGCTCAGTGTGCTGCCTGCCGGGCGCCGCCACGCAGTGGCGCGCCATGCTGCTTCCGGCCCAGCCAATTTGACCCGTGTGCCCGTGCGCTGCCTGCCCCGCACCTCCAGACATGCACGTGCTCCAAGAGGTGCTGTGGGACGTGAGGCCAGATGTGGTGATTGAGCTGGGCACCAACACGGGCGGTGGCGCGCTCACCTTTGCATCCATCATGCACCTCATGGAGCATTCCACAAACGGCACCAGGGACTACAAGCGCATGCGGGTCATCACAATCGACCCACGGGGTGAGGCTGCACTTTGCTGGCTGGCAAGGAGTGCATGCAATGCATTGTGGGCTGAAGCACAACTGTATCTGCTTTATGTTGGTGGGCCGCCCGACAGCCACGTGTGGCTGGGCTCTGCTCTGTTGCCAGGTGGAGCACGGCGGCAAAGAGCTTGCTGTGCCATGCATCTTGCGTCTGTGCCCACCACCTCCGCATGCGGCTTGTGGAAGTAGTGCAAGCCTGCAACCCGCCCTTACACTGCCTGCTGCCTCTGCGCCCAAGCTCCCTGCATCTCCTCCTGCCTGCTGGTGTTTCAAGCATGACATTGTCCCGCGCCCAAAGCAGCAGCATGCCAATGGCCTGTCGCTGTTTCAAGCATGGCGTTGCCCCGCGCCCAAGCAGCAGCACGCAGCATGCAGCACAGCAGCGCCCCCTCCCCTCCCCTCCCCTGTCTACCCGGAAGATTGGGCCCCTAGTGGGCTCGCGCTAAGCTGTTAAACTAGACTAGACTAGACTCCCCTGCCTGCCCGGCCGCAGACTTCCACGATCCCCAGTTCCCCGGAGACTCGTGCACACCAGAGAAGCCGTGCCCGCGGCCAGACACCAACCCCCTGTGGTCTGAGCATGTCACCTTCATCCAGGTGGGGCAGCGGCTGCAGCACATGCTGCGCTGCCCAGCTTGCGGGGCCCAGCCCACGTGCGGGGCTCCAGCCGCCGCCTGCAGGGCTGGGCTGCTCGGAGGGCTGCTGCCACCTGCATGGCCAGGGCTGCTGGATGCTGCCGCGGCGCCAGGCCGAGCGAGGCCCCGGTTGCCACCCTGCAGGGCATCCCCACCGACCCCCAAATCGTGGAGCGCGTGCGGGGGCTGCTCAAGGAGTGGAACGCCACCACTGTGATGGTGTCGGAGGACAGCGGGCACGTGTACGACATGGTGCGCCCGCGCCTGCCCTTAGTCCTGCTGCCGCCCAAACCGCTGCGTGTGCGCCTCCCCGCTCCGCAGCGGTGCAGTGATGGGCCCTGCAAGTACAGTATTATCGTTCCCCTGCCCCTCAGGTGCTGGACAACATTCGGGTGTACAAGCAGTTTGTGAGTGTAGGCTCCTACCTGCTGGTCCAAGACACAAAGCTGACCAGGCAAGGCGGGGCGGCCAGCCGTGTCGCACGGCGCGCAGCGGTGCAGCGCCTGCTGGGTCCGGGTTCCTGTGGTGTGGAGAGGGCAGTGGCCCCTCCCGTGTGCGCAACCTGGCTGGGCCCTCGGAGGGCCTGGCCCGAGCAGAGAAAAGCTCCCACGGCTGCTCAGCTGCTAGCCCCACTCCGCCTCTGCCATGGCTGCGCAGGATGTGGAAGCGGGATGAGTGCAACCCCGACGACCAGAGCCTGGAGGAGTTCAACAAGTGCTGGAACGAGCGCAAGATTGGGCCCCTGGACTCGGTCATCGACTTTTTGAAGGAGGAGCCGGCGGGGGTGTGGGAGAAGGACAAGGCGCGGGAGCACCTGGGCTACACACAGCACGCAGACGGCTGGCTCAAGCGCCTGCGGTAGCGGGAGGGGGCCATCCAACCTGCTAGCATGCGCGGCAGGCTTGCGCTTGGCTTTCCAGCGCTGTGCGTGCCGATGCGTTTTTATTTCTTGCGCTGCTTGTTGCTGTCATCATCTGTCATCTGTCCAGACCTTCACACCCGAGGTGTGCTGCTAGATGTCTAAATATGTGCTGCACGGCTGTAGTTCGTCTTCTTCTTTCTCCGTTCGTTCAAGGCCCTGTATGATCACTGTTCTTGCCAGTCTGATTGGAATAATGAAATTGCGCCAACCGCGGTTGGAGACTTGGGATAGCAGACAGAAATAGGCGCACTGCACAGAGACGACCGGTGTATCAGCGGCACAGAGACGAAGGATTGGGTCACGGGGCAGGCATTGCAGTGGCGTTCTCGAAGAGCAGCAGAGCAGTTGAACAAATGGAAGGCAGCATCCAAGTCAATTCAACTCTCGATTCGATTCAGTGCCCCACGTGTAGCGGCGGCAGGCTGCCAGGTTAGGCGCGCCGTCGCACACGGCGCCCCCCACCCGCACCTGCCGCCCATACGGCCACGGCTGCTGCACCCGCTCACAGTTCGGCCTCACACACAGCGGCGCCTGGTGGGTGCTGCGCACGGGTGACTGGCAGACCATGAAACGCGCCAGCTCAGCATCCACAGCACGCAGCTGAGCGGCAGGCACGCCTGGGTGCCGCAGCTTGGCGCGGAGGATGGCCAGTAGCGTGTTGAAAGCGTCAAACTCGCCGCTGTCGCCAGCAAAGATGCCGCCCCAGGTGCCTGCCCAGTACAGGTGGCGAGCTGCGCACGCCAGGTTGGCCTGCAGCAGGAAGTTAACGACAGGGTGGGCAGACGCCGTAGCACATCCCACCACACCCGGGTACAACGCCCACTCAGCACACAGCGCCAGGCGCACATTACTGTTGGCAACCTGTGCCCACGGTGGGGACCGGCAGCAGGGCGGGAACGCCCGCGTACTGTGTGGCGCGTGCAGCCTGCCCGCTTCGCCTCGCACCTGCAACTGCTGCAGCTTGGGCCCCTCGGCAGCAGCCAGCACCGCGTGCATCTGCTCCACTTGGGACTCGGGCAGCCGCAGGGCGAACGTGGTCCAGTCCAGGAATGGCTCAAAGGGCTGCGGGAGCAGGGGGCGGGCAGCAGGGCGCACAGCATCAAGCCAGCAGCATTGCCAGCGCTCAGAACCAATCGTTTGGTCTCCCGAAGGAGCCTAGCAGCCCAGCCAGCCTGGCCAGCCTAGCCTAGCCTAGCCGTCATCACACCTGCAGAACGCTGTCCTGGATCACCAGGGGGACGCAGCCAAACCAGGGAGCTGCGGTACAACAGCAAGTAGTTGCGGGACAGGCCGTCAGCCACAGCTTGGGCAGCTACAGCTTGGGCGGCCAGTGCAGTGCTTGGGTGTAGGCAGTCCGACAGCACCCATGCTGCACGCAGGCGCACCTGACGCGGCGCGGCGTCCCCAGCCAGCACCTGCATTCGGTCGGCGGATAGGGCCAAGCAGGTCAGCAGGTCAGCAACGCCGCTAAAGTGCACCCCCCATCCACCGCGCAGCCGGTCCAACAGGCTGCCCCTGCCGCAAGCTGCATGCAATGCGGCCAAGCTTTATGCCAGCGGCCTCCGGGGCTTCGTGCCTGCGGGCGCGAGGCAGAACTTGGCAGTTGCCGACAGGCGGTGGTAGCCGGGCACGTGCGACGCCACCAAGTATCCCGGACGGTCCTTGTGCGCTGCCCACACGCGCTCCCTCACGTTGAACGAATAGTCCTTGTCCTTGCTGGCACACACGGAAGAAGTGCAGGGGCCGTGCGGGGCGCAGCAATGTGAGTGGCGCATGTGCCCTGCGGGCATCGTCCAACGGCGCCCTCCTGCGAGGCTCTGCATGCATGCACGGCACAGTGCAGCGCAGCAATCGGCGCACACACCAGGGCGGCGGTCCGTCCGACTCGCGCCATGAGCAGATGCCGCCGCCGAACAGAAACGTGAGATTGCGAGCAGGAGCCAGGTTTCCAGGGTACCTTAGGGGAGGCAAGCGTACGGACGGCAGCACCCTCACCACAGGCGCACATCAGGGAATGCCGGGCATGGTTGCAGAGTACCGCACAGCCGAGCAATGCGAGTGGCCGAAAAGCCAGGCGGCGGCATGGTGTTGCACTGCATTATTTGTATTAATGTATCACCAGGGGTTGTGTTCCAGGTCCTCTGTTCCTTGAAACACGTTTTCTGGGGGCAGCACAATGTCCTGCTCAATCACACACAAATGGTGGGAAATCACAGTTTTATTATGCAACTCCTACTGCAAACACAACCCACCGAGGCATCGGCAGGCGGCACCCACCAAGCTGCAACAGCTGCCAAGTGGCCTGCGGGATGCACAGCTGCACCCTGCTACGCGAGCATGCGGACTGTAGCTTGCAAACGAGGACAACAGCGCACCAGATCGGGCCGGAAGCAGCCCGTTGCATAGCGAATGTCGCGCTTTTGGTAAGACCCCTGCGAGGGGTGCAGAGTAGGGGACGGGCTTGGCGGCAAGCTGATGAGCGGTGGCAAGCCAGCAGAGGTGCGGCAGGCCATGCCGGCTGCAGCAGCTGCTGCGAGCGAGGTGTCACGGCACGCAGTCCTGCGCCCCGACAGCCCACATACCCAGTGCGCCAAGAAGATGGCGTTTGCAAAAAAGGAAAGGAACCATGGTGCGCGCTCGCACACGGGCCAGTCGCCTGGAAAACGGGCACAGAGGGGGTCGTCAGGATCGGGAAGAGGAATTGACGGTTGCGCCCAACACTGTGGCCAGGCCAGCGCCCCTGGCCTATCAGACGAGCTGCGCACCCGTGTCTAGTAACAGGTGGCGGCTGCCCCTGGTTGCGTTCCATATCGGCCACCCATGGGCCAGGGCATCCGCCAAGGCTCGCCCATCCTGCCATGGCAAGGAACAGGGAGGAAGATGGCGCTCTTGGGCATAGACAAGGAACAAAGGAAAGCAGGTATGGCGCTTGGGAGGCTGAGGCAGCGTGGTGAGCGGCCTGCGTTGATGAGCGGCTGGATGCTAGACAGTTCAGAGGACAGGATCATGTGACTTATACAGTTTGCGGAGACCGACTTCCCCTCCCATCTCCCCCCCCTCGCAGCCCCTCGCAGCCCCTAATGAATCAGCTGACACATGCCACCATGCCACTGCCCTCACCGCGTCTCGCCACAGGGCGCGCAGTGCGGCCGGCACCCAGAACCACTGGGCACGTGCAGGGTCTGGGGTGCGGTGGCCCCCTGCCAGCAGGCGTTCGGACAGGAGGAGGCCCTCAAAGCGGTCAATCATCCAGGGGAACCTGAGTATACAGTAGGCAGGGAAGGAAGGAAGAAAGCAAGAAAGAATACGCCTTGGGCGTGGATTGAGGGGGCCAGCTGGGTAGTAGGCCGAGTACAGGCAGGGAGAAGTGAAGGCAGGGTGCGTGCCGGGTCAGGCGGGAGCGCTGCAGCTGAAACGAGTGCCAGCTTCAGAAGAAAACTACATGCAGGCGGCCATCAGCCAGGGTATCAGGCAGCTGGCCTGCCAGGGTCGAGGCAAGTGGCACGTGTCACGTGCTGCGGCTGCGCTCCAGAGCACAGGGCATGCGCTGCAGGGCCACGACGCCTGGCAGGTGTCCCAGCCACATCAACCAGGCCGCTAAAATGCGCGTCTGCTGGCTGTGCCATGCCGACACACCAACGGGTGGCAGAAGAAGAGCAGAGTACACACCAGGTGGAAATGTGTGGCGGCAGTTCATACACGTAGACAAGCGGCCCAGCCTCATTCTCTTTGTAGCCCTGAGCAAGGAGCGAGGAGGGGGCAGGTTACCTCTCAGCACACCAGTTAGCAGGGCAGCCTGTCGCCAGCAATCGCGTGCGCAGAAGGCTGGCGCAGCCCAGGCGCTGAAACTCAGCAGCCGCATGCACAGCTCGATGCACTTGCTCACAGCCCTGCAGGCGGGGGCTGGGGCACACAGCACAGCAAGCTGGCACTTGTGCCCAGCAGCAATGGCCCTGGGCACATGCCCACTCCTGCAAAGCAGCTCACCTGGTCCTGTAGCAGGACCGCGCCCCTACCCCCTTTGCCAAGGGTGAGTGAGCAATCGTGTCCGAAATAGCCTGAGTCGAAGAGGCGCACAGGCTGGGTGTTGGCTGGCGCGCAGTCGCAGTCCCACATCATGCAAGCGCTGCAGCATCCCAGCTGAGGCAGCCTGGAGCAGGCTCAAAGTGGGGTATCAGCCCCACTAGAGACAGACAGCGTTGGGCGGCCCTGCCCGTTTGTGACCCCTCCTTCGCAGCCAGAGCACACCTGGATAGCAGTGGCAGAAGGCGCCGTAGCACTCTCCTCGCCCGTTGCAGCCGTTCAGGCAGCGCCCACGGCTGTCGTCACGTGCGTCGCAGCCAGGCTGCCACCAGCCATAGCGCTTGCAATCGTCCTCGCTGAGTGGCGTGCGGCTGTCGCAAGCTGCACCCGAGTATCCCAGAGGGCAGTCGCACCGCCCCAGCTCTTCATGGCAGGTGCCGTGAGCGGTGCAGCCGTGCGCACAGCGAGACGCGTCTTCGGTCCACGCCGGCTTCGAGAGAAGCTGGGATGTGAGACGCACCAGCGTGGCGCTGCGGCCCGCAGGCCCGCCTGTCTCTCCGCCGCCGATGCCTGGCGGCCCGGGCCTGGCGGCAGCCGCTGCAGCGGCATTGCCAGAGCACGCAGCCACTGCGTCTAGCAGCTGCTGCCGCTGCTGTACGACTGCCGGGTCCAGGTGGGTGTGCACCTGCAGCCGCAATGGCAGCCAGAAATGGGGCAGGTTGCGGGTGGGGCGGGGAGGGTAACGGAGTGAGCACAACCAGTTAAAAGCAAGAGGGCGAAATGAAATGCCAAGCCGGGGACGACCCTAACAGCCTTGCCTTGGCCCACAGCTGAAAGTTGGACCGCAAGCGGTCCAGCTCCGGCGGGAGCAGGCAGGCGGTTGCTTGCCGCTGCGGCTGGTGGCCGCCGGTGTGCGCTCCATGCCGAGACGCGAGCAGGCCGGCTGCACGCCACAGCACGACGGTTGAGAAGGCTAGCAGCGACACAAGCCTGTGTGGGAGGCGCATTACAGCGCGGCCCCGACGGTGTCTGGCCACCACTGCCATTGCATCTCGTTCAGGGTGCCATGCCCCTGTGGCGGGTGCTGCAGCCCAGCCTGCGTACGGGCAAGGGGGAAACGCTGGTGGAGTTGGTCGGAGGCAAAAGCCTGCCCAGGCGGAGCTAGCATTCACCTCTTGGCGGCGGCGGCGGCGGCGGCCTAGCTCCGCCTGGGGCTTATACAACGGTCGCCCCTCCAACTGGTTCAGGGGCAATGTTCGCACCAGCTCACCGATGCTCGAGCCCTCGCTTGCGGTCTGGCCCTCAGGGCTCCTTTTTGCGAGTCGTTCCCCGCTCCCGAAGCACGAAACCAGCTTCTCAGCGGGTTACATGTGAGTTGATGAGGCACGCGCACATCATCGAGCCAGCTGTGGTCGGCAGATGCGCCAGTGCCACGCGCCGCATGCAGGCCCCCTCGATCAGATGCGAGAACGCCTAGTCTGAATGGGAATGCTAAACGATGATGGTATGTGGCAGTGTGGATGAGAGGTCTCAGCAGGCCCCAAAAGCCATACCCGCTCTGACCGACGGCTGCTGCCCTTGCCCCTCCTTCAAGCGCAGCAAGGTGCTCGCCCCACGCCACTGTCAGGCCAGTTTACAGAGGGAAAAAGAAGCGTGGCTTTAGCTATGCTTTAACAAGGCATTGTGAGGTTCTGAGAAGGACCGGAGGCAGCAAGCAATGGCGAGCAAGGAAACAGGGAGCATTGATGGGGCGGGCAGATTGGGTTGCGGGTCAGTGAATTCATGGGGGGGGGGTTGCGGGCTGCAACGCCTGTTCACGGCGGCATGGAATGGCACACCGACCGGGGCAGGCGGAACGGGTGCTCAGCGGCGCGGCGCCTTACACGCTGGGAGCAAAAGCTGACAGCGCTTCGCGCACAGCAGCCTCCACACGGCCCTGCAGCGCATCGTCCCGCAGCCCCTGCACACAGCATGCCCAGGGAGCACATCGCACTTGTTGCACAGCACGGGTGCCAAAGTCGGCAGCAGCGCACCGCGCGCCCTGGCGGCCGCAAGCCGCAGACCACAGCGTGTCGCAGAACAGCGCAGCGCAGCGCAGCATACCTGCACCACCTCGCGGCCAAAGCTGTACACCAGCAGTTGCCGGGCCACCTCGGCAGAGATGCCGCGTGCCCTGTGGGGAGCAGCGGCGGCAGGAGAGGTAGGAGACGGGCGGGATGCGAGGAAAGGGGTGCCCGCGCTGAGGCAGGCAAACCACAGGGTTTTCTGCTGCTGTGCTACGGCTGGCGGTTGGGGGCGGTCAGTGGTGGGCACAAAGTGTCCGGGGCGGTTGCAACGCACCCTGGGGTAAAACCGCTCATCCACTTCCAGGTCGGACGCGGTGCAGCTTCCTCCTCTTTTTGAACAAAAGTTTGAACAAAACATTCTGAATGGCCGCACCTGAGGTAAAAGAGCTCCTCCTCCTCCAGGTCGGACACGGTGCAGCCGTGCGTGCACTTGACGTCGTCGGCAACAATCTGCGGTTGGCAGTGAGGCCGTCACATAAGTTGGCAGTGAGCCACGCGTGTCACACGAGTGTGACGCCAGTTGACTGCTGGTCTAGATGGTAGAGCGCAGCCGCTCCACCGCCAGCAGATGCGCAGCACCAGTGGGGCTCCCATCCCCGTGCAAGACCGCATCAGCAGCAGCAGCTGCAGCCCGCTGCGACCACAGAGCCCCTGCCGACCTGCAGGTTGGGCTTGACGTTGACTTGCGCGCGCGGCACCAGCAGCAGGTTGCGGCTCAGCTGCTGCGCATCCGTCTTCTGCGCCAGCCGGTTGACCTTCACGTTGCCGTCAAACACGCCCCGGCCGCTGGTGGCGGACACAATGCACCTGGGGAGTGAGTGGCAGCAGGGGCAGTGGAGTGCAAGGCAAACTGCGTGTGCTGCTCGGTGCGCAGCTAGCAGGAAACGTGATTGGATTGCGCTGCACGGCCGGGGAGGCGCCTGGCCCAACCTGGCAGGCCGCCTCGGCACGCAGCACTACATAGCATGACCGTGCGGCCTGCCCGCCGCCTGCTGTGCCCGCAGGTGTGCCCCCTCACTTGTGCAGCTGGTTGGCCTCTCCGTTGGGGTGGTCCAGCTGCAGCTTGGAGTGCAGGTCGTGCAGCTGGCGGTCGCCGCAAAGCAGGAAGGAGCGCATCTGTGGCAGCGGAGAGGAAGGGCGGTGGGAAGCAGCTTTGCAATCCCACCCAGAGAGAGGAGGCAGCCGGGAAGGAATTATGCACTGCCGGAGAGAGGAGGCAGCCGGGGAGTAGCGACATGGCCGAACCCGAGCGTACCACTGCCTCAGCAAGCCGGCTCTACGTTGCCTCATGCTTGCCCAGCTGCCGCTGTCGCAAGCACATCTGATCCCACCTCAGCTGGACACCCACCTGGCTCTGCGTCGCCTCCCCCAGCTGCTCAATGGAGAGGTCGTGGCGGGTCAGTGCGCCGCCCACGCGCGCCTCGGTCAGGGTGTAGCTGCTCTCGCGGCCCTGCAAGTGCCACACCAGGCGGTTGTGGAGGTAAGTCAGCACCGCACTTGCTGCCAGGCGGCTGCCTGACGGCTGGCGGCTGCACATAGCTGCGGGTTGGGGTGTGGCTGCACCATTATGCCAGCCCGCGGCCTGTGGTAGGCCCGCAGCTGCCGCAGCAGGCGACGCAGCGGCACAGCGGCACGGCGAGGGATGTCAGGGGGAGAGCACCTCCCCAAGCACGAGCCAGGTACAGCTGTTGTCATTCATCTCTACATGATCAACATGAAAAGACCCATTCTAATTATATCTTTCTTCCTGTTTAGTTGGAAAAATCGATGCACGCACCTGGTTGACCAGCGTGGCCTTCATGTGCGCTGCACCCGCACCCTCCAGCTGCACAGAGCGGCACACGGGGGCATGCCTGGGTTTAGTGGGCTTGCAGGCGGGCGGCTGGCTGGCACGTAGCGAGCGGGCCGCCACATTGCAGGCGTGCCTGCCGCCAACCCTGCCGCCCTGCCCACGCACGCCTTCGGCCGCCCTGCCCACCGCCCTGCCCACCGCCCCGCCCACGCACATCCACATAGCTGTGCTTCAGCTGCGCACGGTCGTCCAGCTCAAATTCGGCCACCGCATTTGTGAGGTAGCTGATGGCCGGGGCCGCCTGGCTGCCCGCCGCCGCGCCGCCGCCGCCCAGCGCCGCAAACTCCTCGACAATGTCGGCTGAGGACCCCTCCTCAAGGACAGCCAGCAGGCGGGGGGCAGCTGCGGGTGTGCTGCCGGCCGCCACGCTGCCGCCGCCGCTGGACAGGTAGAGCACATGGATGGGCCCTGGCACGGTCAGGTTGGCCGGCACGTGCACCACCAGCACGTCGCCAGCGGCTGCGCCATTCAGGGTGGCAAAGGGGCCGCCGCGAGCGCGCGACTGGGCGCCCTGCAGGCGCAGGCAGCAGCGCAGAACGTGGTGACAGGTCAGCACGAGTGTGTGGCCAGCCCTGGGCCGAAACGGCAGCCTGCAGGTTGCTGCGCCACCGCTCTTACGAACAGTGCTTGCAGGCCTGCAGCTCACCAGCGCAAACGACACAACGTCTGCCGGTGCGCCCGCCAGGCCGCCCACATAGACTCCCTTGGGCAGGCCAGCCAGGCTGCTGGCCTGCTCGTCAATCACGCCGTCAACCAGCACCACAGTGGCGGCGGCAGCCGCCTTGAGTGGCCGTGCAGCAGCGGCTGCCGCTGCGGCGCCAGCGGCAGCGCCGGCTGGTGCCACGAGGGCTTGCTGCAGCAGCGCGCTGACGTCTGTGAAGCGGTACTCCTCGTTGCGAGTGGTGGGCATGCGCTGGGTGGCCAGGGCCGCCAGGCAGCTGGCGTGTAGGTTGGCCAGCCTGCAGACGGGAGGTGGGGTGGGAGGCATGGGTGGGAAAGCGTCAGCGGCGCCGGCCGTGCAGCTGGCAACGCTCTCGCAGGAGCATTCCCGACCAGTCAGACCGCTCAAGACCACTTACGGCTGCGGCAGGCCGGCGGCATCGGGTGCAACAGCCTCAAGTGTGCGCTCAATCCACTTGTCCTCTGCCGCCACGGGGGCCGCCGCCGCTGCCGCCGCCGCCCGAGCTGCGCGACGCAATTGCCGCCGCTGCTGCGGCACCGCCTTGGCGGTCGCTGCCGCTGCCACGGGGCGCACGGCGGGGCCTGCAGGGGGCCGGCAGAAGAGGGACTGCTCGACACCATGTCACTGCGGAGGCCCGAACCTGCTTGCGGCTCATATTACCATGCTTGCGATAGTGGCCCACCTTGAACGGCCGCGGGGAGGCGGCAGGACTGCATAGCTATGGTAGGGAAGTGGCTCCGCCCACAGGCTGCACCGATGGCCTCGGCGCGCCGCCNAACTTGCCAGCTCATGCAATCCGCGGCGCGCCTCTCGATTTCTGACTGCCCGACACCCAGGCAGCGCCGAGCACCCATTTAGTCGATCGCGCGCCGCCATCGGCCCAACCAGGCTTCCAGCAATGCAGACGACTGCCGCTCTTCGCACCGTGCAGCTGCCGGCGCGCAGCGCCGTGCGCACCGCACGCAGCTCCGAGCGGGCGGCCGTCAGGTGCGCCCAGACGGCGCCAGGCTCGCTGGGTCCTGGGCGCCGCTGGCGGCAAGGCAGCGGGCGCCGCCAGTGGCGGCGCTCGGTGGTGCAGCAACTGCTTGCATTGATGCTGTGTGGAGTAGGGAGCACAAGGGCATGGCTGGTGCTCTGCCCACAAGAACCCGCCACTGCTGCATTGGGCGACCCGCCCTTGCATTCAAAGCCACTCCTGCGCCCAGCACACGGCCAGCACACGCCTCGCTCTCCATCTGTCAACCCGCCTGGCCTTCAAGCCCAGGTGCTTCGCGCAGCAGCGCGCACAGCAGCAGCGGCCGGAGGTGGCGGGGCAGCATGCTGCTGAGCCTGCCGCGTCGGCGGCGCTGGCGCTGAGCAGCCTGCTGCTGGCGGCGCCAGCTCTGGCGGAGGAGGGAGCTGTGGAGGCGGCTGCTGAAGCGGCGCAGCAGAGCGCGGGTGTCACGGCTCTGGGCTGGGCCCTGGTTGCCAGCCCCATTGTGAGCTTACTTTAGATGTTGGGCGCAGGCGCAAGTTGTGGTTCTGTGGTCGTCTTTGGGTGGCCCAGGCCCAGGCGTGCAGGCCCCTGGCATGCTGCGTTTGGCCACCTGCCCGCCGATGCAACTTGCAAGACATTGCCCCCGCCAGCCGACTGCGCTGGTGGAGTTTGGCGATCCGCACGGAGGGAATGCCTGCCTGCCCTGCGATTCGGGCGCCCCGTGTACTTTGGTTTCCCGCCGACACAACCTGTCCTGACACAAGTTCCCGCGACCATTCACTTGCTGCAGGTGTTTTACGGGCTGTTCAACGTCTACCGCTCCCAAATCGACCCCAAGGCCAAGGTGCGCTGCGCCGTGCCACGCTGTGTCATGCTGGGCTGGGCTGTGCCATGGGTCGCCAGCCCATTCCATGCCCTTGGTGTTTGCTTGTTGTGCTCGACTGGCCCCCAGCCCATGCGCAGTTGGGGCTGGCCCTCTCACTGGCATTTCTAACCCTACAACTCCTCCTCCCTGCCTTGCAGTTTGGCGATGCGCTCTTCTTCTTCGCTGCGTCCATCATTGTGGCAAACATCGTCAGGTGAGGGTTTCTTTCGGTTTTTGCAGCGGCAGCGGCCGCCCTCAGCGCCTCAACCCCCCTCAGCATCCCGGCCAGCTGCTCCTGTCGGCTGTTTCACCATGCGTGCCCCTCCTTCGCTGCCCCCTGCCGCAGCATCACTGTGTTCAAGATCCGCCTGTTCTGAGTTCAACTCAGGCGATGCCTCCTGAACACAGTAAGGCACGACGTGGCGCAGGCAGGATTGCCACACCCACGGCACCCCTCTTGGCCTGGCCGCCGCACAACGAATGTCGTCCGCGCGCCACCGTTTTTTTTACATCGTGTGTACAGACGTGAGCACTGAACCATAACTGCGCTGTATGTGAAGTAAGAGTGGCCCAGTGTTAACCGGCAGCCGCCGCGCAAAGCATGCTAGGAGGTGGCAACAGCTGCGGGCGGCGCACTTGGGCGCGGCTGCACTTGGCTGGGCGCCACTGCCCTGCTCGAGGAAGAGCGCTGCTGCTGCCGCTGGCTCTGGCGCTGCTGCTGCTGCTGCGGCGTGGGGTAGGGGCCGACCGGCAGGGAGCCTCCAAAATACAGCTGCACAAGCAGGCCGCCCAGTACCACGATGACGCTGCAGCACCGGGGAGGTGGAGTTGTGTGGGGAGTTAGGTTGAGATTGGGGGCCAGCAAGGGTCAGGTTGAGATGGGGGGGGCGGCGTGGGTTGGTTGGAGGGAGCGAGCGCAGCAGAGGGGGCTGCGGTGATCGCTGCACCTGCCGGCCAAGCTTTGCGCAGCAAGCCCAGGCAGCAGGGGGCATGAGATGCCCGTGCCGGCCAAGCCTGCCGCAGTGGGTACCACTCACCTCAGCACCACCGTGGCCCAGATCATGCTGCTTTTGACCACGCGTGCGCAGGTGCAGGTGTTGGTTGGCTCAAAGCTCACGATGCCGCTGCCGCCGTCGTAGCAGCAGCACACGCAGCCGTTGCACGTGCCCTGCTGCCCCTTGGCTGCGCACTCGTTGACGGCCAGCAGCTGGCGGCCTGGTTCCCGCTCACGAAGGTCAAGCACCTGCACGGCCCGGGGCCAAGCAGCCGGCTACGCACGGTAAGCACAGAGGGTCTGGGCAGAAATGTGCAGTGCAGCGGTGGCGGCGGCAGGTAGCGGCGGTGGCGGCGCAGCACCACACATCCTGCCGCAGCGATCACCGCAGCCCGAAACACCGCTCATTTATAAGAGCTGCCCCATGCGCAGCAGCGGCGCGCGGCGACCCGGCTGCTTCAAGCAACCAACGCGGCAAGCACAGGGGAGGGGGACAGTCGCACCTGCAGCTTCGCCTGCACACTGCAAACTGCCAGCAGCATGGCCAGCCCAGCCAGCAGCAGGCAGGCCGCCTGAGTGCCTTGCGCCATATTCGGCTCGCCCTGTCGCGCCTCCTTGGCCGCTCCCGGCTGCTCCAGATTTCCAGATTTAGCAGGCACTTGCGCGACGCAGATGACGGGCCGAAACGCCCGTAAACCAGCCTACTTCCTGGGCCGCCAGGCTGCCCGCGCAGCTCCGCTTTGCAGACCGCCTGCGCATGGCGCTTGCATGCCATCGTGGGATCTCTGCGTTTGCCCCGTCGCATGATCAGGCGACTAATGGGATGCTGGGCTCAAGCACAGGGCAAGCCCATGGCCACGAACGCCTCGGTTCGGCGCAGCCTCGTGGTGCCGCATGCACTGCTGCATGCCGGCTCACTCCAGCTTTGCACACATGCCGCGAGCGGTCGCCTTTCAATACTTGTGTGTGACCAGAGCCATTAGTTATCACCATCACGCTCGTGAATGCAGGCTTGCGGCACCCTCCACCCACTTCACCGCCTTGTGCCACGCGTAGGCCCCGGACCGTGCTGTGTGGTTGACCCATGTACAGGGTGTGACGGCACAGCCGGAGAGGCCGCTGAACTCCGGCCCGCGTCTGCTCGGCATCGCCGCAGCACCCAGCATGCACACTGGCCATATGCAGTGCACGGCAGGTTCAGTGCAGCCTCAACACTCTCCCACACGCTCGCCCAGCCCCCACCCCGGGCACCCTGCTGCCAGGAGGGCTGTGCACCTGGCTCACACCCGGCAACAGCCATCCCAGGGCATTGAGATACGCGAGACGCATGCCTGCGTCCCATGCAAGCTGTCCAGCCGTCCCTCAGCGCTGGCGGGGAGAGCACGTGCAGCTGCACCTCTCCCGTCTGCAGTGCACCCTAGAGTGGCATGCCGGCCATGAAGCAACGCTCCAAACTTGCCATTGGCTGGTGTGAAGCTAGCGCGACCAAGTGCAGTGCTAAAGATTCACGCCAGCAGCGCTGCTGGTTGCTTATAGCGACGGCCCCCAGACGCCTCCCGCCGCTGGCGGGCGGGCGGTGCTGGTCACCCGCCGCCTGCACCCGTGGCTGCGCTGCCGGCTAAGATTGATGTCCCTGTTGGTGGCCTTGCACTTGCCCTGGTGGCTGCGCCAGTGGGAGCCAGCGGCGCTCCCGTGCGAGGTGCCCGCCTCGCTGCCGGCTCAGGGGGAGGGCACAGTAGGTCCTCATAGAACGCCGATGTAATGGGAGCGGTTGGCAGCCGCAGCTGCGACATGAGGGAGTTCCGAATCAGGCTCTACCCTCCACCTGGCAAGCTCGTGCCATCCCTCTCAAGCCCGCCCCCCGGCCTCCCTCGCTGCCCCAGTCTGCTTGCTTGGCTGCCAGACACTCGCCACCATGCAGGCCGCCCTTGCCAAGCCCGCAGCCCTGGTGAGCTCGCCCCCGCTGCGCAGCAGCGCTTGCAAGGCAGCCTGGAGCCCCCTAGACCAGCTCAGCGGTCCTGGCAGTGCCCTGGCGGGGCACCCAAGGCCTGGGTTGGGCCTGGCTAGGCAGGCGGCTGCCCGATGGCGCGCCGGTGCACCAACCGGGCCTGGGGCGCTTCCAGGGACCTGACCCGTGCCCCATTGGCGCCCCCTTGCAGGTGGCCAAGCCCACCGCCGCCCGCAGCAGCCGCCGCTCCACTGTGGTGAGGCTCGAGCCCGCCGCCCGCCGCCGCACGACTCCCACTCCCACGCTGCCTTGCGCGGCCGCTGGCTACCTGGGCAGGCATGATCAGCGGCTGCCACGCTGTGTGCCGTCAGCTGTCCAGCTGCTCAGCACCACGGTCCATGCTGCTGTCCCTCCCTGCAGGCGGTGCGCGCGCAGCGTGACCTGTGGTTCCCTGGTGCGCCCTCCGCTCTGTTTGTTTGCTGCTTCGTCTCCTGGGCTGGGGGATGGCTGCCGTCCCTGCTCAATGCTGTGCTGCTGCCAACAGTGTGTTTTACCAGGCTGGTTTGCTGCGCCGTGTTGCACCGCTGACGAGGGTTGACTTGCCGCCGCTGCCGCTGCTGCCGTGTTTCAGCGCTGCACCGCCCGCTGCACTGCCGCGCCCAACGCTATGAAACACTGCTATTGCCCAACTGCTGGCGGACGCCCGCGGGCAGTGGCAGAATAACACAATGCCTTATGGATTGAATTTAGGGTCGGCGGCGCTCGTTGCACCACCACTGCACGCTCCCACACTGTGGTGCTGCCGCCGCTCCGCCTGGTGCTGCCGATGCATCGCCTCACCCTGTGCGCACGGCTGCCCTGAACGCCCCGCAGGTGCCGCGTCCCCCGCGTACCTGGATGGCAGCATGGCTGGCGACCGCGGCTTTGACCCCATGGGTCTGGGTGCCAACCCCAAGATGATGACGTGAGCGCCCACCCGGTGTTTGGTGCTTGGTTGCTGTTGGTGCTCGATTGGCGCCGCCGCCCAGCCCACCCTAAGCTTGCTTGCGTGGGCAGCTAGCCAATCATTCCGGGCAGCTTGCAGGGATAGATTCTTCCCCGAATGGAGTGTTGCCCAGCTCTTCGCACCCGCCGCAGCCGGTGTGTAGGGCGCCGCCCCTCATCCAACATTGCCCCGCCCACCCGCCCTGCAGCTGGTACCGCCAGGCTGAGCTGCAGAACGGCCGCTGGGCGATGCTGGGTGTGGCCGGCATCCTGGGCCAGGAGATCATCAACCCCGCCCAGTGTGAGTGTGGGAGATTGGCCAACCCAGCATGAAAGCATTGGTTGGTGGTGGCGGTGCGCCGCCAAGCAAGCAGGTAGACGCATGTCAACAGCGAGACGCACGTCGTGCGTTGCGCAGCGGAGGGTCGTGTCGGTATGGGCGGCTGGCCGAGTATCGCCTCTGCTGCCCTTGTCCTCGCCCTGCAGGGTGGTACACCGCGGGCATGCCCGAGAACCTGCCCCGCTTCGACGGCCAGGTGCGCCTGAAACTGCTGCTCCTTTGCTCGCCTGTGGCGGGCAGGCGGGGTGCCCGGGCTCAGCACGCTGCTGGCAGCGTCGGCCATGGCTGCTGCATGCGCCTGCCGCGGCGCCTGGCGGTGCAGCTGCTGGTTTTTTGCTGTGCTTTTTTTCTGCGAACCGTGCGAAGCACATGCCTCGCTGTGCGCGCTCAAGCCCGCATCCCCTCGCCACGGCCATGCCCACCTGGCCATTGAACAGGGCGGCACGCTGGCCTGTGGTCCCCCTCTCTCCAAAACCCTCTCGCCTCGCCGGCAGCAGCACGCCTGACACCGCCTGCTCACCTGCCCCCGCTATTCCGCAGCCTGTGAACATGGGCGGCATCCTGGCGTGGGAGTTCCTGCTCATGCACTTCGTGGAGGTGCGCCGCTGGCAGGACATCCGCAAGAAGGACTCTGTGAACGCGGTGAGTGCAGCGACTCGCCGAAATGGAGAAACAAGAAGGAACCCGCTGCTCCATGTTTGTGGATTGGGTGGTGGCTGGAGTTGTTGGACAGCGTCGGGGCGCTGTCCGCACCGTGGGCTCCGCAAGAGCAGCCAACTTTACAGGCGGCAGCCTGTGTGCGCGGTCTCTGTGCGTCTTGGCCCCGCTCGTGCCCACCCCGGCCAGAACCGCAGACTTTCAACCCGAAACCGGAATGGAAGTGTGACGTGTTTTTGCTCACCCGCCACCCCGCAGGACCCCTTCAACCCCAACCTCAAGGTGCCCAACCCCGAGCTGGGCTACCCCGGCGGCCCCTTCGACCCCCTGGGCTTCTCCAAGGTGCGCGCCGCTGTCTGCCCGCCGCTTTCTGCAGCCAACTGCGGACCAGACTTCCCAGGCCATGCATCTGCCTGGGGGAACTGCAGGCCCCGCCGCGCGCCACAAAAATTTAGCCAGCTCGCCCGAGTGCGTCCCTGCAGGGCAACTTCAAGGAGGCCCAGACCAAGGAGATCAAGAACGGCCGCCTCGCGATGGTGGCGTTTGCGGCCTTCACCATCCAGGCCCAGGCCACCGGCAAGGGCCCGCTGCAGAACCTGAGCGACCACCTGTCGGCCCCCTTTTGTGAGTCAGCTGCCTGCCCTGCTTGCAAGCTGCTGGGTGTGCCATGCGCATATTCCAGCTGGCCCTTCTGCGCCATTTGGAAGCTGCTGGCTGGCCGCGTGCATGCGCCAGGCGGGGCATGGTTGCATTCCCTCCTCAGCTGCTTTCACCATATGCACGCTGCAGCCTCGCTCACCGGCACTGCCTCCCTCGCCCCCCCTCTTTCCCCGCAGCCAACAACTGGACCGCCAACATTGGCCACTGCATGGTGCCCACCTCTGTGGACGTCCAGGGCCTGACCATCCCCCTGAGCTGCCTGTGGCCCGGCCAGCAGATGGTGTAAGGCGGCGGCAGCAGCAGGGGCGGTCGCGGCGCGCACCCAGCACCGCCGCCGCCCCCGCCCCGCCCCCGCGTGTAACTGGTTTCCCTCCTACGTCCCCTTCCCTTGCTCTGCCCGCGCCGGCGGCGTGCTAGCGCGCCCCGCCGGGCGCCTCTCCCGTTGCACCTGAGAAGAACAAAAATCCCGCCACACATCGCTCACCTGTATGGCAGACCGCGCGCCTGCGGCTGCGCCTCGGTTAACTTGCAATCAACCCAAACAATGAGGAGGGCAGCGGCACCAGAAAGTCACGACAGGAGGCGGGCGTGCAGCCTGAGGGGCAGCGGCACCAGAGAGTCGCGACAGGGGCAGGTGTGCAGCCTGAGGGGCAGTGCCAAGAGCTAACAGAGGCAGGCATACATTAGGTTGCATGGATGGGGTGTGGGCAAGCGTGTCAACAATATTACGTCAGACGGATCAAAGCAGCACGAGGAATCCAGGTCTGGTATGAACCTATAGTAGCAGAGGGCGTCAATAATGCTCAGAGACAGAGGCTTCAGAAGCAGAAGTGTGTCACTGTCCTTCCAAGTCGCGTTGTGCTGTGCTGCCAGCCGCTGGACTGCTGACCCCTGCGGCCTGGGACAGCTGCCGGCTTGCGCGCCGCTCCTGCCGCGCCGCAGCAGCTTCAGCCGCCGCTTGCCGCCCGCCACGTTTCTTCATGTACAGCGCTGTGCCCGCTCCCGCAATGGCCAGCACCGCCAGCACAACCACAGGGACCACCTGTGGCATCAGGATGGGAAGGGACCGGCAGCATCGGATGGTGGTCAATAAGGCTGCCAAAGCAGTAGGGGTGGGTGCGGTGTGGTCACCACCAACAAAGGCTGGGCACATCCAGCGGGCAGGAAGGAGCGGCAATGGGATAGGCAATCAAGGTGGCCGCCGGCGGCATGCATCCCATCCGCGCCCAACGGCAAGATGCCCAAAAACAACGCACGATTGCGATGGTCGTTGAGTTGCTGGAGCCGCCTCCTGCATCCGCTGCCTGCCCCCCCCCTGGCGGTGGCGGCGCCTGCTGCTGCTGGCCCCCGGGGGGCGGCCGTGGCGGCGGGAATGCGTCTGCACTTCCGTTCCGCGTGTATGCCACTGCGCATGCATGGGGCGGGCAAGAATGCATCGGCTGATCATTGGGCGAGGACGTGCAAACAGACCAGCTCAATGGTGTGCAGGTGTGCATCTAGCAACTGGCGTGCCAACACAGCCAGGGCCTCCAGCCCTCACCCCGCCATCACCCATGGGCCCGCCGCCTGTCAGTGGCCTGGCACCCCGCACCTGAGCCGGGCACCAAGTCCAGCTGAATGGCCTGCAGCTGCACTTCCAGCGACTGGCTCTCCACCGCTGCATCCACCTTCTGACGCACACCGGGCAGCTCGTCCGCAGGCGCATGGACCTGCGCAGGGGCAGGGCAGAGGCAAACGCCGGGATTTGGGGTTGATACGGAGGCAGCGCCAGCGGCGCCCAAGCTTAAGCCAGCTTAAAGCCACGCACTGCCCGAGGTGGTGCACCACCTGCCGCCCACGGCAAGCAGCGCGGGCCGCGGAGTGCCGGCAGCCAAACCAGTCACCTGCGACAGCACCAGCACTGTGGTTTGCTGGGCCCACTTGGCCGACACCTCTATCCACTCGGCTGGCTGGCCGGTGATGCTGCTCATCACTTGAGTGAACGCCTGCTGCTGGTCCTGCAGGAAGCTGGCCGGCGTGAGCTGCGGCTGGCCGGCGGGGGCTGCAGGGATCCAGGGGGGCCAGGGCAGGTAGAAAGTTGTTGTATGGGCACTGGTGGGACGCAGTGCGCTCCTGTTACATACCCTGCTTAGTGCGCCCTATCGGACCAGGGCAAAAAGCTTCAGGGGCTCCAAGAGTGCCCAACCCAAATCAGCCGCCACCCAGAGCCGGCGCACAGGCCCGCTCAACCAGTCAAGGGGCGCACCAGTGACCTCCATGTATACTGGTTGCGATGTGGTAGGGCGCTGTGGCGGTGGCGAGGCTGCAGGCAGCAAGGCGAGAAGAGCAGGGTGGTGCCGAGACATCAGGCACCAGGTGCGTGGCAACATTTCGCTGCAAGCTGTCCCATGCACCAGCAGCGCTCCAGCATGCTCAAAACCGTACCGGCTGGGGGCGGCGGAGACGGCTCCACTGGCGGAGACGGCGGCGGAACTTCAGGCGGCGATGGCGATGGCGGGGGAGGGCTGGGGCTGGGCGGCGGCGGCGAGGGCGATGGCGATGGCGGGGGAGGGTTGGGGCTAGGCGGCGGCGGCGAAGGGGGAGGAGGGCTGAGACTGGGCCTCGGCGGGAACGGCGGAAAGGGAGAGGGTGGCGGCGGCGACGGGG
>RRZL01000080.1:4361069-4399944 GCA_006782975.1 Chlorella sp. Dachan | reverse complement strand
CGGGCTAGGAGGCAAGGGTGGAGGGCTCGGCCCGGTCTCGTTGCCTGGCGGCGGAGGCGGCAGGGCGAGCTCCGGCGGCGGCGGCGCCGCCGCCGCCGTTGCACCCATGCCCGCCAGCAGCAGCGCCAGCAGCACCGCTCGCGAGTTGACCATGATGTGCAGCTACTGCGCAAGGCCTGGGCAGCGGCGGTGCCCAGGGAGAGGAGGGTTCGGGCTGATGTGCCGTGCCGGCCTGGCCCGCCGCCCTTGCACCCCCGGCTTTACAATGTATACCTGATACCGGTTGTCAATTGGCACGGGATCGAGCATTTCGACACGACCCGGCGTCCATGCCGGAAATGCAGGCCACAAGGGCCGTTCCACACCTGCCGAGTTCCCTGCATTGCACTGGAGCCTGCCAATTCATCCTGCAACGCAAATACCATGCAGTACAGCCGCTAGTCTCCGTTCTGCGCGCGGGCACCCGCGGTTGGCCGCGCTGCTGCAGAGCCATGGGCAAAGTTATTTTGACCGGGAGAGTGGGCAGCGGCGGCCGCCGGCAGCCCCTGGTGAGCAGGCAGCCCGCTGCCCGAACCGCCGTCCCCGCCTCATGCGGTAAGCCCCGTTTAGGACAGATCAATCTGTTGACCCCTCCCCCCACCACTCAGGTGCTGCTGTCGCTGGTGCTCAACGCATTGCTGGTGGGCGCGCTGCTGCTCACGAAGGCAAACCCTGCCAGCACGCTGCTGCGCGGCGCCGGGCGGCAGGCGGCGCGGCCGCTGCACGAGGAACGGCCAGATGCAGCACCCGGCTGGGAGACCTGCGAGCGGGCACAGTTGGATGTTGCCAAGCTGGAGGAGTGGGGCTGCAGGGTGAGCGCTCGGTGTATGCAAGTGTGGCGGCATGGTTGGGGGGTGTGGGTGCTCCCCCCCTGTGGGAGTAGGGCCGTGCCCAGCAGCGGAGGCTGCTGCCTCCCTGCCCCCGCGATTGTCACCAAGCGCGCAGCTGCACTGCGTCCATCAACACCCGCTTGCAGGTGTTCAACCAGGCATGCTTCGACCAGGGAAGCATGCTGCTGCACAGCGGGGAGAAGACGCCAAACCACCCACGGTTCACGCCGGAGCCGCTCTTCCAGGCAGCCAACTACCCTTGTGAGCTCTGCTGACCTGCCTGATGGGGCAGCAGTGATCGCTTGCTTGCACAGCTTGCTTGCGCACCTCTGCCACCGGTACTGCGCTTGCCAGGCGGCCGGTTCTGAAGGACTGCAGCGGTGCTGTGCACGTGGGCCTGAGCACAGCAATGCTGTGCTGAGCGCTGCCACTGCTCCTCCCTGCCGCAGCCTATCTGCTGCCTGGATATGATGAGCCCTTAGGTGGGTGGGTGGCTGGGTGGCTGGGTGGCTGGGCACCCAGGCTGCCTGGCTGGCTGTACACCTGTCTGAATCGAACAATGCGATGACAGGCTCTGTGGCGCAGTCCGCAACACGTGCCGGGCCCTGCCATGCTGCACCGGTCTACCAGCCGTTGGCTGTATGCAGCAGAGGGGTGTCCTGCATTGCGCCCACAACGCACTAGTGCTGCGCCGCATGTTCACACGCATGCTGTCGCCCACCCTTGTTGCAACAGGCACGCCGCACTACATCCCGCCCAGCTGGGACGTTCCCATCCGTGGGCCCACCCATCTGGACCCTGCCGACGTGTGGCAACCAACGGGTGAGCTGTCTCATGTGCAGGCACCCGTCAGCTCTTCAGACCCCGTTCATTGTGCTCCAGCGGCCCCACCAGCAGTGCCAGGTCACCCCGCAGCCTGCCCACCCCTGCCTGCAGAGTTCACAAACTGCACAGTGCCACTCATTTGGACCCTGTCCTACTTCAACGTGTTTGGAGAACTGTTTTTGAATGCCGGAGCCGCATTGGATGCAATGAAGGCTGCCGGCGCGATTGACCGGTGCGGCACAGGGGTGCCTTGCGCGCAGCAGGGTAGACTGCTGGTCAATGCACAGGTGTTGCGGTAACTAAATCAATCAATATTGCCCGTCAAAGCGCAGGTGGTGCGGGAACTGCTCCATGGGGCGTTGTGGCCCTGAAGCCCTCACTCGCGCCCTGCTCGGCTGTCCAAATGATATGCGCAGGAACGTCACGCTGGCACCCGTCACACTTGGCATGGATGTGCCAGCCTGGTACCAGCCACTGCTGGAGCCGTACACGCAGCACAAGGTGCGGTGGCCGCCGTGCAAACCAGACGCTGTGCTGCTTGCACCTGCAGCTGAAGCAGCGTTTGTTTGTGGGGTGGCAAATGCTGCCCACCGCTGCCATGCCAAGGGCAGCTGGTCCTGCCGACTGCCGTGTCACCCTCCCCCAACCCATGCCCCTGAAAGGTGACAGGTGACTAGCCTCTCAGCCCTGTCCTCTCGGGAGCACATGCTGAGTGGGCAGCCGCGCTGCTACGAGCGCGCTGTGCTGTGCAACTTGGTCGGCATTTACGGCAGCGGCGGGACCGAGTCCAAGCACTGGTGGTCAAAGCTCCGGCCGAAAACCGCGGGCCGGCGGGTGAGGCTAGGGTGGTGGAGGCGGGGAGAGAGTCGGGCAAACTGTCAGCGCACGCAACGTTTGTGTGCACCACAGCAGCTGTGCGTGGCGCGCGCTCAGCCGCAACGAGGGAGGCCGTCCAACTGGTTGGTTGCACCCACCCTCACCTTCGTCCCTGTCACCTTGTTGAGCGCAGGCTGTGGAGTATTACCGCACAGCCCACCCCGAAAAGTTCCAGCGGCACGACCAGCAAGCGGAGGCAGAAGCGGGGCAGGTCTTCAGGGTGGCGTTCATGGCACGCTCCCGGCTGAGGGCCATCGTCAATGTGCAAGATGTGGTTGAGGTGAGGGGAGCCAGGAGGGTGCCCGCCCAGGGTGGGTGTGGATGGAGCGAGGGGCGGCAGGGGATTGAACCGGCAGGCAGTGGTGAGGTCTGTGTCAAGGGGCAGCTCGTTTCAGGCCATCCGAACCCTGCCCATTGTTGTCTTTTGTTGCTCCCACACAGCTTGTCACAAGCAAGTTGCTGTCGCACGTATCCTGCTGCAGGAGTGCAAGAAGTGGGTGCCTCCTGCGGACACACCCTTCAAGTGAGTTTGGCGCAGTTTGTGGCCTCACATCAGTTGCTAGCTCCGCAGCCAAGCGCAGTCACCATTTGCATAGACTTCCTGCTTGTTCCAGCGCATCGATACTTCCAGCTTGTTCGAGCGCTCTGTTGGTTTGCCTCGCCGCTCCGTCCAGGCACCCGATGCCGCCTGATCTTTGCGCTGCTGCTGCTGCTGCAGGAGGACTGACTGCGTGCTGCTGCCGGATGGCACGCCCGACAACTTTGCAGACACGTTGGCACAGCTGCAGAACGTGCACGTGTTTGTGAGTGTGTTGGGGGGGGGGTGCCAGCAGAGGCATGCATCGCAGCGTGGCTGGTGCTGCGTGCACCAGGCTCACTGCTGTGCTAGGTCACCCTGCTTGCTGGGTTGCCCTGCCACTCCGCTTTGCTGTGCAGGTTGGCACCCACGGCAGCCAGAACAGCTACCAGTTTTTCATGAAGGATGGCACTGCGCTGGTCGAGATTCTTGCCTGGTGCGCCGCAGTGCTCTTCGGCTGTGTGCAGTGCTGCTGTGCCCGCGATGAACCGTGCACCATGTGCGCGACGCATCCAGGCGGCGCAAATGCCTGCATTCCCAGGCGCACACCATGTGACGGCCCGTGCCTCATTGCCTTGGTGCAGGAACTTCCACGGGGACCACTGCACGTTTGCCGACCAGTACTACAAGTGCGCGATGCCATGCCGGGGAGAGAGGGGCAGCAGGAGGCGGCAAGCATGACAGGGCGGTTGCGCGAGCCCAGGCATTACACAGCCGCCCTGTGGAGGCTGGCACCGCGGCTGATGCCAGGTTGCACTCAATTCGCCGATCAACTCGCCCCATGCAGAGATTGGTACGAGATAGACCGGAGCGTGAACACAGCATACTTCCGGCTGGTGGCGGACAAACAGCACACGTTCAAGGGCCCCTTTGAGAAGGCCGGCAAAGGTGGGAGGGGCCGGTGGGTGGGCAAGCGCTGCTGAGGCCAGGTGTTGCCCTGTGCCGCTCCTGCTGCTCCTGCTGCTGCTGCTGCTGCTGCTGCTGCTGCTGCTGCTGCTGCTGGCCCGCCGGCCATGCCAGCCATGCAGCACCATCAGATACCAGGATGCACCAGCCTGGCCGACCCTCCAAGCCTGGCCGACGTCCAGTGGGCGGTGTGAGGGGCGCTTGCATTTCCCAGCTTGCAACTCTGCCCCATGTAGTGGTGCGCCCGCCGCTCCTCCGTTGCCGCAGGCTCCTCGGTTGCGTGGGGCAGGGACAGATGCTGATGTTGCACTTCCGTCCTCGTGACCCAACTCTCACGCCATTGACTCGCTGCCGCAGGCTCCTCAGTGGTGTGGGGCAGGGACCAGGACGTGGCCCTTGACTTCCCCACTCTGGCTAAAGCGCTGGCCAAGGTGGCACGTGGCGAGGTGCGACCAGGGTGGTGCTTGCGTGTGCCAGGGGGCCCGCTTGTTTGCATTAGCACAAAGCGCCCTGTACGGACCTGGACAGTTGGCAGGGGAGTTGGTCCGCTGTGAGGTGCAGCGTGCAGAGAAGCAGCACTTGGTGGTGCAACAAGTGTGTGTGCCGGGGTGGAACCTGGAAACCCCGCTGGGGCCTGCTGCCAAACCGGCTGGCTGCCCCGTTGCCTGGCTGCAGCTGGAGTGCACGGCCCAGAGCTTTGAGGACCAGCGACTGTTCTACATGGTGGAGCAAGACATGTGAGTGGGGCACAGGGTGTCATCCGGGCTTCCTGGTGTGAAACAGGCGTTCTCCAGCAGCACTCCCGGCAGGCCTGCTGCTGCTCGCCTGCCACCCAGCCCCTTTGTGCTTTGGCTGCCTGGCACGCGCCAATGAGGAAGCTCCCTCTTGCACTCGATATCCGCAGATGCCCTGCCACTTTGGAGCACCTGAAAGAGGCGGAGCAGCAGCAGCAGGCAGCAGCCGTGCCTGAACAGGCGGCAGACCAGATGCAGGAGCTGCAGCAGCCAGAGCAGCAAGCGGAGCAGCGAGCGGAGCAGCAGCCAGCGGAGCAGCAGCAAGCAGAGCAGCAGCAGCAAGCAGAGCAGCAGCCAGAGCAACAAGCGGAGCAGCAGCAAGCAGAGCAGCAGCAGCAAGCAGAGCAGCAGCAGCAAGCAGAGCAGCAGCCAGAGCAACAAGCGGAGCAGCAGCAAGCAGAGCAGCAGCAGCAAGCAGAGCAGCAGCCAGAGCAACAAGCGGAGCAGCAGCAAGCGTAGCAGCAACAGACGGAGGCTCAGCTGTAAGAGCAGCAGCAGCTGTCTGCATAGCATTTCCCATTCGAACTCAAGAACTCGATAGCCCTGATTCCCTTATTCCGACCGGTTCACCATGCTTCCTTATCCGTTGCCTACTTCTCTGTCATTCCTATATACCTGTGAGTCTTCTTACGCATTGCAAATGTTCTTCAGGTCAATGTTACATGGTCACCCTGCCTCACTGGGGTCGCCCGTAGGCTGCGCTCTGCTGCGGCGGGCTGTTCTGCTGCCACCAGCTAATCGTCGGCTGCTCCCGCCTGGGTCTGTTGGGCTGGCGCCTGCTGCCTCGCTGCTGGAATCTACTGGGCCGCCGCCGCCGCTGCTGCTGGTAACGTCACCACCTGCTGCGCTACTGCCGTCACTGCTGCCGCCGCTGCCGTCACTGCTGCTGCTACCGCCAGCCCCGTCACTGCCGCCGCTGCTCCTGGGCCCGCGGTACAGAGCGGCGTACTTGTCTACGACTCGTTGCCAGTACCAATAGGCAAACTCGTCGCTCAGAAACGTGAGCGCAAAGGCCTGGCTGTTGGCCACAATGTGCTGCGCCACCAAATCGTTCTGAGCGTTGCCCTGCAGCTGCTGCACCAGCTGCACAACGTCGGTTTCATTGTGCACCCAAAAGGGCAGGTAGTGCTCGCATGGGTGCACAGCTCGATAGTACCTGCAGGCAGGAGGCAGTTTGCAAGGCGGCCTGTTCTGAACAACCAAGTCAACCACCGCTGCCACTCTGCCGCTGCTTGCGGCCTCCCACACGATCCCTGCCTCCCACAAACGGTCAACACCCTTGCGTCGCTCACCACTCAATCTTATCTGTCACCTGCAATGTCGCAGAGGTAGGGAGGACAGCGCAAGTTGTGGCCAGTTGGCATGAAATGCCGCCAAGCAGTGCGGCAAGCTGGAGAGTGCATGCGCAACGTCATGACTTGCTCCCACACCATGCCACCCATCTGCTGTCCCACGCCTGCTCCTTGCTGCTCACACTTGCATGTGAAAACCAAAGACACGCATGCAGTCACCCCGCTGTTGCACACCTGCTTCAGCACCACGCTGTTAGTGGCCATAAGGAATGCAAAGCGGTACGCCGCGGTGGCGCCGTCAACGGCCAGCACGTATCTGCGCATTGTTTGTGCAGCGCAGCAGTTGGAAGGCATAGGCACCGTGCGGAAGATGCATTGACTAGCCAGGGGGCAGGGGGCCGATGCATTGCAGCATCGCATGTGCTGCATGCATCTCCGATCCGTCACTCCTAGCTGCTGCTCACTTGTACTCTGCTGCCTCTTGGTGTGAGACAAAGGGCATTTCCACAAACTGAGGGCCTGCAGCACCAGGGCAGGCAATCAAAGGTTGGCGGCGCCGAGGTGACAGCGTGTGGCGCAGGGGCAGGCATGTGGCGCAGGAGCATGGTACGCGCTCTGCACGTCTATCTGGGAAGGCTGCCCAAAGCCACTCTGTCCTGCAACAATCAACACAGTCAACCAGCACCTGATGCCCGCACGGCCCTGCCCACTGCAAGGCGGAACGCACCGCCGTACTGAGTGACGTTCTCAGCCAGGGTGGCATTGAACAGCTCCGGGTGATCCCTGCATCAGGGCAGGTGGGGTGCCGCGCGCATGCAGGACGGTTGATTGCGTTTCAGCTGCGGCATGCTTCCACACCGCCACCTGTGATGTGCATGCACCAGTGCAGCTGAATGCTTGTGCACAGTTTGCCCGCTCGCCTGCTCACCACGACAGCTGGGCAACCACCCATCGCGAGCAGTTGGCCCTCTCTGTGCTGTGCCGGGTGCCGTTCAGCGAGGGAAAGGAACAGATGGGCGCGCCCCTGCAATGGGCGCAAGCAACCAGCAGGGGAGGGCCTGCTGTTTGAGGCGCAGCAGCGCAGCCAACCACCGCCATCAAGCTTCAAGACGCATTGCCCAATGCATGCTCTGGCGTTGACCACGGCACATCTCCCACCACCCCCCCACATACCATGCTCACCAGCTGAGCATGCGCTGTGCTCACAGCAGTGCCCACCTGAATAAGACGCCCCGGCAAGCCAAACGCTCAGCATCCATTCGGCCCCACCTGAAGAAGGCAATCTCCTTCTTGTCCTCCCAGGGCACAAAAATGGGCTCAAACACGGGCTTGAAGTTTGGGATGGGGATGTCTCGATCATACCTGCGGCGGGTGAGTGAGCGGCAGCAACCTTCGCAAGCGCACCAGCAGAGTGGGTGCACCAGCCCTAAGTGGAGTCACACGCGGGTGCACCAGCTGTGCATGGTGCAGGAGAGGCACCTCCCAGCCAACCAACCAACAGGCGGGGCTGGGGAGACTCTGAGCAGCACTCGACACCGCTGCAACTGCAGTGCGCTCAGACTTCAACCGCCCTGGCGCAGAACCCACTTGGATTTGAAGATTGAGAGCAGCGGGGCCTTGCACACGCTCGTTCCATCCCCCTGCACCCATGTGGGTGGCACGGCGGTACGTGACAATGCAGCCAGTGCATGGCACCTCACAAACAGCCTGGGCTGCTCCTGAAAAACAGAGCGCGCACAGGGGTGCCACGCGGCAGCAGTGTAGGCAGCACACGCACGCACACGCAGCAAGAGGGTGCGGCACACTGCGCATCCTGCCGCACACTGTGCAGCTGCATAGCAGACAGGTCGAAGTAGGCGTGGCAGCAGGCGCAGCGCTCTCACCGCGACTGGGCACCAGCTGGCATCGTTCACATTGACCAGGAAGGGCAGTCCCTCTGGAATGGACAGCTGGCCAGTCCGCATGCCGTGCTCCAGCCTGTCCTTCAGCAAACCAAACCTGCTTGGGATGAATGTGCAGAAACGTGTGTGTATGATTGGCACCAAAAAAGCGGCGCAATAGCAGCTGCAGTTGAATCGCAGATTGTTGTTAAATCGCAACAACAATCGGCGAGGGCAGCAGTTGAATCAGCGAGCGCAGCAGTTGAATCACAGCAGCAGCGGCGGGGAGCTCTGCGCTTGGGTCTGCTGTGCAAGCATTTGCGTGCACAGTGCCACTGAAGGTGGGGAGCAGAGCTGTTTCAGCACCCACCAGTGGTCACAGCCGTCGAGGCAGTTGGCGTCCTTGCGGCGTGGGAAAATCACGGTTTGGTTGTGCACCTGTTGGAGTAAGGCAACGCTGGGGTGGGGCCCGAGGCAAGCACCCGAGTGGCAGCAGCTGGTGCAGCGCATGGGGTGCCGCACACCGCTACGCATTAGCAGAGGGGTGGGCTAGCAGCATGCGGCGGATGTGCACTACCCCAGTGCTGCATGCCAGGCAGCACGCATGCACGCCGCAATGTTTTTTTCCCTTGCTCACAGCGTACCTCAATCACAGCATGCACATGCCCCTGCTCGGCGTCAGCTTGTAGGTACGTGGCCGTGGCATCGACTTCCTCTAAACCAAACCCCTGCTCGTACGGCTGGAAGTCCTCCTCCAAGCCTTCCACCAGCGCCTGGCGGCTGGCTGCAAGGGACTCGGCCACCCTGTGCACGCTGCTGGCGCCGCCGCACAGAGGCGGGTGCCGCGGTCCTGCCGCGGCCGCTTCGCCGGGCTGAGCACCCGCCTGCCCCCGCGTGCGCTGCGCTCGCCGCACGTCTCCCTGAGGCTTCTGCTGCTGTGCGCCAACTTCTGTTTGGCCTGCTGCTGCTACATCCTCTGGCTGCCAGCTCGCACGCAGGGAGCCGCTGTGGAGATTGACGCCGCCGCCAAGGGCGGAGATGCCCCTGCCGCCGGGGGTCCAACCCCCCCCGGCAGCCGCAACCAGCGCCAGAAACACCGTCGCAGCTGCAACCCCTACCACCCAGGCTCTCCGCTGGGCCGCTGGGGCGGCCGCAAGCTTGAACGCCATGTGGCGCGCCTTCGCTGCAGCTGAGCGGCGTACCCTCGGTTTGCTTCAATATCAGGCTGCAGCCCTCATTGGGATGGCGGGAAAGTGCACAGCGGTGCGGGTTCCGGCCATGCTCACATCTCCTGCCGCCCCCACCGGTGACTGCAGTCCACAGCACGGCAAGTTTGCATCATCCCTGTGGCCGGCTCTGCCTAGGGCCGCTTCAGGCCCGGCGGCAGTTGAGTTTGAGAGTGTGCAATGTTCAATGAGGGATAGAAGACATGTCAGCCATGTTCTGCAGAATGCTACTCCGTGCTGGCACCACACCACCATGGCACCACCATGCACTGTAATGGTGCATGCTGGAGATGGATGCGCGGTAGGGGCCAGCCTTTGACGTGGCGGCAGCGTGCACACAGTGGAGGAGGCAAGCGATGCACCCAGCTGGAGACGGCAACGAAGCTTTTGCTCGGCTCTGCACATCGCTTTGTCAACAGCAACAGCATGGCACAGCAGCCAGGGGCACGTGGACCACTGCTGCATCAGTGCGATGGGCAGAGGTCCAGGGAGCTTGCAGCTGCCTGAGCGTGCACAACACATCGTCCTGGCAGGGGCTGCCTGCAGCAGCGGCGTGCGTGGCCAAGAGCGCTTGGGAGCAGCTGCATCAAGCTTGCAGCGGCACTTGCGAGCAATCAGCGGGATGCGAGCAGATGATTATAGTTGACACTTTCTGTTGCGTAGGTCCTGCCCGGTGTCTCACTACGCCCGCTGCGGACCAATGTCATGAAGAACGGACTCGACAGCATCATGCACGACAGCAGCAGCGGCCGACTCACCCTCGAACATGGCAATCGAGGTTGGGATGGGCGGCATGGCGGTGGTGGCCATGTACATCCGGGATGGTGAATTGAAGGGCAAAAGCGTGTCCATATCATCCATCTACGATGAAAGTGACGCTCTGGAGTTTAGCAGCCATTGGCCTTCAGCAGCCATTGGCCGTTAAAAGAAAGCCTGACGACTGCCTAGCGCATGGGGGTGCGGACCACCCCGCCAGGTCGGCATCTCCACCGGCGGTAGGGCCTGCTGCACCCGGCGCACACGATGCTATATGTAGCTAGCTAGGTCTTTGTGCCCCTACAGCTTGATGCCCAAGTTTGTGAGGCCTGGGGAGCTCCAGGGCGGCGTGTGCTGGAAGCTCGCTGCGCTGCTGAGCGCTTTTGCGCTTCTAGTGCTCTTGTCGCTCCATTTCCAAGGCTCCACGCCACTCCGCCAGGCATTCATCTGCGCCGCGGCGAGCCACACGCAGGTGGGCCGCCAGGTGGGGGGCTCTGCGGCACCTGGCTGTGCGCCTTCTGAACGCTCGTCCGTATTCTTTAGCTGGGCCCCTGACGCCGCTTGCTGTTGCCTGCAGGCCAATGGCACCGTTGCTGCAGCAGGAGGGCCAGGCGCCGCTGCGTGCGCCTGCCCGCCACCGGCGGGAGGGTCCTCTCCGCAAGGTACCTTGCGGAGAGGACCGGTCCTAGCAGTTCGGATTCAGGCACGGACACCACGGCAGCTGCAGGGCAGGCATCCCAAGCTGCAGCGGCAGGGTCGGAGACAACGCCAGAGCCAGCAGCACAACCGGCAGCGGCGGCAGGCCAGGTGCCCAGCGGCCGTGGCAGTCCCAACCGCTGGCGGGGCACTTATGAATTTGACTTGACGCCCCGCGAGCTGCAGGTGCGCTGCTGCTGGCTGCACTTGTGCAACTGCTTCACTACACTTGCCTGCATGCACTGCCTATTGGCAGCGCATTGCACGGACAGCATGCTCCACCTGCGCACGTCTGTCGAAGCTGCAGAGCAAGCAATGTGGAGTGTGCAACGACACAAGCCTGCTTGCCGATGCTGCCGGCACACTTGCGGTGCTACTGCTGCTGCTGCTGCCGCCGCTGCTGCTGCTGCTGCTGCTGCCTGAGCGCCGCCTTCACTTCTTTGCCGTGCAGAGGGGCATCGTGATGTGGGGGGACACGTCACGGGCACGCCGCGCGATGGCCCGCCTGTTACAGGGCCAGCCGCTGCGCATGGCCACCATCGGCGGCAGCATCACCAAGTGAGGGCAGTCACATCACCTGGCTGTACAAGCTTGCGGTGTCGTTGGCACTGCTGCGCCACATGGCTACGCGCCACACCTAACCCGGGCCAGGGCGTGCGCCGCCAGCTGCGCTTGCAGCCATGCCTGCCGCCGGCGTGCTAGCCACCCAGCACCCTGCATGCTTGCGTGCATGCTGCAGGGGCCACAACGCGCACGTGTGGGGCGAGACAGATTACTCGGGCCGCGTGTTCAATTGGGTGCGCAAGGCATTCCCCGACGCTGCGCACAACCTGTTGAACGGCGCCATCGGTGCAATCCAGAGCACGTGAGCACATGCAGCAACCACGAGCATGGCACTGCTTCTAAGGCCCATGACTCTCTCAATGCCTTATACTGGACTGAGCGGTGGAAGTTGCGTGCTGAGACGCATGGATTTCAGGCGTCGCCCCCACAAGGTTTGCAGTCGCCGAGCAGGCCTGATACCCCACTGCCCGCCTGCTGCGGCCCCTTCCCTCCCACAGCTACTTTGCGCTGTGCCTGGAGTGGCATGTCCCTGACGACGTTGACATTGTTGTGTTGGAGGTGAGCACAGTGCTTGCTGCGCTTGACTGGTTGCTGGGTGCTTCGACACAGCCAGACCAGCTCAAATGCACACGGCCAGATGGCTTGGTGATGCCGGGCCTGCTGGCCGGATGCCTGCTTTGCGCCGGTGCTGGTGTCCTGCTTCGCCCTGACCAGCGTGTGCGCGTTGCTGCTTGCCGCCGAGCTGGCTGGTGTTCACTCCTGCCTGTCACCGCTCTGTTTGTAGAACAACGTGAATGATGGCAATGCGCCACCCGACCACCCTGTGCGGCGTGCCCATGAGCGCCTGATACGAAAAGTGCGGGCTAGGCGGCCGCTAGCAGCTCCAATGCAACGAGTGTCCGTGCTGTGCCCAGCTCCGAGTGTCCGCGCTGTGCTCAGCTCCACTCCTGGACGGTTTGACTGCGCCGGGAAACACTGCCACAACAGCCTTCACACTTGTCGCCTGGTGCAGGTGCTGACGCTTCCCAGCCGACCTGCACTGCTGGAGCTCACCTGTTACGTGTATCCGACTCAGGACCAATGGAAAACCGAGTGAGCACTGATGTGTCTGGTGGACGCATGTGCATGCTCTTGCAAGCTTTGGCTGTGCCTTGTGGACGGCAGCAGTCGACGACATGGCGGCAGCAGTCATGTTTACCAGCTAGGGTTGGTCACCATGCGCTAACCGGACTGCGGCGTGCCCTTGCTTGCGGTGGCCTGCGTCTGCAGGCTTATTACATTCTTCCGCATGGGCGGCGATGACGAGATGGGCGTGTTTGCCCAGTTCTACCGGCTGCCCTGGGTTGCCACGCGCTCACTGGTGTGGGGTGGAACGCCTGAGACTGCGCTAGGTATGCCGTCATCAAGCCTGCTGTGCTGTGTCATGCTGTGGTTTGCTCTGCTGTGCTGTGTAATGCTGTGTTGCGCTGTGCCGGAGATGTTGTCGCGACAAATGGCTGTTCATGTGCTGGGGGGTCCAGATATGGCCGACTCGCGTGCACCCAACTTTCTGAACAACCACCACCTGCACCTGTCTGGCTGCCGCAGACCCAAATGCCGCTGCATCCGCGAGGTTCAAGCCCATGTGGGATTCTGACGTGCAGCACCCGACTGATATAGGCCACAAGTGAGACAAAGCTGTGCTGCGCCTGCCTGCCTGCCTGCCTGCCGGCCGGCCGGCCTGTGCTGGCTGGTGGATGACTGCCGGTGCTCCTTCGAGCCACCCGCACGTGCCCACCGTCGACGTCTCCGTTGTGCGCAGGTGGATTGCCGACATGATTGTGTATTGGATGCAGCAGACGCTGGATGGCTTGGAGCGGCAGCCTCTGGAAGCTGAAGACGAAGCATACGTGCAGGCGCCTCTGCCCATGCCACTGTACCGGGTGAGTCGATATGGCTAACACATGGAGCTTGCTGTGAGATGCTGGCCGCATGGGCTTGCCGTATTAGCAGGTATTAGCTGGGCTTTGCGCTGTCACATGAGTGCCCCAGGACCCAAGCCCCACCCCACCCTCCCCTGAACGGCAGGACAACTGGGAGGCGGGCACACACACGTGCATCATGGCAGCGCTATTCAGGGACGCTGTGGTAGAGCATGACGAGGCGTTCCAGTGGATCAGTGAAGGCAACCCTGAGGTGCGCCGTGCTGCGCTGTGGTGTGTATGGCCTGCCAGGCCATGCTGTGCTGCCACCGCATGCCATGTTGTGTGCTGCTGTGTGCTGCGTGTGTTGTCGTGCCGTGCTTTTCCGGCATCGGTGTCCTGAAGCGTGCTGGGCGTGATGCATCTTTCCAAAGCGTTGTCCACGCATGCCGAAACGTGTGCAGCAGTCAGCAGACGGGTCTCTACACGGAATCTCGCGTGCACCTGAGATGGCCTCCCCTTCCTTGGCAACAGAAGCCCAAGCACGGCTACGTCAGCACGCAGCCACACAGCTCGCTCGTCTTCGAGATCAACACCAATGTGGCAAGTGACTGGCGGCTGGCTGTTGCAGCCCCCAGGTTTGGCCCCAAGCTGCCGGAAAGATGCTCAAAGCGGGCTATATGCCTACACAGTCGTGCCCCATGCCCCGTGCCCCTTGCGCACAGGGGAACAAGCGCAGTGCGCAGGACACCGTGACGCTCGGCATTGGACATCTGATGGTGCGATGTTAGAGCACAGAGAGCTTGCAGACCGCTTGTTGGATACCTTGCGGCCCATTTGCGATCCGCAGTAGTGTGCACTCCCCAGGCGCCGGGGATGATCTTACCACACGCATGAGAGATTCATGCCCACAGGCGCACCTCTGCCTCCCTTGCTCGAGCGCAAGGCCTGCCCCTGGTGCTGCACCTGCCCACCCCCTGCTCCCCCCCATCCCCCCTTGGCGTGCCTTTCCCGCAGTCTTACGAACACATGGGCATGTTTGAGGCCTCGTGTGTTTCAGGCTGCACATGCGAGCCGATGCGGCGCGACGGGCACTGGGACAAGAAGGAGAGCCAACAGCAGTTTGCCACAATGCGGGTCACGGTATCAGGTGGGCATCGCCGCCTGACCTCGTAACTCGAAAATGGGGACCAGGCCAGGGGTCGTTGGAGGATGCGGCGGCGGCTAGGTGGCCTTAAGTTTGCAGCACCTCGTGTAGCCGACCACAGCATGCACGCCAGTACCCTTGCCAGAACGGGTCCACTTGCCCAGCCATCTCAACGCATTGCCCACTCCCGCCCCCGCCTCCGCAGAGGCTTGCCAGATCCGGGTCGCTGTGCTGAATGAGACGCGCTCTGGCGAGCACAAAGTGAAACTGATGGGCGCAATCATTTCTGAGGTGGCCGAGGACCTGCACCCGGTGCGCACTGTGGGATGCCAGAGCACAATGAGGCTGTGGTCTTTGCCCGCTGGGTCTTGCTGCTTGAAGTGGCTAGTCCTTGTATGCACTCGGAGACATTCAAACATTCAATCCAATGGGTTGTGTGGCTCCAGCCATGCCATTTTGCACCCAGCTGGCCGGCAGTGGGCGGCTGCTGTGTGCATTGCGCGAGCTCGGTGCTGAAGCGGTGGTGGTGGCGTGTATCAACCCACACCTAGTTTCACCAATGCCATGTTTGCGCATCCGTTTTGCTGCAGGACCAGGCATTAGGCGTGCGGTTTGGAGTGTCGGACGACGGCAGCAAGGGAACGCTCAATTTCGGTCAAGATCAGGACTAGCGTGCCAGTGCAGTGCAAAATGCAATGATTCGGAAGTCCCTGCTGGGGCTGTATTTCCTACCTGATTCGGATATCTCGTACTTGTATGTTAGAGATTGACACATGGCGGCGCCACAGTTGCACAACTTGTACCACTGCCACTATCCGCACCTCGAAGGGCGCTCAGCGCACATCTCAAGCAGCAGGAGCAGGCCGCGTGCCGAGAGTGCAGCCCTAGTTTACACGATTTACTGCACATATGTAAGTTTGAATGGATTGAGCAGCCACATGGCAGAGCAGAATACGCAGCTCCAGGCGCATCAGTCCCGGTCCACTTTTGCAAAGCACTCCTTGCACAGCAGGTACCGGTCCTTGTCGTCGCTGTAAGTTATCCTGGCTGGAAATTCTTCCAAACTGTCCACCTTGTACCTCATCAGCTTGGCCATCTCCTCGAACAGCACCTGCGCCGGCAGGGTGGGAAGGTCATCTGTCCCATCAAGCTGGGAGGGCGCAGCAGGCAGCACGCCAGCGCCAGTACGACAGGCTGGGAGGAGCAGGAGGCAGTGGGGGCAGGGCCGGCACCAACAGGCCACGCCAATGTGCCAGCCTGGACAGCCTGTACAACCTGGGCAGCCTAAGCAGCACCGGACAGGTGTAGATGGCGCGTCCCTCTTATGGGATCATACAAGCAACCACTCACCTTGATGAAGCAGAGGCGCCCCTCGCTGACCAGGTGCGTGGCGGCAAAGCGCTGCGAGTTGCCGGCGATCCATCTCGCTAGCTGGTCGTGCTGCCGCAGGAACTGCAGGGCGGAGGGAGCAACTTTTGAGTGCTGGTATGGCCTGGGCTGAGCAGCGGGAGGGCCTCGCGACTTGCTGCATGCAAGCTGCGTCACAAAGCCCTGCGGCACACGGCTGAAGCTGCAAGTGCTCAAGGCGTTCATGACTGCCACCGTGCCTGCACAATCCGATCGATTTCTTCAGGGCCGTTGTAACCTGTGGGCACATAGTGCACCCACGGCTGCAGCCCACGGTAGTAAAATTCTGCAGGTCAAGGGCAGGCAAACATAATGGAAGGACAAGAGCAGGTGTGGAAGCGGTGCAAGGTGCTCGTGAGGGCCTGCTGCGGAATGCAAAAGTGGTACTGCACACAGGCTCCAACTGCCGGCAGCTGTGCAAGAGCTGGATAAAGTGCAATGTACCTATAAGTTGGCTATCCTGCTTGATGACGGTCTGCGCGCGTTCAAACAGAGGGGCAGAGGGGCAGAGATGCACGGGTGCCAAGATGGCCACGCGCGGTGCAGCCCATGGTTGGTGCTACAACAACCCAGCTGCCACAACTGCACACAAAGTCCGTGCTGCATTCGCTGCCCAGCAGGCCAAGCTACCCTCACCTGCCCGGTTGCCAGCAGCTTGGTGAATCGGCCGCTGGTGGCATAGCCATCCGTGTTTAGAGTGTACTTGTAGCTCCGTTGCTCCGCAAGGGGCATGTGAGCACCCGGCATACCGGATGACATGAAGTGTATGTACCTGTGTTGGCTGGCTACGCTGTGGTTGACGTACCTGCACGGCACAGCGTGGCGTGCCGTGACATCAACTAGCGCTATGTCAACCGGCGGCCACACGGGCGCATGCCCTGGCTTGAGCGCTGGGAGGTAGCGTTGCCAGGCACCCTTCCTTTGAGCGGAGTGTTCATGGAGCACTGTTCTGGAGACTGTTGCCTAGCGGATAAAGCAGGTGGCACACGGGCTGCTACCCGACCAGCACTGAGGGGGATACCCAAAGCACAGCACGCCCAGCGCAACACAGCACAGCTCACCACTCTCGTGAGTCAACGTCCTGGCCCCACCGGTTGACACCTCGGTTCCAGGTGGGAACCAGCGTCCACCTGCGCAATGGCAAGACGACAACTGAATACAGCCGGGTGCCATTGGCGTGTGGCATGGGCCAGGGGGGCAGCTGGTGGGAGATCCAACCTGCGGGGTAAACTCGTGAGCGTGTAGGTACAGTCACTGCAACCCAGCGTCAAATGAATCACCCGCAGCCAGCTGGTGTCAATCCCCCGCATGGCATCTCTGGCGGGAACTTGATGTGTGAGGCAGCACAGCCCCCTTGCCTGCCGATTGCCCTCTCCTCCTTCTGCTCCCAGGGCACAGGGTCCTCTTGCAGCATGCGGCTGACAAACTCATCGAACCGCAGCAGGCCAAACAGGGGGAGGGGAGCAGATTAATCAGCGGGGCAAAGGTGAGTGGAAGGACGGTGGGTGAAGGGATGGTGCCAACCAGACGAGAAAAGCAGCGAGCACACTCATCCTGTCGTGCAACAGCACGGGTTCACAACCCACCAGCTGTCCGAGCCCTTTGGGTGCAGCGCAGCTCACACTGCCCCACTGAAACACAAGGCGCATGATGCAGCTGCCCTGCTGACCACAGGGCGCCACGGCCCTTGCCACGCGCTATCACCCCCGGTCTTACCCCGCTCAACAGGAATTCGCCCGAGGGTATGAGGATGTTGTTGTACAGCGCCGCGAACTTGCAGTACACCAGCAGGGGGCACATGGCTTCGGGGAAGCTGGTCCGTGCGCCGGGCGGGTCGACTATCACGGAATCCCCAAAGCCCACTGCGGCAGGGGAAAAGCAAAGTTGTGTGGTTGGACGGAACAGTACCTTTCTTCCCTGGGGGGCACCACCTCAACGGAAGGCCACGCATCAACAGGCAGGGTGCACCAGGCACAGTGCAGCACAGCCTAGCAGGAGCAATTTGCGGTTGCAAGAGGGCACGCGCTGGGCGGCTAGGCAGCGGGCGGCTGAGGTGTAACGGCAATACCTGCAGCCTCAATGTTGGGCAGACCGAACCTGCGCGATTGAATCAACGGCAAGTGTTTGTCCCGCTGTCGGCATGCATTGCTGCAAAGCACACGCCCAGGTAGCTCCAGGAGCCCCCCTCTAGAATCGCACTGCCAGCTGCTGCGCCTCGCACCTCTTGGCCGCCCTCTCAATCTCGGTAATCATGTGGTAGTGCAGCCGCTGCTGGCCCCACTCCTGCACCCGCTCCAGGCCGCCGCTTGTGACAAAGATCTCGTTGTTCCAGCTCAGCAGGCGGAAGCGGCCACGCAGCGCGTCGGTTTGCGGCGTCCTGCATGCATTGGAGAGCACGCCTCGGTTGAATCTGATCTGAGCACCCAATGTGGGCACCGCCAAGCACAGGCACGGGGACACCACCTGCCCATTGCTCGCTGCACCGTACAGCAAAGGCCAAGGCGGGAGTCCAGCTTATGCTCACCAGCTTGGGCTCACCCGAGGCTGATGTTGTGCCCTGCCGGTGCCACCTTGATGCAGGCGTCCAGGTCAGCACGAGTGATGCCTCGCTCCAGCCATGGCCGAAGGTCTTCGAATATCCCAATGTACAGCGGGGTGTGTTTCTCGCACTCTTGCGGCAACGTGTAGCCATCTGGCCGAAAGCCGCCAGGCGGCGCCGCACCTGGCGCATCCGTCTGCTGCTGCTGCTGCTGCTCCTGCTGCTGCTGCTGTTGGCCAGTTAAACTTGCACGAGTTGAACTTGCACGAGAAGCATCAAGCGAAGTCCCGGCTGCCATGACCACCGCTGCTGCCGCTCTGCTACCGCTGCAGCCCATCAGCCACTCGTGCACGCCCTGCAGGAAAGCACATGGCCGTCACAGATCTCTTTACAACGTAGTATTGACAGAGCAGGCCGGGCAGGGCGGCAGCTTGGCTGGAGCCCTGCTCACCACGCCAAGCAGCAAGCCTGTGAGTCCTGCCAGCAGACTCAGCCAGACTGCAGAGGGAAGCCCGAGAGGACGGCCCGCGCGACGGACGTCGTCCAGCGAGGCCATAGGCGCAGTGCCGCTTGAAGCCGGCCCCTGCCGCGATTATAAGACAACACAACTGGCCGACCGGCCTGGGGCCCGTAACAAGCGCAGCGGAACCCAAGCCAGTAACCCAAAGGGTTGGCGGCGAGGATGCTGTGCTGCCCATCGCAGTGCCGCGGCCGCGACACGTCGCTGAGGAGTGCTTGGCAATGTCAGCCTTCCAGTATTCTGCTCCTGGATCATTCAGCTGGCACAACCTTGGCTCGGGCAACTGCAGTGCCTGAAAGACAGTCTGAAGGGCAGCGGGGCTGCCGCGACACCAGTGCTGCAGCTAGATCGGCAGCAGACTCAGCACCGCAGGCTGCCGACATGACGGCAGCAGTGTTGATGTAGTCGGTGTTGATGCTGCCACAGGCAAGCTGAGATCCAGGGTTGGTCGGTGCTTTCAACAGTGCGTTGGCCGCCAACCTGGCAAGCATGCCGAGCTTTGCTCCTCAACACCAACTGTGACAATGCCACAATAGACAGCAGTAGGTAGGACATGCCATAGCCCGCAGAGAGAGGAAACCAGTAGTAGCAAAGTGTGTAATGCAGGCATCAATCTGGGCAGTTACTTGTTTTATTGGTGCGCTGGAGTTGCCCAAGCGATGGCAGGGCAGCGGCCCACGTCGGAAAAAAGGCCCAAGTCCTGGCGTCGCTCCTAGCCGATCCGCTGCCGCCGCCTCGCCCACCTCACGGCTTCCGCGCCATCCATGAAGGCCAGTCTGGTTCACTGCGCAGCCACACACAAGTTGCAAAACGCTGATCATCACAGGACAGGACAGCCCGGATCAGAGGGCATGCTCCACCCACAGCCCATGCATGTTGCCAACGTGCGCACTCAACTCCTTTCCCCGCTCACTTGTACGTCACCAGTATCGACAGCCCGTGCGCCTCCGCAAACTCGTTGACTGCGCCCTTCACTGCGCCCTCCTGCTTGCTGCCATCCATGCAGACTGCGGCAGGGTAGAACGCCAGGCGGAGTCGGTTCAGTACTTGCATCGCATTTGCTTGGCGCAGCCAGTGCAGGCGCATGTCCCAGCCCAGCCCTTGGCTGCAGCTGGTCAGGAATGCAGCAGACTTGCCAGGCTGACCTGCCCAGTGGGCAAGGGGCGGGCAGACGCACCAGACCAGTCCTGCGTGTTGCCCGGCTTAGCCGCCACCTCCCCAGCAGTAAGATAGTCGTGGCCGGCCAAGATGCCGCCTGCAGGCCCGCACAGTGACAGGGGTGAATGCATTGTGCGGAGGTTGTGCTGCGCCCGCTGCGCACACCCGGCGGCTGCCATGCTCGTTTCGAGCCCCTCGTGCTTGCAGCCGCAGCCTGCCGCCTGATCTGCCACAGCAGCCCACCTGATCCTGCCACAGCAGCCCACCTGATCTGCCACAGCAGCCCACCTGATCTGCCACAGCAGCCCACCTGATCCTGCCACAGCAGCCCACCTGATCTTGCACCAGCAGCCCACCCGATCTTGCAGCAGCGGCCCACCTGATCTGATCTTGGGCCAGTACACTTCCAAGTCCTCCTTCACTCCGCAGTAGTCGTGCCTGCGCACAGTGGCACGGCAAGGGCAGCGCTCCGTGGCACGGCAAGGGCAGCACGCCGCGCGCAAGCAGCACATGCGGCACGTGACGCATGCCTCGAGTAGCTGGCCGCATGCATCGGGCCCATGCAGAATCTGTCAAGGCAGGCGAGACTTTCCAGCCCGTCTCACCGCGCATCCACGTAGATGAAGTCCAAGGAGTTGTCTGGAATCGACTTGGCTGCCTCGGTTGTGTAGTTCCGCAGGAACACCGTCTGCAACGGCAGCCGCGAGAACCGGGGAGGGGCGGGGGCATGCTGCTATGCTGCTGCTGGGCGTGTTGGGCGGCACCTCATTTTGGGTGGCACAATGCACACAATCCATGCAGCCAATGCCTGCTGCTACACTCAGCAGGGCAGGAGGCGGCGGCTGTGCACAGCTAGTGTGGGTGCAGGGCCGGCGGGCCAGCGCACCTTGTCTTTCCACGGCTCCAACCGCTTGCGCGTCTCCTGGTATCGGTTTTCCTGCCAGAAATTGGGGAGGGGCACCGGCATGTGCGGCACAAGGGCAAGAGCTTGCACGACATGCGCTCTTCATCCTGCCGTGGCACAGCAGCAGCACCCGCGGCAGTCATCGCAGCTCCACAGCCGGCGTGCTGCATGCGGTGCCACACCTGCCACCCTGCCAGCCCCTCACCTGCTCCGCTTGGTCCACGTTTGCAATGTCTTCGTAGTTCTGCTGGTGTCCCCACAGGTCCACAAGGTAGAACCGTGTGCAAGAAGGCCACAGGTTGAGCGTATGCTCTGAAAAGAACCCCAGCTGCACAATGGTGGGTGGGGAAGTGTCCGGAGCTTGCGCCGTGGGCTGTGCTGGATGGGCAGCTGCACACGAAACTGTGCAAGCGGTCACCAGCGGGGCAGGTGGCAGCGCATGCCATCTTGCACAGATGAGCGGAGCAGGGGCAGGCCCTCCACTTTGCATCTAAGGCATCGATGGCTGGCGGCTGGCAAAGTGGCCGGTCAGCGCACTGGCGAAGCCGCAACAAGGCGCTCTCGCCCCACCTGCACGCCAAGCTCCGCCCCCGTCTGCAGCTTCTCCTTCTCCAGAATGGCAGCGATATCGGTCCGGTGTGGAACTGCTGACAGCGGCTTCACGAGGGTGGAGCCGCCCTGCTGGGACGCACTGCCGCCGCCGCTGCCGCCGCCGCCGCCATCCGCCTTCTGCTGCGCCGCCGCAGGTATGGCCTGTGTGCCACGACCATGCTCGTTCCAAACAAAGAGCGCAGCCGCAATGGCCAGGAGAGCGAGGACCGCGTACCAAAAGAAGCCGCGCGCGGGGCTGGCACGGCGGGTGCGAATGGTTCCCATCACGGGGGCATCCACGAACGATACACAACACGCAATATCCGTGCGCATGCTGCACCCGCCGCCACCCTGCTGCCGCCGCATGTGCGCGTCAGCCGTGGGAATATGGGCCACACGTCTGCCCTGCCCTGCAAGCTGCAGGAGGCTCTGCACAGGGCAGAGCCTGGACTCCTTATGCACTGTGCACTGCACCCTCCCTCTGCTCTTCACACCCAGCAGTGACGAGGGCCAAGCGGAAGGGCCTGCATTCACACGCCCCGGGCTGCGCTTGCGCGAGCCCTCTGCACAAGATGTGTGGACAGGCGGCTGATGGGTGCAGCAGTTGTTGGTGCTGTGCACACCCTGCCAGCCCGCAGGGCCTCTTGCCTCAGAGACAGCAGCGGCTACAGAGACAGCTCAACAGATCCAACACCACCCCTGCATCAGCAGACAGACAGGTTCTGACCTGCAGCTGCCGCCCACCGGATGCCTGAAACCGTGGCAATAACGAAGGCATCCGCTTCTCTGCTGCGGAGGGACCCTCAAAGCAGCCTTGGTGAAGCCCTGATGAACTTCCTGAGCAGGTGTGTTGCGGAGGAAACAACACATGCCTGCGATAGGTTGGGGCAGATGTTGTGCAAGGATCCCCAGCTGCGACGGGTGTCGGCGGCGGTGGCGCAAGCACTCGGGAGCGGCGGCAGAGACAGGGCATTGAGCCTTTTAGCAGCCTGGAGATTGGCTACAGGAATGTGTGGCCCGCGAGAATGATACTGACATCACAAGGCAGCAGCACGTTGGGGTCGGTCATAGGCGGGCAGCACATCTGCGTGAACACATGTTCATGCAAGCGCACATCTTCTGATCCGAGGGCTTCCGCACACCCGTTCACCTTCACAAACAGAGTTACTTTGCGTTGCAGGGGCATCAGGCTGCACCTGCGCCACGAGCGCACAGTTGGCGGCCAGGCGGCAACACGGCGCGCCAGGAGACCCTAGCAGGCCTGGGCATGGACACTGAGGCGCAGGTAGGTGGCTTCTTTACGGCCCTGCCCCGGCGTCTAGGCTGGCGCCGCCCCGCCGCCGCCTCTTCATGCCCCCTAAAGTGGCAATGCCTGTGTGGCATGCCCTCCTACTGCCGGCCTCTGCCCTTGTGCTTGTACAGGGCCTGCCAAATGGGGCGGCAGCGCCGCCGGCCGCCGCCGGCCGCCGGCTGCGTTTCCTGAAGCCGTCTGAATCAACGGCGGCAGCAGCAGGCAGCGGTCGTTATGCGTGGGCTGCCCTGTTGGCAGCAGCTCTCGTCATCCTGACGTTGATGCTGGCGAGCCAGAGGGGCAGCCTGCAGCCCTCCAGCCTGCTCATCTATGCCATAGACAAGGGCGCAGCAGCAGCCAACCGCACCAGCGCAGCCCTCTCGGATCTGGCTGCCTCTGCACGCGCAGCTGCCGCCGCCAGGGCAGCCAGCAGCGCCGGCCGGCAGTACGCCACCGTGGCAGACAGGATGGAAGCGGAGCGGGGGGAGATACCCGACGGCCCAGAGGTGCAGGGCCTGGCCTGCCAGGAGACCGGTTATTGCTCCCTGGGGAAGCTGCGGCCGTATGTGGGCAGGGCGGACAGCACTGACGAGTTTAGGGCCATGCTCAACGCCAGCTGCTACAAGAAAGAGTGCATCCTTGTGACCATTGGCACAGGGGGCCACCTGCTGGGCATGAACCTGGGTGAGTTCCCTGCCTGGCCTCTACAAGTTGCATTGTAGGCTCTCAGCGCCTGTTGTTTAAGTGGGCCGTGTTGGGCGTAGCCAGGTGGCCTGGTGTGCGACGGCATGCCGGATCGTATGTGGCACTGCCGGTGGCCGCGGCATTCGTGACGCGGGGCGTGCCGTTGCATGCGTGCATAGTCTCTGCTCATTGCTTGGCAGCTCTTGCACTCGCGCACCTGCCGAGATGCGTACAAGGTCCCGCATGCTGCTTTGTTCTTCGGTTGAGCTGGAACAGCTGGCTGTCTGTCCATGCTTGCCCGCAGTCTCGAGCGCCTGGCGGCTGGGGCTCGCAAACATCCTGCTCCACGCCAAGAATAACGAGTCGTGTGCCGTGCTGGCCAAAGCAGGTTACCACAATGTGAGTGCCTTGAGTTTGATGAGCTTTTGATTTATTTTATAGTCTCATGAAGATTGGGCCCCTAGTGGGCTGGCGCAAAGCTGTTAAACTGGACTAGACTAGACAATGTGAGTGCCGGCTGGTGTGGCGGCCTGCAGGAGGAGCCACAGCAGGCGCCACCTTGCAAGCTGTGTGCTGGTGCAGGGCAGCCTTGTTTTCTGTGAGCCTCACCGCCCCTCCTGCCTTGGTGCAGGTGACATGTGTCTGGAGTGAACGCGACTGGTTCCCCTACAATAATGGGCAGTATGGGATGCACGAAGCACGTGCGTTTGCTGCGATCCATTGTGGCTGATGCTGCTGTTGGCCAAGCCTTGGAGTTTAGGCTGAGCGGGCCGGCTTTGCTTCTAATGGCACCCCAGCTTTCGCTATTGCTGATTTTGTGCTGCCGCTGCCACGGCCGCTGCCGCTGCGACGGCTGCTGCCGCTGCCACCGCTTGCGGGAAGCGGGGTGGCCTTTTGGCAAGCGTCAGAGCTACCTGTGCAAGTCAGCAGGTCTGCTGGATCAGTCCGTTCTTGCCGCCCCTGATTCTCCTGCAGTCATCGCGCTGCCGCCCCGCACCCCCTGCAGAGGAGGTGTGGCTGCTGCGCTACCTGATGGTGTCGCGGGCGGTCTGGTGGGGGTACAACGTCCTGATGCTAGACACAGACTCGTGGCTGTACCGCGACCCTTACCTGTACTTAACAAGGCCTCCCTTTGCCAACATCAGGTGTGTGGCGGCTGTCCGCTTGCCGTGTTCCACGGCACGCAGCTGTCCCGCAAGCGGCAGCGCCAAAAGACTGGCTGTCCTTCCCTGCAAAATGCTAAAATGGTGTGCGACGCGGCGGCTGCGTGCAGGGTGCCGGGCCCCACTACAGCCCATCACCCATGCCATGCCAACTGCATGCAAGCCCCCTCCCTCCACCTGTGCAGCTTCATAGGGATGCAGGAATCGAAACCAGGAGGGTTAATCATCAACGGTGTGTGCGCGCAGGCCTGGAGCTGCCTGCGGTGTGTGCTGCCTTCCTGTGCTGGCACCACGCACGCCTGGCTGCCTGGTTGGGCTGGTGGCGCCTACCTGTGGCCAGTGCAGTGTGCCCTAGTGTTGACAGTTCGTGGGCTGGCCCTCTGCAGGTGGATCCTATTACATCCGCGGTTCAATCATTCCAGGAGGCCCGGCTGCGTACTTCATGGCCTCTGTGGCGAGTTGCACCGCTTTGCTGTGCCGCTGGGATGTGTGCTGTGGCGTGCGCCCGCATGCCACACCGCTGCGCCCGCGGGGATGGGCAGCACAACACCACGGCAGGGCAGAGGGCATGGCCGGCACAGCGTATTGCCAGAGCTGCTTGGCCGCCCCACGCCGCTCTTGCCCGGGAGCAGCGCAGGTGAGCACCCATTGCTGAAGTGCAGGTGGAGCACATGATTCGGGTGAACGAGCGCTGGCTGGAGTACCACAAGGCCTACAACGTGACAATTGAGGGCCTTGGGGGCTACACAATGGACCAGGTGGAGTGCAGGGGAGAGGGAGCGGAAGAACGAGCTGGGGAGAGGGAGGGGAAGAATGAGCTGGGGAGAGGGGGCGGAAGAACGAGCTTGTGCTCCGTGGGTGACGGCTAGTGGGGGCGTCTGGGGGCAGTTTGCGACCACTGTGGGCCAAACGCGGGTACAGGATGAACCAGGTGAGAGGACATGGGAGTGGGCCACGGCATTTGAATGCATGACAACGGCTGGTGCAGGTCCACTTTCAACCTAGCTGGCTGGAGTGGCAGCTGAGCCAGTTTGGTCGCCATACCCTGCACCCCACCTCGCCCACGCTGACCCTCCCCTTGCCCGCAGTTTGTGCTGAGCGACATGATTGCGGGCCAGCACCTGGGATACCCCACCCACTTCATCACGCTCGGCGATGCCTCGCACACCATCGACAAGCAGAAGCACGAGGAGCGAGTCCAGTACCGCCAGCACATCCCCCTGGCCTACCCGCCAGAGTGGCACAAGGTGGCGGGCGCAGCGCAGGAGCTTGTGGGCGGGTGAGAGAGATGCGCGCCCAGCACGGGGAAACCGTTGGGTTGCATGGCTCAGCACAGGCAGCACACTTGCCCTTGGGGTGGATGTTGCCAGGGCCTGTGCCGTTCAGCTTCATGGCGTGCTTCCAGGGGGCCCAGCGCCGCCTGTCACCTGCCACTGCTGCCCTCCGGAAGGGCAGCTTGCCTGGGCGGCGCATGCCAGCTCAGACCGCTGCCGCTGGTTCCGATGGTGCCGCAGGCACAACCTGACTATCCCGTACCTCAACGGCAGCTGGCCAGTTGACTCGGCGGGGCCGCTCCTCTCCCGGGCAAATTACTCTGAATTCTATGTGAAGGTAAGCAGCTGCGACAACCCGCAGTCGCTTGCCGCAGCTTTTGCGGGTGGCGTTACGTGTTCAGCGGCGCTTGCTGCATGCGGCTGGCCTGCTTTGCCCTGCTCTGCCCCCTGATAGCTGGCCCCTGGTGGTTGGCTCGCCTGTAAAATCACACTGCGTCCAGCAGGCCTTCTAGTCTCAGCGCTGTTGGCACATGTGGCACGCTGCTGCTGACGTGTGGAGCACTACCGCCGCATATACTTAAAGCACTCTGCTGTGTTGCTCGCGCACAGATCCGACTCGGGGCGCGCCTGGCGCTTCCCCGTTGCAGATGCTGGAGGAGGAAAGCGGTTACCCCTTCCCAGACATCATGGGTGCGCCACCACCCGGCTATGTGCAACGCAACGAAACCATCATCTTTGCGCCCAGGCAAGCCGGCCGCTGCAAGACCGGAGCCTTGCGTTGCGTTGCCGCCAGCTCCCTGCTTAGTGGCATTGCAAGAGGGCTCTGCTTGTGTGTGCGGCACCCCGGTAGATTGAGGTCACAGGAGGCAGCACAAGGCAAGGCACCCGGCTTGGCCTCGACGGCTGTGCTCCTCACCGCCCGGCCCTGCCACGCGACGTGCAGCTGGCTGCTGGGCTTTTGGCTTGAGCGCGGAATCGATGGCTGGTGGGAGATTGAGCCGGTCCCGCCCCAAGTCATGATTCACGTGGTGTTCGTGCCAGGCCCGATGCACCCGCCCTACAAAAAGGTGAGTGCATGGTTTAGGGTGAGCGTCTGGTTGGAGCAGACCACGAACAGGCCGTGCACACGCCCCCGCATCTCTGCTCCAGCCCACATGCCGCACTTGTGGGCCGTGGCGACCGGCAGCGGGCTCACTTGGCATGAGCCGCCGTGTCTGGCACCAGTCCGCTGCCCTTCATTGCCCTGGCCCCGCAGGAGTACATCCTGAAGGCCAGCAATGCGTTTGATCACAACGTCCCGCTGGTGAGCGACTGCATGCAGTGGGATCCAGCCCATCCAGCCCATACTGGTAATGGTCTGAACCATTAACCCGTATGGCAGCCTACAACCAAGGCACACGACCACTGCCCGTCTGCTGAGGTAGCGAGCTCACGTGCCCTTGCTGCTGCTGCGCACCCATCCGCAGGCCCTTGAGGGCAAGCTCATCCCGGCAGGGACGGCTGAGCAGCCGCTTCCACGCGTGCTGGCGCTGCCGCCAGGCACGCGCCTGGAGGCCGCGTCGCTTGAGGAGTACAGGTGGGAGAGCTGAGCTGGGCTGGGGCGCGCACTGGCCGCTCTGTGCGCAGCGTTGCTGGTGGTGGTGGTAGCCGGACAAACGGTCCGGCCTGCGCTGCCCCACCTGGAATGCTTCTGACCTGGGGCGCAAGCTGTATGCTCAACCCTGGGGCGCAAGCTGTATGCTCAACCCTGGGGCGCAAGTCGTGTGCTCACCCCATGGCACCCGATGCCCCAGATCCAAGATGGCGCAGCTGGTGCAGCTGGCCATGCGCCTGAACCGCGTGGCGCTGGTGCCGGAGCCGGTGTGCAAGGAGGCGTCGTGGATCAGCCCTGCGGGAACGATCCACACCAAGCCGCTGCCTGTGGACCCCTTCACGGGCGCGGCTCACACTCGCACCTTTTTCCACCTGGAACGCGTGAGTCGCGCTTGCCAGCTCAGCACGGTACGGTTTGCGGCCACATGGCTGCAGCGTTGCAAGGAGCTGCCAGCACGAGCGCGCCTGCCGTCCAAGCATTGGGCTGGGTTGTGGCGCCGCACCATTCATCACCACTCCCTGTGTGCACCCACGCCTTGCAGATGATGATGTATGGGTTGGACGACGACTACCACTGCGTCTGGTGGATGCATGCGGACACACCCTGCCATGAGGGCGCATTCACCATCCATGCCGACTTCAAGGCGCTGGTGAAGCGCCTGCCGCCGGGGGCAGGCATTCCTGGCCCTGTCAACACGGTGCACGTTGGCGCCGGCGCGCCGCTGCAGAGCGCGCTGGATGCGGCGAGGCAGAAGGACGCGCCACATGTGCTGTTCCTCAGCGCTGTGCCCGACCTGGCGGTCCCGCTGCCCGACGGCCAGCCTGGCGAGGATGAGCGGTTCAACAAGTGGGTGGCGCAGCGCTGCTGGTGGATGCGGGAGATGCCCACGCTGGACCGACGGCGGCGGCTGGGAGAGCAACCGGGCAGGCTACACTCGATATGGGAAGAGCGGTGGGACGTATGATGTGCAGCGATGTGACTATCAATTTAATTATGGAAACACCTAGCAGGCAGCATTGCCACAGTATACAGAGTGCGGTGGGACGTGAGGCAAGCGCGTGTTCGCCGGTACCCCCATGCTAGCAGGCCATGGAAGGTTGATGGTGTGTGCCTGCTGTGCTGGCGATGACTTGTGGGCAGGCAAGCTGGTTCTGCGTGTCCTGCCAGCCAGCAGCAGACATTAGTTCCAACCGCACTCAACACTCGTTAAAACCGCCCCTGTGCGTTTGCCCTGTCAATGCTCAGGGACCTAGGATGTTACAGGTGTCGATGCAGCGATGCGCGGAATGCGCTATCCCACGCCCAGCCCGGTGCCAGACAGGTCTAAACTGTTGATGTCCAGGGCATTGTATGCAGACTCTCCCAGCACCTTCTCTCCCGCTGCAGCAGCGTGGTGGGATGGGGGGCGGGCCAGTGCAGTCAGCGAGCACAACAGGGGCACTCTGCAAGCGGGCAGGGATGCATGGCAAGCCAGCAAGCCAGCCTCTCATCTGCCAAGCAAGCGCTGCTGCAAACACCACCTGCCCTGCACCCACCTATGAGGTAGAGCAGGAACCAGGGCAGGAAGAGGCAAGTGTAGACCACAAACCCCAGCGCTGAGCGCCGCGTGTCTGCACATTTTCAGTGAGGAGAAGGGAGCACTTTGTGGAGCAGGATGGACAGGCATACTGGCTTGGGGTAAAGGGCTTTCCTGGTCACTGGCAACAAGGCTGCCTGTGGTCGCGTGCCACGCTGTGTGTGTCCGCTGCCGCTGCTTCCATTTTTGCCCTCGCACCAGCAGCACCCAGCTGCCCAGCGCACTCACACTTGGCAACCACGGGGTCGTGGCCGTGGCGGAAGTCGGGGAAGAAGTACCAGCAGCTGCAGGCAGGCAGGCAGGCAGTGTGGGTTGGGTGGGGAGGGCTGGGTGGGGGCGCAGGCGGGGCTAGGCACGCGACAGGGCAGGCCGGGGTGTGCGACGCAGGCAACACCCTCGGCATGCAAACATGCAGAGGGTCCAACCACTGCTTGCACCATTGCCCCCTACCTGCAGACCCAGAACCAGGGCAGCGCGAAGAAGCCCAGGTAGTAGTAGAGGCGGGCCAGGCGGCGCGCTCGGAGTGCCGGCAGCGCCTCGCCGTCGCAGCTGGCCACGGGCGGCAGCGACAGCTCGCCCACGCCCGCCGCCGCGTCCATAGCGTGGCTGGGCTGGCTGGGGGTTTGGCTGGCTGCCGACTGAGTCTGGGTCGGGGTTCAGCGGCGTGGCAGAGCCTGCGACAGGAGCGAGGCAGTCGAGGGTGAGCGGCGGCGGCACGAGCGGCGGCGGCGGCGAGCGGCTGAGCATGGCAGCGCGGGCCGGCCGCTGCTGGAACCGACTCTCGGTCCCTCAGGAAACAGCTCGGTGAGCACCCCCGGGGCGTCAAAGCACCTGATCAAGCGCAACGCGCGTTAGTTGATAGAGCGGACTGGAGCGCCCCCAGGCTGCCCTGCTGCAGTGATCACGAGCTGCTCCGACACTGAACAATTGCCCAGGTGCTCAAGCGAGCTGGCGGTCGCATGGGAGGGGCATGGCCCAGCACTCCCAATTGCCTGCAGGAACCAGGCCTCCCGGCTATTCTTCGTGAGCTCGCAGACGGGAACTCTCAGTTTGAGCAGCAGCGGCCCAGTTGAGGCAAAGTTGTGAGACGCGTCGCCACCACCCCGGCCCCTCAACCAGCAAACAGCCCTCGCCATGCAACCCAACGGGTGAGACACACACAACAAGGCTGTCGGGCGGCCCCGCAAGAGCGTGCCGCAGCTTCGGCCGTGACCGCCGCCGCCGCCGCTGCTGCTGCCACAAGCGAGCACTTGCGTGTGGTGGTCACAACAATCGAGCCACATCCCCTATGCCACCCCTGCAGCACGGAACAGTACCCCTTCGAGGTGCACCTGGTGCAGCGCAAGTCGGCTGTGGCCGACAAGCCCACCCACGCCCAGTTCTCGCCCGAGCACTACGCCGGCGCGGCGCCGCGGCGGCAGGCTTCTTGCAATGCCCGCTCGCCGCCGCCATTTGCTGCCGAGGAGGGCGGCAGCCCAGCAGCAACAGCAGCGCCAGCCCGCTACCTGCAGCCCCACACCCCGCAGCCGCCCGTGGGCAAGGTGGGGGCCACAGGCTTCAGCCCAGACAACTATAGCAGCGCGCTGCAGGCAGCCGCTGCGGCGCGGCAGCAGCGGTTTGCGGCCGCCGCGGGGGCGCAGGCGCCGTTTGCCGTCAAGGCAGGCGAAGGCGGCATGGCGGAAGCAGGCAACATGCCCGCCCACCTGGAGAGGCCGCAGCAGAAGGACCCGGCGGCCAAGGTGGGTGGGTGGGGCGTTTCGGGCAGTGCTGCTGCGGTGTGGCATCTTGCCAGTCGTCCTGGCGAGCAGTAGTTTTGCAGTATCAGCATGTTGCTTCATTCTGTCCAGCTCACAACTGTACCCGCCCGCCACCTTGCTGCAGGTGACCGAGCAGCAGCTGGCGAGCCGGCAGGCGGTGGAGGAGGGGTGCCGGCAGCGCAAGGCCGTGGCATCTGCCGCCCGTAGCAAGAACTGGGGCAGCTTTGTGATCGGCTAGCCCCATCAAGCAGGCCTTGTATCAATTAACAACCAAGCGTGACCCAGCTGCTATTTTCGTGTGCATGCCCTTCCGTGTCATTCGCTTCCCTGTATCAGTCTTTCCATGTATCCAACTTGGCAGCCTCTGTTTACCACATGGTTGAACAAACCACACTGCAAGCTACTTTTGCTGCTTTGCACGCTTGGCAGCAAGCGCACGCTCTCGCCAGGACAGCGCCCCGCTGCCGCCGCTCACCGCCGCTGCCGGCTGCGGCTGGTGCAGCACTGCCGCCACCTCGGCCGCTGGCACAACCACAGCCCCCTCAGCTTCAGCCAGCGCTAACAAGTCCGCTGCTGAGCCAGCTGCTTCTGCCGCTCCGCCTGCACGTCCACCCAGCCAGCTGTGGGGCTCCCCTGTTTCGACATGCTGCTGCTGCCCGATTGCTGCCACTTGCCTCGGCCGCGCCGCCGCTGCGCCGGCTGCCGCGCCTTTGGCACCTGCTCCTGCACTGCCGCTGCCGCCACCGCCGCCAAAGATGGCTGCTGCATGGGTGTCGTCCCGCTCCTGCTGCACTGCCGCCGCGTTGCTCTGCTTAAATGTGACGGCGCTCAGCCCGCCGAGCCCCGCAGCAGCCACGTCCTCTGCCTCCTCATTGGCTTCTCCTCAAGCATCCAGGGGGCAAGCACATGCCACATCAGCGACACATGCAAATGCGCCAGACGGTTTGGTAGCAACAGCTCACGCAGCAGCAGCAGCGGCAGCGGCGGTCGCGGCAAGTGCCAGCCGTCCCAGAGTTGCACGCGCACTGCAGCTATCAGCCTTAACATGCTGCCAGCCCATGTAGCGGACGCACCATAGGCGGCTGCGGGCTGCAAGCGGTGCTCCTCAAGCTCTGCTGCATCAGAAAACTTGAAGCGCGTCCACTGAGGCTGGTCGCCACCCCGCTCCTCCTGCCGCCCTGCAGAAGGAGTGTTCCGGGCAGGTGGCGGGCTGGTGTGTATCAGGTGCTGGCTGGCAAAGGGCTGAAACCAAGCCAACAACACGCCAACAACGCCAGCATGCAATGCATGGGGTGCATGGCATGATGCACACCCGCTGCTGGCAAGGCACTAGCAGCCATCGCCGCGCTCAGTGCGAGCGGAGCAAGTTGTTGGCCCAGCCGGACAGCCACCTGCACCCATGGACCCACCCTGCTGCTGCTTCCTGTCCTTCGCCTCGCTGCGCTCGAGCAGGTACTGCGTCTTCGCCTTCAGCTTCTGCTGCGGCCAGGGATCAGCTAGAGGGAGTACATGAGCGGAATGAACCCCCTGCCCACCCAGAGTGCCGATGAGGTTTTGGTGAAAGGCAAGTGTGCCAGTCCGCCTGCGAGCCTGCCAGGCTGCCGGACCGGCTCGCCAGGGTGAGCAGAGCTGGAGTCACGTCCCCAGCACGGCCTGCCCCACGAAGCAGTCCACACGCCGCACCTGTGGCGCAGTCATCGCGCTGTAGCCCGGGATGAGTGCCTCGAAATCCAGCTTCTGCAGCCCGCTGTCGCCTTTGCGGCCTGCCGCTGCGCCAGCGCCCCCACTGCCGCCTGCTGCCTTGCCGCTGCCGCGCCCCCTCTCCTCCCCCCACCGCTCATCCCGGCTGCAAGGGCTGCGGCTGCGGCTGCGCCCCTGCGCCCGGCTGTAATGATGCCGCCGCCTCTCATGCTCCCGCTCTCTGCTCCTGCTGCGCCGCCTGTGGTGCCCGCTGTCGCTGTGGTGGCGGCGCTGCCGCTCCTTGCTCCTGCTGCGGCTCCTCCGTCGCTGCCGCTCCCTGCTCCTGCTGCGCTGGCGGTGGTGCCGGCTGTCACTGTGGTGCCGCCGCTCCTCCCCGCGCTCCCTGCTCCTGCTGCGCTTCCGGCCATGCTCCCTGACGGGGCTCCTCTGCCGCTGCCGCTGCTCCCGCTGCTCGTCATACAGCCGCTCCGGCAGGGGTGCAGGTCCCTCAGCCTGCTGCTGCGGCCGCTGCTCCCTCTTAAGCTCTCGCAGCCGCCGCTGCACCGCTTCTGCCGTGTCGCTATCATACTCTGGAGAGCGCCGCTCGTCCTGCAAGGGGTGGCGAGCGCGTATGCGGTTGCAGGGTTGGGAGAAGCTGCATCGCACGGCAATTGGGTGCACTACCGACGGGGTTGGATCGCTGGCTGGCTGCTCGCACCATCCCAAGCAGGTGCGTCCCGCCGCCGCGGCACGCACCTGCTGGCCACGGCCGCTGCCAAACAGCCGGCGGTTGCGGGCAATCACGTCGTCATCATCCTTGTCGGCCCAGCCCTGCAGCTCCTTTGGAGCGCCCCGCCCCGCAAAGCCGATGCCCTGCGGTGTTGGCAGGCAGGACGCAGACATTCACTCAATGTTGCACCACATTCCGGCTGCCCACAGGTGGGGGCCGCTGGGTGCCGTTTGCCCAGCCACCGTCAAGGCCCCGAGCCCTGCTTGCCTGCTTGAAGCGCGCGCCCGCATCGACAGCTGAGAACTCAGTGTACAGCTCGTGCGCAGCCTGCTCCTCCATTTGTGCAGGGATCTAAAGCTGGTCCGGCGCAGGCGGCAGCGGCGGCGGCGGTAGCGCAACGGAGCGGACAGCCGTGCTGGGTGATTTAAGACGCTCTATGCAATGTCGAGATCGGTTGGCCGGAATGGGCACGTCCGACAAAGTGGCAGGGCGGAGAACGAGTTGGGAGCGAGCAGCGGACACGCCTGGGACGCTACCCCTCCCGTTGTCTGCTGATGGGGATTTATTGCCGTCATGCAGAGCCTCCACAGGGCTGCAGGCAGTCTCCCGCAGCAGGGCAAAGTAGCGCATGTGTTGCATGGGAAATGGGCTCCACGGCAATTGGGTCTGGGGCCCTGAAACGTGCTCGCCGCGCGCCGCCCGGCGGGTTTACAACTCTGAATGTGATGCAGTTTGAGTTAGCTGGACTCCGGCCTGGGCAGGCCCAATGACCCCAAACGCCGATCGGCGGTGCCATCCGCCATCTGCGAGACTGCCACGATGTCGCAGCAAGTCGAGGAGGAGCTGCTGGCGCTCCCCTACCGCGAGCTGCAGGCTCGCGCCAAGGAAGCGGGTTTGAAGGCCAGCGGGTGCGTGGCTGCGGTATGTCGAGATGGATGTGTTTCCTGCCAAGCCGGCGCCTGCTCCTGCGCCCTCTGCCCCCCAACAGCTGGGCGGTCGGGACAAGCCCCGCTGGCCTGCTGCACTCTCTGAACGTTGGCTGGTGCGGCTTGGACCTGCCGTCGCCATCGCGCCGGTCGATGCGGCCAAACCCAGCGACCACCGCCGCCCCGAGCGCCGCTGTCCCGCAACCGAGCACGCCCCTTCAAACTGTGCTTTGCCTGTGCCACTGCCTCCTTTCTACCCTTGCAGCAAGGCAGAGGAGATTGTGCAGCGGCTGCTGGCGTACGAGGCGGGGGAGGTGCCGCCGCCCACCACGGTGCGCAAGAGCGGCACCGCGGCCAAGACGCCGCGGACGAGCCGCAAGGCGGCAGCACCCAGCCCAGACAAGGCGGCCCTGCTGCGGGCGGCAGCCAGCACACCGCTGCCCACTGGCCAGCAGAGGGAGGCAGCCCAGGAGGAGGAGGCAGAGGAGGAGGCGCCCGCCAGTGCTCGGGGCGTGCGGAGACGCCTGTCGGCGCAGGCCGCCGCTGCCGCCTCGCCCGCGGCGACGCCTCGCCGCAGCGCTGCGGCCCCCAAGCAGCGCGCCACAGCTGCTGGCATTGCCACCCCCGTTTTCAAGCTCGTCCTGCTGACGGCGGTGGCTGCGGCGCTGGCGTCGCTGGCTGTGCCCTACTGCCAGCAGCATGACTGTGCTGAGCTGGCTCGCAACCTGCCGGAGCTTGCCTCAGACTCTGCCTCGCGGCTGGCTGCACAGGCCCGCTCCCGTGCCGCAGCCATCAGCCTGCCAGACGGAGCTGCAGGGCTGTATGGCGAGGCGCGGGCACGGGCGCTGGCTGCCGCCGATGCCGCGCAGGCGCAGTGGGCGGCCCTGGTGAGGTGCTTGCTGGTGCGCTGTGTGCGCCGGTTGTCCCTGCAGATTGCTGCAGAATTGTTGTGTGATGAAGTACCATACGCCAGCAGCTGCTGTGTGCTGTGCGTGCTGTGCGTGCTGTGCGTGCGCGCCACCCAGGAGCCCATTGCAACCGCGCCTGCTGCCACCCTGCCTGCAGCTGGCGCGGCTTGGCAAGGGCGGCAGCAGCGGCGCCCCCGCCTGCCACTTTGATGCCGCCGGTGCCCTGAGCGTCATCATGCCGCGCGGGGAGCAGTACGCTGCGCTGCGCCAGGCGGCGGCGGCGGCCCTGTCCAGCGACGGCGCTGAGCCTGCTGACAAGGTGGACGGGCCCATGCCTGCAGAGCCGGCTACCTGCAGCTGTTGGGACACACATTTTGGGATGCCTGGTTTGCATGGCGGACCGAGAGAGCAGACAGAGCTCCAGCTTTAGTAACACAGCCGCACCGCTGCCCACACTGCTCTGCCCGATCCTGCGCCCCTCCTCACAGGCCCTGGCGGCGCTGCTCGTGTGCGAGGCAGCTGACGACTGCCACGGCGCGCTGCACGTGGTGGAGCAGTCGGTGCCTGCCGGCGACCGCTGCCTGCTGCACCTGGACGCACGCCACCTGGGCGCAGACAAGGGCGCGCTGCAGGTGGGTTCGTGCTGAGTGTGATTGGAGGCCAGAGTTGCAGGCGCTGGCAGAAAGTGTGCTGGCGCTGAGTGTGGTTGGGGGCTTTAGATGCAAGCGCTGGCAGGATGTGTGCTGCAGTTTCTGGTGCTGTTGTGCGCCGATTGCACTGTGCACGTGACATGTTCGACACACCGAGCGCGCTTTGGGCTGCGCCTTGGCGGGTATGCAAGCTGATGCGAGCTGGTGCCCCCCCCTATTGCCATGTGATGCAGGAGCAGCTGGCCGGCTTCCTTGCAGCTGCGCCCAGCGGCCTGGTGGTGCTGCGCCGTGTGGACCAGGTGTGTGCTTTGCGGGACGACCCATCAGTGCATGCCACGTGTGGGTGGGGTGGACAGCCCCCTGCTTGTGCTGTCTTGCACAGCTTGTCGCCGCGTGCCACGCTCTGCAGCATGGCTTGTTGGCTTTTGCACGTGCACGTCTGGCTGGTCGGCTATGTTTAGACACACTGCTCCCCACATCCACATCCACAGATGTCTCCGGAGCTGCTGCCGGTGCTGATCAACGCTCTGAGCGAGCAGGGCGCGTTCCAGCAGGGCGGCCACAACGTGCCCACCACACGTGAGTGCTTCTGGTCTGTTTTGGTCTGCTGGGGAAGCTGGAGCATGCGCTGTTGTGGGCAGTGGAAGGCTGTGCAGGCAGGGTGGCGCGTTTGAAGCCAGCTGAGTTGTTGTGCGCAAGCGGTGTTCTTGCAGAGGTCAAAGGCCTGCTGGTCTGCTGATTAAGCAGCCTGCCTGCATCCCTTGGGCTTGCAGGCGCCACCTTCCTGCTGACATCCCTCATGCCTGACGTGTTTGCTCACCTGGTGGGTGGCAGGGCAGGGTGACGGCATGCAGTTTATCGCATCATGCCCGCTCTGGTGGTGGGCTGGGTGTGTCAACATGATGAGCGACCGCCCCGTGCATCCCCCTGGACGGCAACGAATAGGGATCAGGGCCCTAAGGGCAGCATGCCTTTGCTCTGTTTTGCTCGCTAGCATCCCTGCGAGGACAGGACAAATGGTACCCCTCCTGGCATGCTGTGCATTGCAGTCCGAGGAGATCAAGTTCAAGCAGGAGGCCAAGACCCGGCTGGTTGTGGACCTTGCGCTGCGGGCGGCCAACCAGGGTGCGTTGTGTACAGTGCAGTGCTGTTCTAACAGCAGGGTGTGTTGCACAGTGTAGTAGTTCTGTTCCAACAGCACCACTCGGAATCACTATGTATTGAGGCACGTGTGCTGCAGGGCAGCATGCTGGTTGTGCAGCAGGGCAGCGCACTGCGGCGGTGCATGCCGGGCCCACGGAATTGGCCTTTGCCTACCGACCTCAACTGCCCGTTTGCTGCAACTCATTCCCCACAGAAACGGCCAAGTCGCAGGCCAATGCGCTGCGGCGGCGTGTCGACTTTGTGGTGCCCATCGGCCCCGAACCAGGGCGGCAGGCGCAGCCAGAGGCGGCTGATGAAACGGTGAGCGTGTGAGAGGAGCGTGGCATGCGCCGCCGCTTGAGATCGGGGCATGCACTTGCCGCTGTGACAGGTGGGGATGTGGAGCTACCCTGACCAATACAATGCGGCACGCGCTCGCCACCGCAAGCGCCATCATTCAATTTTTGCCTGGTTACATTCTCATTCTCTTGTGTGGGGAGGGGTTTCATCCATCCAGTTCGCGTTTTTCAACCATCGCAATGGACTGTGTAACGTATTTATTCATTAGGCAGATTGGAAGCTACAGCTCAGGTCAGGCGAGCAGGTGGAGCATTAGATAGGGAGGCAGGATCAGCACAGGTGCCAGTTGCTTAGGCTACAGGAGGGCTGGGGATGGAGAGGCGTTTGTTGAGCAGCCAAAAACCCCGAACCGACCAGGCTTCCCATTGCCCCGTGCCCGCTCGCAGGCTGTGCCTCAGGCCGGCTGCCAGCTGCAGGTTGCTCGCCTGCTGCAGCAGCTGCTGCCCAGCGGCGTGGAGTGGGAGGCGCTGCGCTCCGCAGCAGTTGGCGCCCTGGCCAAGCGGCTGGGCACCAAGGTGGGTGTCGCTTGGAGCGGAGCAATACCACCCTTCCTGCCTATCAGGCTGCCGCTTGCTGCCCCGCAAGATGGTTGCCATTGTCCTTCAAGCGCTCTTGCGCCGCCCCAATTTAGGAGCGTGTTCCACCCGTGACATGTGCGCTTCCTGCCCTGCAGGCCCCAGTCGCGCTGCTGGCCTGTGACAAGACCGAGGGCTGTGACTCCCTGGCATCCGAGGCGGCACGTGCCTCAGCCAGCCCCGCCTGTGTGCTGGCACTCGAGGGCGCCCAGCTGCACAGCAGCAAGGAACTTGCGGTGAGTGATGCGCCGATGGGGTGTTGTGCATTGTGGCAGCTGCGGTGCCGGGCTGAGTTCGATGTTGACGCGTTTGCTGCGGTGCATGAGCAAGTGTCTTGTGATAGCGGCAAGGCAAGGCAACCGCGCACCCGCTGGCTTAGAGTCTGTCTTCTTGTGCTGCTCACTGCTGCCCTGTCGCAGGCCAATATTGCCGCGTTTGTCCGCCGCACGCCAGGTGGCACTGTGGTGCTCAACCGCGTGGACAAGGTGTGGTGACTGCCCTTTCTGTTAGTGCTTGTGTGGCGTTACACCGGCCAACCGCATGCCGCATGCCGAGAGGCCTCTCCTTGCCGGGTTGGCATGCTGCACCTTTTCCCCAGTCTCTGTCCTGATCCCATGCTCCCTGGTCCCGATGTGCTGCAGATTCCGGTGGAGCTGCTGTCGGTGCTGGTGGAGGCCCTGAAGCCTCAGGGCACGCTTGACCCAGCTGACGGCGACGGTGCAGTGTCTGCCGTCGGTGAGCAGTGGGCGGGTGGTGCTTGCAAGTTGCCAGCTGGCTTGGCAGCTTGCGGCGCTGCGTTTGGTGCTGCAAAGGGGCAGGCTGCTGCCTGTGGCATTTTGGCGGCTTGTATGGCAAGTGCTGTCCCTGTGCCTTCCAGCATGCATCAGATGCAGCCCCTGCTGTCCTCCGCAGGCACCACCTTCCTGCTGACTGCGCATGTGCCTCATGAGATCTTTGTGCACATGGTGCGTGCTGCTGGGTTCTGCCCACTGGCTTCTGCCCGCCGCTTGCTGTGTGCTTGGTCAGCTGGTGCATGTACAGTGCGTTTTGCAGCCGCCGCGCCTGCTTTGCATGCCATGCCAGCGGCCCCACAAAGCCGGTCGCAACCCAGCGGTTTGCGTCACATGGCCGCCGCC